>BSBK01002455.1:1600000-1930000 GCA_027943335.1 Chamaecyparis obtusa | reverse complement strand
TGTGCTTTCATCTATTTTCTTCTTTTATATTTTGAAAAGCCTAAAAAATTGGAAAATATATAAAAATCTCAAAAACAAAATTAGTTGTGGTTGTAATTGTTCAAGTTTTAGTCATTTTCTATTTTAGTTAAGTTTCTATTTTTTCTCATCTTTTTGTATCAAAATTTATGTTGATTGACATCTACGTTAATTAGCGTTTGTGCTTGTCTTTTGGTGTTTCCAATAGAGATTCTTCTACATTTTCCTTGATGGATTTATCTAACTATTAAAAATCTTTGCAACTATTCTATGCCCATCATAGACATAAAATATATACTACTAACAACCATTTTTATAGATGGAAAGTTGATTTTTGATTATTTGTGTGCATCTTCTTTAATTTTTTGACACCTATTTTAACTAGGGTTTCTTTTGGTGAATTAATCAAGGGTTTGATGCTCTTGTGAGGTCCTTACAAGTGGAGGAAATCCTTTTAATTCTCTCTTTTTGTTTTAGATTAGATCCTTTGCTGAAAAGGTAGAACAAGAAAATTGTTTCTATCTTTTCCTCTAGAGTAGGTCTTCCTTGGTGGGAAAAGAGGTGCTCACCCCAAGGGATGACCCAAGTGGTAATGGGATAAATCTAATTTTCAAAATACTATATAAGAAATTTGGTTGTGATTAATGTCACAATCAAAAATTTATTTCTATGACAAGATGAAGATCTCCCTTAGAACCTGTGTGATACATCAAATCTTGTAGAACACAACTCGTACAAGTTGGGATGCCTCTTTAATGGGGATGATCTACTACAAGTGTAGCCACCTGAATGGATTCCCTTACTAGATACCAATTTTTTTAGTGGCCAAAATATATTCCACTTATTGATGTAGGGAATGTGATATGTGCATCCCAAAGATATCCCTCATGTACCCCTCAATTTGAGAGATAAAATTTCTTAATATCCTTTGGGTCTTTGGGAAATTTGATGCTTGGATGTGTGTTGATAAGTGAGTATCATGTAAGGGAGATCCAACACTACCAAGCATCTATCTATCTAGTTGAATGTGGTATTCTATTGCAAGGGGATTTAATAAG
This sequence comes from Chamaecyparis obtusa, assembly GCA_027943335.1. NCBI lineage: Eukaryota > Viridiplantae > Streptophyta > Pinopsida > Cupressales > Cupressaceae > Chamaecyparis > Chamaecyparis obtusa. The sequence goes on along the minus strand of BSBK01002455.1, from coordinate 1,928,924 downwards.
AGTTATCCTTCCCAAAGCCAAGGTTGTACATGTGCTTGATCAAAACAAATAAAAATTGTGTCTACTATGTGTGTTCTTGTCATTAAACAAACCCTTTTTACAAGTCAAACATTAAAATTTTGCCTAAAAATTTAAACTTCCTAGATTTTCATTTTCATCTATAATTCAACATTTGTGATTTTCAATGCCTATGTCTAAGAACCAGAATTTCTTCCTCTTTGGTCTGATACATTTTCTTACAAATTGATACTACTTTTTACCAAATGATGTATGTGTTTGTAGACTAATGCCTATGCTTTTTGGCACTACCGAATGGGATTAACATCTCCATTTTCTGGCAAAAACTTACTCTTTTGCATTGAGACCCATGACTTTCACCAATTATCAGACTTGTAAAAATTAGGACCTTTCGATTTGTGACCTACTGACGTTTTCAAAATAGCCACCTACCCATTCCATTTGCATTCCATAAAATAACCCAAACCTTTGGCCATATCTCATTACTTCCCAACTAAATTAATTCTTTCATCCAACCTAACAACCAATCCCCAACATTTTTTATACCACACCTTTGGACTTAGGAGAAAAATCATCATTAGATTAAGTTAGACTTTGATTGGACCTTAATCAAATCATGTGAACCTTGATCAATCTTAACCCAAGCTTATCTTAACCAATTCCAAACCTCAATCAATCATGAATCAATTTGATTCATATCCATCCAAGATCCTGAAAAACCAAACCTTGACAAATCCTAATCAAACCCCCATCTGCACTAATCCTAATCAATCACATCCCAACTTGATCAAACATCACAATCATCAAATCCAAATCAATCAAACCTAAGGCTAAGACTTTCCTAACTAAAGTAAAGATCATTTATCCTAAGATTAATCCCTAACTAAGTGTATTTCATGAGAACTTAGCCTATCTCAAGTAGTCTATTTAGTTAGCTCATCATATTTGGATATTGCTAGCTCAAGGATTGACTATTTCTAAGTTAGTAGTTCTCAAATAAATCTCTAATCCAATTTTTCTTGAGAACCTAGCTTACCTCGAGTAAGAAAGGAAAATTATCCCAATCAAATCCCTTGAACATATAAAAGGATGTTTTTCTACAAAGGTTGTTTTGACCTTGTCCTTGTGTGTGTGAAAATTGTACCTATTTATGGGACACAACACTTGAGTAAAACATTATTGGTTAATAATAAAAAAATAAGAAATAAACAAGTATATCATTAACTAGATGATTTACTACCTTCTAATAGATGCGAGTATGGTATTCTCAAAAATTGACCGAGATCAGTGACAATGCAACACCTAAATGAAGGATTTGAATTATGAAAGCTATGAAAATGAATGCAGATTTAATCTATGTTTTTGGATTTTCTATACAATAATGATGAAAATAATGTCAAAATGATCTAAAACTTTGAAAGACGAATTGAATCTAAACTATCAATGCTATGAATGAAATGAAATCAAGAAAATAATGGTTAGCAAAGAATCTCAAAAATTGTACAATCTCCAAATTCTCTAGATTGCACGTGCAAAGATTCTCCAAATTCGCAGTCGTTTGTAAAGGACTGAGGCCTATTTATATAGAAATCCAGGGTTTTGAGAACTCATGGAAAGCCAAAAATCTCTCCTTGATAAACTCAAATTGATTATTGAGTTATCAGGAAATTAGAAATAGTTATCTCACAAAATCATGCAAAATCATCTTTTTAACTCAAATTAGAAGTTCAGATCACTCCAATCTACTTTTCAACTCATAATCACGTGTAGTTTAAAAAGTTAACAAATTGAATTTAATAGTTGATTTTGAGTTTAACTGCTTTTCTGATTTGTGCATAGATAATTATGAGTTTATTTAATTTTCCATGTGTTTTGATTCTCAACTTAACTGATTTATGGGTTAATCAATTATTTTAATCAAACTTTATTCAAAATTAAATCATTAAATTTGACAACTTGATTTTAATCAATTAAATAAATATTCAATCAATTATTTTTAGAAATTGTGATTTATTGTCAAATAAATAATATTAATTAGGAATAAATATTAATTAAATCTAATTAAATTAATTAAGTGGTAGAATTAAGTTTAATTAATTAAATATTCAACATATTCAATTAATTGACCTAGGATAAATAAAATGATGTAGCCCAAACCCTTCAAACAATAACTCAGAAAAAACACAGAACACAAAAGTTTCAGAATGCCAGATTCTTCATTAAACTGATCCAACTCTACCCTCCCTCTGCAATGAAAGAAAACAACTACTTATTACAATTCCAAAAAAATTACCATATTTGGCAAATTTTTGGGAAAATCAAAATTTTCCATTTTTGGTAATTTTCAAAACCCATCCTACAGATCCTGATTTTTCCCAAAAATGGCCCCCAACTAAGGCAAGATGAATTGCCAACTAATCTATGAAATCAAGAACATGATTTCGGATTTATTACAAAAACAACTTTCTAAAAAATTGGAAAAAAATACTCAAAGTCAAATTCAGAGGCCAAGATGATATTTCAGGTTCTCGAAAAAATGTTGAAATGGCCACCTATTGAGCTAAGCTCTATCGAAAATCCAAATAGCTCCTCCTCACGCAACTGCCTATAAAATTTCAGCCAAAACCCACATTCGAGTCAAAAGTTATGACCCTCCGAAGTAAATCTCAACCAAAACCCACATTTGAGTCAACAACTTTGATCCTCGGATGCTCCTACATCATTCTCCCCTGCTTGAAAAGAGTGCAAATCCTACAAGTTCTGGTTCTCAAATGTCTTCCATTTAGGCTCATCTAGGTTCTTTAAATCTCATTATGTAATCCAGGTGCTATCTGCCGGTGCCAAGCATTCCCACTACACAAGATATCTATTATAGTCACCTTGGTGAGTTTGAATAGTCTTCTTGTCTAGAATTTCTACAACCTTTTCCTTTTTCTTGATGGGGATAGTGCATGTCTAGTCTACCTCTTCCTCATTTTCAACAGAGGCATCATCACCATGGAAAGTATATAAATCAGAAATATTAAACACGGGAGAAATATCAAGACCTCTGGGGAGCTCAACCTCAAGCATTATCATTAATCTTCTTCAGAATCTTGCAGGGACCAATTTTCTTATATTTCAATTTGTGATAAGTCCCAGTAGAAAACCTCTCCTTCCTTAGATAAACCATCACTAGATCACCTGCACTAAAAATCATATACCTTCTAGTAGCATCTATGGAAGCCTTGTACCGCTCATTGTTGTCCCATAACTTCTATCTCACATCTTCCTGCAGCTAGTAGAGCTTCTCTGCAAAGGCTTCTCCATCATCACTGACTCTGTCACCCAAGGGAAGTTGCACCAAATTGAGAACACCCTGAGGATTTTGACCATAGACAACTTGAAATGGTGACTTACCAGTTGACCTATTCACTAAGCTATTATAAGAAAATTCTACCTGGGGCAATGCCAAATCCCATTGTTTGGGCTTCTCTCCAACAATACATCGCAACAAATTACCCAAATTGCGATTGACAACTTTTGTTTGCCCATCAGTTTGTGGATGATAAGCACTACTGAACTGTAACTTTGTCCCCATCTTCTTCCATAAGGTCCTCCAAAAATGACTCAAGAATTTATTATCCCAATCAGAGGTGATTATTTTTGGAACCCCATGCAATCGGACTACTTCAGAAAAGAATAACTCAGCCACCCTAGTGGCATCACTAGTTTTCTTAGACGCAATGAAATAAGCCATTTTTGAGAATCTATCCACAACTACAAAGATAGAGTCATTACCTCGTTGTGTATGTGGAAGTCCCAATACAAAATCCATACTCAAGTCTATCCAAGGTCCTACTGGTACTGGTAATGACATGTACAATCTAGTGTTCTGGGAGTGCCCTTTGGCTACTTGACAAATTTGACACCTTTCCACAAACCTGGTGATATCTCACTTCGTCTTTGCCAGTAGTACTTATCTTCTACCAAGGCTATTATTTTATCCTTCCCAAAATGCCCAGCCATACCATTGGTATGAAATTATCTAGTAATGTTTTCCCGCATTGAGCCTATAGGAACACACAACTATTTTCCCTTGAATAAATAACCATCCTGCATAAGATACTCACCTTGAATAGTGTCTGTGTGCCCAGGTATAGGATTCTTCAACTGATCAACAACCTCCCAAAAGTCACTATCAGATTCATACAAGTCTTTTATTGCATCAAATCCAATAACTTATGTTTCCATGATGGTTAGAAGCACAACTCACCTGCTCAAGGCATCTACAACTTGATTCTATTTCCCAAATTTATGCTTCAGAATAAAAGTAAACCCTTGTAGGAAAGAGACCCATTTTGCATGTTTGGCGTTCAATTTATTTTGTGTGTTCAAGTATTTTAGAGCAATATGGTCTGTAAACAACACAAATTCTTTGGGTACTAGATAATGCTTCCAATGTCTCTAGGTTTTCACAATGGCATGTAACTCTATATCATATGTATAATATTTCTTTCACGCATCATTCAATTTTTCACTAAAAAAGGCAATGGGCCTACCTTCTTGGCTGAGTACAACACCAATGCCCACATGTGAGGCATCATAGTCCACTTCAAACACTTTATCAAAATCTGGTAGGTCCAATATAGGAGCTTCAGTGACCTTCTTCTTTAGATACTGGAAACTCTCTTCAGCCTCTTTGGTCCATGAAAACTCTCGACCCTTAGTGCAGTCTATCACAGGTGCTACAATGCTATTGAAATTACAAATGAACTTTCTATAGAAAGTAGCCAAGCCATGAATCTTAGTGAAATATGTTTCTCCAACAAGAACATCCATCATATCATCCAAACAAGGGATGGGAAAATGATACCTGATGGTTATCCTATTGATTGAATGACTGTTTGTGCACATCCTCCATGTTCCATCTTTCTTTGGGGTTAATAATGTCGGGACAACACAGGGGCTCATGCTTTCCAGAACTAAACCTTTATTTATGAGCTCAGTTACCTATTTGTTTAGTTCTGTGTGTTTTGTCAGACTCATTATGTAAGTCGGTTGATTAGGAAGACTTGCTCCTGGAATAAGATCAATATGATGTTGGATATCTCATTTTGGGGGGAGCCCATCTAGTATTTCCTTTGGAATGACATCTGAATATTTTTCCAACACTGTGGCCGTTGTTGGTGCCCGAAAATGATGGACCATTTTTGGAAAACTGACAGGCACACACTAGTACCTCTGCAATTCTAGCTTGATCGAGCCAAGGCTGGTAGGCCTAAATTCTCTTTTGAACTATCAAATTCTCTGTGTTGCTCAATTGCATACATGAAACAAAGTTCCTCCAAAGGTGGTGAATGATCCTTTAAGGAAATCACAAATCTCCTAATAATCTCTACTCTATTAAACTTGACTAAAATGGATTATACTAAGGATTGAAAAGTAATGCTTTTGAAATAATGATTTAAAGATCTAAAAACTATAAATGATCTAATATAACAGTTTCCAATTAATGATTAGATCAGTGCCTTCTAAATATTTCAGCTATAGAGTCAGAAAACCTTCAATCCTACATACGATTAGAGATGGTTTTAAAAACTTTCTTTAATAAGACAAGACCATCACTTCATAGGCTTCTGCTTGACTTATAATTCAAATCAATCTATATAGCTAATCTTATCGAATTTAACTCAAATTAAGAGACCGATAAAAATAAGAGAAGATACATAGATCTTTCAATTGATATTTAAACTATATATATTAATTTTGAATTATGATACTCAGGGAATTCAACACAGTGAAACACTCTATTTAATAGAATATTTGAAAGACTAATTGAAAACATATAACTTATAACCACAAATAAAAAGAAATGGCACTTATCTTTATTGATGTTGAAAAACTGGTGCATAAGAGTTCATAGTTGCAATTGCTTATCAAATTCTATTCTATCAAAATATATCTTGTATTGTCTTGTATCTTCTCTTTAAATTATGCATATATATGTGTTTGAGTGGCTTTCACACCTCTTTAGGGTGAAAAGACACAACCGTTATTACAAATCATTTTGAAAAAATAATAAACTAACTAAAAAATAACTACCTAACTTTCGGATTTGGGTCTGGTCGAAAAACCAAAACACCTCGTGGAAAACTAATATTTTTACCAGCGATAAGAAATTTGATTTCCCGAACTGGGTCATTTTTTATATTTTTAAAATTTGACCGTCTTTGTCCTCTGTCGGTATTATCTTTGCAGCAGGTTGAAATTCCAACATTTTCTAAAGGCTTTGATCACAGAATTTTGATTGTTCCTATCATAGAGCTTCCTTAATCTCTCAACTTTTTAATTGAAAATTAATATAATTTTTTCATCCTATTTCATGTAATCCATCATTAATTATTTTTCATGGAGTTTAAGAGGCCATTTTTTAGAGTTTTATCACTATATAGGACTCCAAATTTTTCCCAAAATTTAGAGCTCCAACAACTGCTTTTGGTGGTATCATCAAGTCTTCCTCCTTCCCCTTTTGCACTACCAATGCAAAACAACACCCTATTACTTTCATCTCCTTGATAAGTTCCTTTTTAGACAACATACTTTCATCTTTTCCATCATCCCTGAGAGGTAACAAGACTACCTTAGATCCATCCTTCCAGAAGGTGTAAGTATTCCTTTCCCCATTATGAATAACCTTTCTATCATACTGCCAGGGCTGACCTAAGAAGACATGGCATGCATCCATTGGAATCAAATCACACCATAACTCATCTTTGTAGACCTTTCCTATGGAAAATTTGACAAGGCACCTCTTATCTATTGTAACTTCATTACCCTTTTCGAACCATGCAATCTGATAGGGACGAGGGTGCTTTTCACAATGGAGATTTAGTTTCTCCACCATTTCTTTAGAAACCATGTTCTCACAACTGCCTCCATCAATAATTACTTGACAGAACTTTCCACTTGAGGTACACCTTGCTCAGAATATGTTAGTTCTGAGCCATGAATCATCAATGCCTTTCTCCTCTACCTCCTCCTTTGTAGGAATAATCATTGTCCTCCTCATCATGAGACTTTGTCCAATATCTAGAGACACTTCTTGTTTAGATCCTTCATTGTCAACCTAGGCTAAGTTCACTCTGGATGGCCCTCCTTGATTTCCATCTTGCATGTTAAAAATGGAACACTCGAAGGCCATGTGTCCTTGTTCTCCACATCTAAAACAAGTGAACGACCTTCTTTGGCCTTCCCATCCTCTTCCATTACCATAGCCTCTACCACATTGAAATCCCCTTCCTCTTTATTGATTTGATGGAGTCTAACATGATTCTTCTTGTTTCTCACCTCCTTGACTGGAACTTGAGCCTCCTCGATATGGAGTTGATGTACCCCTTCATCCTCCTCTATTCCTTTGATTGTACTACCTATTTTGTTTTTCTTTAGCCTTGAGAGCCAACTAATAGGCATCCTCCATGCAGTTGATCTAATCCATGCTTAGCTCATCTTGAATAGTATATTTCAAACCATTCACATACCTTGCAGCCATCTGTTCATTACTTTCTTGATGTTCTATACAGATGGACAACTTATAAAACTCATATGTATAATCTTGCATAGAAGACAAATTATGTTTCAAATTCTGAAACATTCGAAAGAGTGTTTGAGCATAATCCACAGGTAAGAATTTTTCTCTCAGCTTTTTCTCTATTTTGCTCCATGTCTTGATTTTATCCTTTCCTTTCTTTGTTCATTCCTTTTAGAGATGATCCCACTAGATCATTGTATGTCCCTTTAAATTTTTGCATGCAAACCTCATCTTCTTTTCTTCTGTCATAGACTTCCATTCAAAAAAATTTCCCATCTCGTTTATCCAGTCTATTAGTTCTTCTGGCTTAAGACTACCAGCATAGTTGAAAATGTCAATCTTGATTGCTTCACTTCTTCCTTATAAAGCCTTGAGAACTCTATCTTCATAGCTCATTTCTTCTAGCCTTCTATATTTTCTTCATTTTGGTCAACACCTCTTCAGTTTCCCTCTTCATCATATTCATTCCCTCTATGTATTCCTTGATTATCTAGTCTCTTACTGAGTCATTCAATCTACCTCTACATATCCAACATCAATCTTTACATCAGTGTGACACCTCCTCTTCCTCTTCCTCTTCCTCTCCCAGCCATCTTCCTAGTCTGATACTAAATGATGTAGCACAAACCCTTCAAACAATAACTCAGAAAAAATACAGAACACAGAAGTTTCAGAATGCCAGATTCTTCATTAAACTGATCCAACTCTACTCTCCCTCTACAATGAAAGAAAACAACTACTTATTACAATTTTAAAAAATTACCATATTTGGTATTTTTTAGGAAAATCAAATTTTTCCATTTTTGGTAATTTTCAAAACCCATCCTACAAATCCTGATAAGGGCCCCCAACTAAGGCAATATGAATTGCCAACTAATCTACGAAACCAAGAACATGATTTCAGATTTATTACAAAAAGAAATTTCTAAAAAATTGGAAAAAACCACTAAAAGTCAAATTCAGAGGCCAAGATGTAATTCAAGCTCCTAAAAAAATGTTGAAATGACCACCTATTGAGCTTAGCTCTATTGATAATCCAAATAGCTCCTCCTCACACAACTACCTATAAAATTTCAGCCAAAACTCACATCTGAATCACAAGTTATGACCCTCCGAAGTAAATCTCAACCAAAACCCACATCTAAGTCAATAGCTTTGATCCTCGAATGCTCCTGCATCATTCTCCCCTGCTTGAACAGAATGCAGCTCCTACAATTTTTGGTTCTCAAACATCTTCCATTTAGGCTCATCTAGCTTCTTCAAATCCCATTCTATAATCCAGGTGCTATCTGTTGGTGCCAACCCTTCCCACTGCACAAGATATCTGTTATAGTCACCCTGGAGAGTCTGAATAGTCTTGTCTAGAATTTGTGCAACATTTTCCTTTTTCTTGATGGGGATAGTGCATGTCCAGTATACCTCATACTCATTTTCAATAGAGGCATCATCACCATGGAAAGTATATAAATCAGAAATATTAAATAGGAGAAATATCAAGACCACTGGGAATCTCAACCTCATAAGCATTATCATTAATCTTCTTCAGAATCTTGCAAGGACCAATTTTCTTATATTTCAATTTGTTATAAGTCCTAGTAGGAAACCTCTCCTTCCTTAGATAAACCATCACTAGATCACCTCCACTAAAAACCTTATACCTTGTAAGAGCATTTGTGGAAGTCTTGTACCGCTTGTTGTTATCCTGTAACTTTTGTCTCATATCTTCCTACAACTGGTAGAGCTTCTCTGCAAAGGCTTCTCCATCATCACTGACTCTATCACCCAAGGGAAGTTGCACCAAATCGAGAACACCTTGAGGATTTTGACCATAGACAACTTGAAATGGTGACTTACCATTTGACCTGTTCATTGAGCTATTATAAGCAAATTTTGTCTGGGGCAATGCCAAATACCATTTTTTGGGCTTCCTCCAACAATACATCACAAAAAATTACCCAAAATGCGATTGAAAAATTATGTTTGCCCATCAGTTTGTGGATGATAAGCACTACTGAACTCTAACTTTGTCCCCATCTTCTTCCATAAAGTCCTCCAAAAATGAGTCAAGAACTTAGTAACCTGATCAGAGGTGGTTGTTTTTGGAACTGTTAGCCATTTTTCTTGTATCCCTCAACTCTAAAAGAGAACTATGAAAACCAGACTCGGGGATCTTTGTCCGGCAACACAAATCTACTTGTTCATGCAAACTGAGGGGCAAGAAAAGAATAATTAATGAGGATTTTGATCCTCCTTCTGCTTCGAGTTCCACACACTCAAGCGGGTGCACCTAAAACATGATAAGATCTGCATACATAAACACTTACTCACTAGAACCTTTTATGCAAACATGAAAATTGGTGGATAGTTCTCAGACTTATAAAACATGGGAGTTCAACTCAACCAGTCTTATATAGGATCCCACCTGTATGATCTGCTAAGAACTAGAAAAATGGTCAATGTGATAATAAGGATAAACTCCTTCTTCTCTTTGAGCTTTGAGCTCAGGCAGGCTAACCCATTGATTCTCTCTTCAAGGAATCACTAAAAGTATTTGCACTATTCAATGCAACTTATAGACATTTATTCTCTTAAACATGAAAGGGAAAAGTGATTTCAATTAATGCTTGATGAAGAAAATTGCTATTTGAACCAAGACCAGTGCCTTGTCTATTGGGCAATAGAGTCAACAAATATGCAATCCCAGAAAACTTAAATCCAAACTCCAAAACCCGAATGGAATGCCTTGCAAATCATTCTTCTCATTTCAATACCTGGACATCAAATTCATATATAAATCTCAACTTCTCAGATCTTGTATTTAAGAATGACTCTCTCCTTGAAAGAAGCTTGAAAACAAGATCACAGCTACCTTATAGCCAGTGCATCAAAATGCCTTACAAACTGACACACAAGAAACAAGACCAGATATACAAAGACATCAACAAGAATTGAATAGGGATTCTCTTGTTTTCATTAAAACTTATCTGAAACTGTACATTGCTAAACTACGAACACAAAAATACAAGACTCAGAAGCCTAAAGCTGTCCTAGCATAAAATTCAACATCCCTTTACAATTGAGAAGAAAACAGAGATATAACATAATTGAATTAGTTGGAAGCCAATTGACAGTTGTCCATCTTGCATAAAATATCTTCAGCCTTCCTCTTCTCTGATTTGCAATTGATTTCCCAAAACTGATTCACATCTACAATCATGTTCGATCTGATTTGATTTGATCCTGATTCTCAGACTTCAAACCTGAACTGCTCTCATCAATTATCCTGAAACTAAAAAATATTACTGCCATTGTATTCCTCATCTTCTCCCATTTTCGAAAACATATTATATGCCTATGTTTTGATAAAAATTAAGCTCCAGGCATTATTTTCTGTGAGCAATTGCAACCTCTTGAAAATTTTGAAATTCTCCTATAGTCTGGACTATGCAAGCCTTTTAAATCTTTGTGCAACTTTTAAATTTATCATTTTAAGTCTACAATATTATATTATTTTATGTACTTTATCCACAGAATGCACCAGAACTTGACACTTGTCATCTTTTCATTGGATGCTCGGACTAACCTCAGGCTTGACCACCTCATTTGGAGAACTAGTGACCACATGCATTCTCCAGATCTCAGAATGAATTCTTACTAACTACCAGAATTGGGAGAACTAGCGTCCAAGTGTTCTCCAATTCTTTGAATCATTTTCACTAACTGCCAGTCATTTGGAGAACTAGCAACCAAGGCATTCTCTAGTTCTCTGGATGTTATCTCCTTAACCATTTGTATTTGGAGAACTAGCGACTAAGCATTCTCTAGCTCTCTGAATGTTATCTCCTTAACCATTTGTATTTGGAGAACTAGCGACCAAGGCATTCTCCAATTCTCTGAATCATTTTCACTAACCGCCAACCATTTGGAAAACTAGAGACTAAGCATTCTCCAATTCTCTGAATGTTTATGACTTAACCATTTGCCTTTGGAGACTTGGAGACTAACTGCCAGGGATTGGAAGAACTCGCGACCAAGTGTATTCTCCAATTCTCTGAATCATTTTCACTAACTGCCAACCATTTGGAGAACTAGAGACTAAGCATTCTCCAATTCTCTGAATGTTTATGACTTAACCATTAGCATTTTTCGCTAGCATTTTTCTGCAAAATTTAGTGCTTTAAGGTCACTGGCACACATCCCAATGCACTAGTTTTGCACACTCTTGAAATCCTTCTTCTCTTTATTCATTTCATTATGTGAGTGGTATATCTTTTAAACACTTAAAATGGTCATTTCTTGAGCAATGTGGGACTAAACTTTTGGAAGCAATGCTGATTTTTTTATTGCTGCAGTACTTAGAGGATCATAACTTTTGATTTTCAAACTGGGTTTTTTTAAAATTTTTTCTGTAGAATGCACACATAGTCATCTCAAAAATATGTAACATTCAGCTTGACCCAGTTTGTATTTTTTGAGTTATGATAAAAAATGTGACTAGCTGTGCATTCACACATTTTGCATTGGACTGGCTCTTGCATTCAACTTTTTTTATCTTCTTCTTCTCCACATGCTTTGCATTTGTCTATGATATTTGGCATCACAACATTACCTTTCTTTGATTTTCTCAAAATCTGAGACAAGACCTTGATGCATTGCCCTCTAGAAAACAACAATGATAAAGAAGCACCAATAACACTAGCCATTTCTACGTACACAAATATCCTGTGCCCAATCTTAGTGATAACTCACGCTGGCGAGACACTCCTTTTCTCTCACACATCATGGCATTATCTTGTCTGGGCCATTTATTTCACTTTTATCCTTTGCAAAGATTGCCAAATAACATTAGCTGACATCCGGGAGCAGCCTTAAAAACTGACAAAATGTCATCATAGGATCACACCATTGGGAACACACACTGACCCCCAACAAACAATCATGCCCACCAAAGAAGAAATCTCGAAGAGACCCGAGACAAAAGATAAGACTAATCAAAGTTGGCTACTTAGAAATGTTGTTTGTTCGCACTGCTAGAATCACTAAAGTTGCTTCCGGAACTGGCTTTGAAAACTAACCTACTCAAACTTTCAGGAACCGGAATCACAGGCACTGATTAACCCTCACACAGGGAGTATGAATCCATAATTAAGGCTCATGAAAAATAACAGTGTGCATTTGACAGTCAGGTAAAGATAAGCTCTCAAAACTGCAAACTGGGAAACATAGCAAATCAGTAATTTGTGCATATGGAATGACCCTGGGAAAGTATGCTAAAAGATTCATCAAGACTTCCAACTTGGCATACTTGTAGCATTTTCAAAGTAGCACATAGTGGTACAACCCATTCAGGCTCATCAATCACAAATCAAAAGTTACAACATCATGAACAGGGGTACAAATCAATCTGCACATTTCACAACTTGGAAAATAACAGAAGTTGTGTTTGGAATCGCATTTGCAAACTGAGCAAATGGATTCGTCATGACCTCAAAATTGAAACATAGAAAGTATTTGACCCTTGGAATATGATGCAAAAAGAAATTTCTCAATAGGGTCAACTAGGTCAAAAATATGACTGGTCAAACAGGCCCTTCCAGAATTCTGAACAGTTACACAAGTGCATGACAACAACAAACAACCAACTTTGAGAGGTTCGAAACCTAATCAAACGGATTCAAAATGACTTGAAACTTGGAGCATAGGTTCTTTGATATGCGTACTAAACATCCTCAAAGTGGAGGGTCATGAAACATTTCTGGACATAAGATATTCAAAGGAAAACTGGGCTACTTTACTCTATTTGACACTCCGACAGATTTGTAGATTTTGACACTGCTCAAAATGGGACTTCACCGAATAAATCAGGATGACAAAACAACATCAAAGGATGCATGCACATATTGGAAGGAGTGTGTTAAGCACCTGGAACACCTCATAGGCTTCAAAATGACAGCCGGGTACATATGCATAAAAAGCATTTAGGAGCTTCAAACTGTAAAATTTTAACATGGTATTCAAAATCCATGTTGCATTTTTAGTCCCAACAGGAACCCCATGCAATATGACTATTTCATAAAAGAATAACTTGGCCACCCTAGTGGCATCACTAGTTTTCTTACAAGCAATGAAATAAGCAATTTTTGAGAATCTATCCCTAACTACAAAGATAGAGTCATTACCTTGTTGTGTATGTGGAAGTCCCAATACAAAATCCATACTTAAGTCTGTCCAGGGTCCTACTAGTACTGGTAAGTGCATGTACAATTCGATGTTCTGGGAGTGCCCTTTGGCTACTTGACAAATTTGACACCTTTCCACAAACCTGGTGATATCTCGCTTCATCTTTGGCCAGTAGTACTTATCTTCTACCAAGGCTATTGTTTTATCCTTCCCAAAATGCCCAGCCATACCACTGTTATGAAATTATCTAATAATATTTTCTTGCATTGAGCCTATAGGAACACACAACTGTTTTCCCTTGAATAAATAACCATCCTGCATAAGATACTCACCTTCAATAGTGTCTGCGTGCCAAGGTACAAGATTCTTCAACTGATCAACAACCTCCCAAAAGTCACTATCAGATTCATACAAGTCTTTGATTGCATCAAATCCAATAAATTTTGTTTCCATGATGATCAGAAGCACAACTCGCCTGCTCAAGGCATCTACAACTTGATTCTATTTCCTAGATTTATGCTTCAGAACAAAAGTAAACCCTTGTAGGAAAGAGACCCATTTTGCATGTCTGGTGTTCAATTTCTTTTGTGTGCTCAAGTATCTTAGAGAAATATGGTCTGTAAACAACACAAATTCTTTGGGTATAGGATAATGCTTCCAATGTCTCAAGGCTTGCACAATGGCATGGAACTCTATATCATATGTAGAATATTTATTTCACACATCATTCAATTTTTCACTAAAAAAGGCAATGGGCCTACCTTCTTGGCTGAGTATAGCACCAATGCCCACATGTGAGGCATCACAATCCACTTCAAACACTTTATCAAAATCTGGTAGGGCCAATATAGGAGCTTCAGTGACCTTCTTCTTTAGATACTGGAAACTATCTTCAGCCTCTTTGGTGCATGAAAACTCTCGACCCTTAGTGCAATCTGTCACAACTACTACAATGTTGCTAAAATTATGAATGAAATTTCTATACAAAGTAGCCAAGCCATGAAAACTTCTCACCTCGGTGATACTACATGGACTACTCCATTCAAGAATGGCTTGAACTTTCTCTGGATCTAGCTTGACACCATCTGCAGAAATGACAAATCCCTGAAAAACAAAGCTTGCTTGCATGAACCTACACTTCTTCAAATTAGCATAGAGTTTCTCTCTTCTTAATACCCCCAATATGATCCTCAAGTGTTGCAAATTTTCTTCCCTTACCTTACTAAAAATTAGTTTATCATCAAAATAAACTACTACAAACTTTCCAATGTAGGGACGTAACACAATATTCATGAGTTTCATAAAAGGACTAGGTGCATTTGATAAGCCAAAAGGCATAACCTTCCATTCATACAAACCATCCCTTATTTTGAAATCAGTTTTCCATTCATCCCCTTCTCGAATGCGGATCTGGTGGTACCCACTTCACAGATTAATCTTAGTGAAATATGTTTCTCCAGCAAGAACATCTATCATATCATCCAAATGAGGGATAGGAAAATGATACCTAATGGTTATCCTATTGATTTCTTGACTGTCTATGCACATCCTCCATGTTCCATCTTTCTTTGGGGTTAATAATGTCGGGACAACATAGGGGCTCATGCTTTACTGAACTAAACCTTTATGTAGGAGCTTAGTTACCTGTTTATTCAGTTCTACGTGTTGTGTTAGACTCATTCTATAAGCCGCTTGATTGGGAAGACTTTCTCCTGGAATAAGATCAATATGGTGTTGGATATATCATTTTTGAGGGAGCCCATCAGGTAGTTCCTCTGGAATGATATCTGAATATTCTTCCAACCCCATGGCTGCTTCTAGTGGTATCATCAAGTCTTCCTCCTTCCCCTTTTGCACTACCAACACATAAAAACACCTCATTACTTTCATCTCCTTGACAAGTTCCTTTTCAAACAACATACTTTCAGCTTTTCCATCATCCCTGAGAGGTAACAAGACTACCTTAGATCCATCCTTCTAGAAGGTGTAAGTATTCCTTTCCCCATTATGAATAACCTTTCTATCATACTGCCAGGGCCGACCTAAGAGGACATGGCATGCATCCATTGGAATCACATCACACCATAACTCATCTTTGTAGACCTTTCCTATGGAAAATTTGACAAGGCACCTCTTATCTACCGCAACTTCATTACCCTTTTTGAACCATGCAATCCAATAAGGATGAGCATGCTTTTCACAATGGAGATTTATTTTCTCCACCATTTCTTTAGAAACCATGTTGTCACAACTGCCTCCATCAACAATTACTTGACAAACTTTTCCACCTGAGGTACACCTTGTTCAGAATATGTTGGTTCTGAGCCATGAATCATCAATGCCTTTCTCCTCTACCTCCTCCTTTACAGGAATAATCATTGTCCTCCTCATCATGAGACTTTTTCCAATATCTGGAGACACGTCTTGTTTAGATCCTTCATTGTCAACCTGGGCTAGGTTCACTCTAGATGGCTCTCCTTGATTTCCATCTTACATGTTAAAATTGGAACACTCGAAGGCCCTGTGTCCTTCTTCTCCACATCTAAAACAAGTGAACGACCTTCTTTGGCCTTCCCATCCTCTTCCATTACCATAGCCTCTACCACATTGAAATCCACTTCCTCTTTGTTGATTTGACTGGAACTTGAGCCTCCTCAATATGGAGTGTATGTACCCCTTCGTCTTCCTCTATTCCTTTGAGTGTACTGCCTATTTTTTTTTTCTTTAGCTTTGAGAGCCAACTAATAGGCATCCTCCATGCAGTTGATCTGATGTATGCTTAGCTCATCCTAAATAGTGTATTTCAAACCATTCACATACCTTGTAGCCATTTGTTCATTACTTTCTTGATGTTCTATATGGATGGAAAACTTATAAAACTCATTCGTATAATCTTGCATAGAAGACAAATTCTGTTTCAAATTCTGAAACCTTCGAAAGAGTGTTTGAGCATAATCCACAGGTAAGAATTTTTCTCTCAGCTTTTTCTCCATTTTGCTCCATGTCTTAATTTTATCCTTTCCTTTGTTTGTTCCTTTTGGAGATGATCCCACCAGATCATCACATGTCCCTTTAACTTTTTGCATGCAAACCTCATCTTCTTTTCTTCTGTCATAGACTTCGATTCAAAAAAATTTCCCATCTCATTTAGCCAGTCTATTAGTTCTTCTAGCTTAACACTACCAGCATAGTTGGAAATGTCAATCTTGATTTCTTCACTTCTTCCTTCTAAAGCCCTGAGAACTCTATCTTCATAGCTCATTTCTTCTAGCCTTTCTTCTATATTTTCTTCATTTTGGTCAGCACCTCTTCGGTATCCCTCTTCATTAGATTCATTCCCTCTATGTATTTCTTGATTATCTAGTCACTCACTGAGTCATTCAATCTACCTATGCATATCCAGCATCAATATTTTCATTGGTGTGACACCTCCTCTTCCTCTTCCTCTTCCTCTTCCTCTCCCAGCCATCATCCTGCTCTGATACCAAGTGATGTAGCCCAAACCCTTCAAACCATAACTCAAAAAAAATACAAAACATAGAAGTTTCAGAATGCCAGATTCTTCATTAAACTGACCCAACTCTAATCTCCCTCTACAATGAAAGAAAACAACTACTTATTACAATTCTAAAAAAATTACCATATTTGGCACATTTTTGGGAAAATCAAATTTTTCCATTTTTGGTAATTTTCAAAACCCATCCTACGAATCCTGGTTTTTCCCAAAAAGGGCCCCCAACTAAGGAAAGATGAATTGCCAACTAATCTACAAAATCAACAACATGATTTCGGATTTATTACAAAAACAACTTTCTAAAAAACTAGAAAAAAACACTAAAAGTCAAATATAGAGGCGAAGATGATATTTTAGGCTCTCAAAAAAATGTTGAAATGACCACCTATTGAGCTTAGCTCTATTGGCAATCCAAATAGCTCCTCCTCATGCAACTGCCTATAAAATTTTAGCCAAAACCCACATCTGAGTTAAAAGTAATGACCCTCCAAAGTAAATCTCAACTAAAACCCACATCTGATTCAATAATTTTGATATTTGGATGCTCCTGCATCATTCTCCCCTACTTGAAAAGAACGCAGCTTCTGGAAGTTCTAGTTCTCAAACGTCTTCCATTTAGGCTCATCTAGCTTCTTCAAATCCCATTTTGTAATACAGGTTCTATTTGTCGGTGCCAACCCTTCCCACTACACAAGATATCTATTATAGTCACCCTAGTGAGTCTGAATAGTCTTCTTGTCTAGAATTTGTGCAACCTTTTCCTTTTTCTTGATGGGGATAGTGTGTTTCTAGTCTACCTCATCCTCATTTTGAATGAAAGCATCATCACCATGGAAAGTATATAAATAAGAAATAGTAAACACAAGAGAAATATCAAAACCATTAGAGAGCTCAACCTCATAAGCATTATCATTAATCTTCTTCAGAACCTTTGAGGGACCAATTTTCTTATATTTCAATTTGTGATACATCCCAGTAGGATACCTCTCCTTCCTTAGATAAACCATCACAAGATCACCTGCATTAAAAACCTTATACCTTCTAGTGGCATCTGTGGAAGCCTTGTACCGCTCGTTGCTATCCTATAACTTCTGTCTCACATCTTTCTGCAAGTGGTAGAGCTTCTCTACAAATGCTTCTCCATCATCACTGACTCTATCACCCAAGGGAAGTTTCACCAAATCGAGAACACCTTGAGGGTTTTGACCATAGACAACTTGAAATGGTGACTTACCAGTTTGTAAGGAAACTCAGGTGCGGAAACAACTTCCTACACTAATCTCTAAAGGAAAGTATTGTGCAAATTCTTCTAAATCCTTACAATTTTAGATTTGTTAACTACTTTAACAATGATATTGCAACCATATACCATGCATACAGAAAATAGAGAATGACACAATGATTTACCCTGGGGAAACCTTTCGGTAAAAACCCCAACACTCCAAAACTTGCACAGTGTATTAATCAAAACTATTACAATTTACAATACACTTGCAATGCAAGTTCTTTCAGAAGATTTTCCCAACTCTTGAAGACAAATCGCGGCAACATAAAATGTTCCAACAATACACTAACTTGTCCTTTCTTCGCAACCCTAAAAAATGCTTATATCATGCACTTCCTCTTTTAGGGCAACCTCCAAAGATAGCCATATTAGGATTTTACCATTCTCCGAGAAAATAGGAACCCCAAATTTTTTTCCACGATTAGGGAAGAGTGTACAGTACTCAATTTTATCAGTTACCACATGTCTTCACCTATCATTGAATCTTCCAGATTTAGCTCTTACGTGTCATAGGAATCTGTCATAACCGTTTCAGCCATGATCTCCTTACACACAATTCAAGATGCTGACACATCAAGTGGAGTGACACATCAACATGCCAACTAGACATGTACACTCACACTTAATTACATTATTTGCAAGAAATACATTTTACAAAACAAATAATAAGAATAGGAATTATCCAAGGTTAAGACACTTTATTCCTAACATAGTTGACCTGTTCACTGAGCTGTTATAAGAAAATTCTATCTGGGGCAATGCCAAATCCCATTGTTTGGACTTCTCTCCAACAATACATCGCAACAAATTACCCAAACTATGATTGACAACTTTTATTTTCCCATTAGTTTGTGGATGATAAGCACTACTGAACTATAACTTTGTCCCCATGTTCTTCCATAAGGTCCTCCAGAAATGACTCAAGAACTTAGTATCCCGATCATAGGTGATTGTTTTTGGAACCCCATGCAATTTGACTATTTCATAAAAGAATAACTCAACCACCCTAGTGGCATCACTAGTTTTCTTACAAGCAATGAAATGAGATATTTTTGACAATCTATCCACAACTACAAAGATAGAGTCATTACCTCGCTGTGTATGTGGAAGTCCCAATACAAAATCCATACTCAAGTATGTCCAGGGTCCTACTGGTACTGGTAATGGCATGTACAATCTGGTGTTCTGGGAGTGCCCTTTGGCTACTTGACAAATTTGACACCTTTCCACAAACCTGGTGATATCTCGCTTCATCTTTGGCTAGTAGTACATATCTTCTACCAAGGCTATTGTTTTATCCTTCCCAAAATGCCTATCCATACCACTGCTATGAAATTCTCTAATAATATTTTCCCGCATTGAGCCTACAGGAACACACAACTATTTTCCCTTGAATAAATAACCATCTTGCATAAGATACTCACCTTGAATAGTGTCTGCGTGCTTAGGTACATGATTCTTCAACTGATCAAGAACCTCCCAAAAGTCACTATCAAATTCATACAAGTCTTTGATTGCATCAAATCTAATAAAATATATTTCCATGATGGTCAGAAGCACAACTCACCTGTTCAAGGCATTTGCAACTTGATGTTGTTTCCCATATTTATGCTTCAGAACAAAAGTAAACCCTTGTAGGAAAGAGACCCATTTTGCATTTCTGGTGTTCAATTTATTTTGTGTGTTTAAGTATTTTAGAGAAATATGGTCTATAAACAACACAAATTCTTTGGGTAGTAGATAATGTTTCCAATGTCTCAAGGCTTGCACAATGGCATGGAACTCTATATCATATGTAGAATATTTCTTTCACACATCATTCAATTTTGCACTAAAAAAGGCAATGGGCCTACCTTCTTGGCTGTGTACAACACCAATTCCCACATGTGAGGCATCACAGTCCACTTCAAACAATTATCAAAATCTAGTAGGGCCAATATAGGAGCTTCAATGACCTTCTTCTTTAGATACTGGAAACTCTCTTCAGCCTCTTTGGTCCATGAAAACTCTCGACTCTTAGTGTAGTCTCTCACAGGTGCTACAATGGTGCTGAAATTACAAATGAACTTTCTATAGAAAGTAGCCAAGCCATGAAAAATTCTCACCTCAGTGATACTACGTGGACTACACCATTCAATAATGGCTTGAACTTTCTCTGGATCCATCTTGACACCATCTACAAAAATGATAAATCCTAGAAAAACCAAGCTTTCTTGCATGAACCTACACTTCTTCAAATTAGCATAGAGTTTCTCTCTTTGTAATACCCCCAATATGATCCTCAAGTATTGCAAATTTTCTTCCCTTCCCTTACTAAAAATTAGTATATCATCAAAATAAACTACTACAAACTTTCCAATGTAGGGACGCAACACAGTATTTATGAGTCTCATAAAAGTACTAGGTCCATTTGATAAGCCAAAAGGCATAACCTTCCATTCATAAAAACAATCCTTGGTTTTGAAATTAGTTTTCCATTCATCTCCTTCTCGAATACGGATCTGGTGGTACCCACTTCGCAGATCAATCTTAGTGAAATATGTTGCACCAGTAAGAACATCCATCATATCATCCAAAGGAGGGATAGAAAAATGATACCTGATGGTTATCCTATTGTTTTCTCGACTTTTTGTGGACATCCTCCATGTTCCATATTTCTTTGGGTTTAATAATGCCAAGGCAACATAAGGGCCCATGGTTTCTTGAACTAAACCTTTATGTATGAGCTAAGTTACCTGTTTGTTCAATTATGTGTGTTGTGTCAGACTCATTCTGTAAGTGGCTTGACTAGGAAGACTTGCTCTTTGAATAAGCTCAATATGATGTTGGATATCTCATTTTTGGGGGAGCCCATCTTGTAGTTCCTCTGGAATGACATCTAAATATTCTTCCAACACTGTGGTTGCTTCTGGTGGTATCATCAAGTCTTCCTCCTTCCCATTTTTCACTACCAATGCATAACAACACCGTATTACTTTCATCTCCTTGATAAGTTCCTTTTTAGACAACATACTTTCAGCTTTTCCATCATCCTTGAGAGGTAACAAGACTTTAGTTAGATCCATCCTTCCAGAAGGTGTAAGTATTCCTTTCCCCATTATGAATAACCTTTCTATCATACTGCTAGGGCTGACCTAAGAGGACATGGCATGCATCCATTGGAATCACATCACACCATAACTCATCTTTGTAGACCTTTCCTATGGAAAATTTGACTAGGAACCTCTTATATACCGTAACTTCATTACCCTTTTTGAACCATGTAATCTGATAGGGATGAGGGTTCTTTTCACAATGGAGATTTATTTTCTCCACCATTTATTTAGAAACCATGTTGTCACAACTGCCTCCATCAATAATTACTTGATAGACCTTTCCACTTGAGGTACACCTTGTTCGGAATATGTTTGGTCTTAGCCATGAATCATCAATGCCTTTCTCCTCTACCTCCTCCTTTGCAGGAATAATCATTATCCTCCTCATCATGAGACTTTTCCCGATATCTGGAGACATTTGTTGTTCAAATCGTTCATTGTCAACCTGGGCTAGGTTCACTCTGGATGACCCTCCTTGATTTCCATCTTGCATGCTAAAATTGGAACACTGGAAGGCCTTGTGTCCTTCTTTTCCACATCTAAAACAAGTGAACGACCTTCTTTGGCCTTCCCGTCCTCTTCCATTACTATAGCCTCTACCACGTTGAAATCCCCTTTCTCTTTGTTGATTTGATGGAGTTTGATGTGATTCTTCTTGTTTCTCACCTCCTTGACTGGGACTTGAGCCTCCTCAATATGGAGTTGATGTACCCCTTCATCCTCCTCTATTCCTTTGATTGTACTGCCTATTTTTTTTTTCTTCAACCTTGAGAGCCAACTGATAGGCATCCTCCATGTAGTTGATCTGATGCATGGTTAGCTCATCCTGAATAGTGTATTTCAAACCATTCACATACCTTGCAGCCATCTGTTCATTACTTTCTTGATGTTCTATACAGATGGACAACTTATAAAACTCATTTGTATAATCTTGCATAGAAGACAAATTCTGTTTCAAATTCTGAAACCTTCGAAAGAGTGTTTGAGCATAATCCACAGGTAAGAATTTTTCTCCCTTTTTCTCCCAACTTTTTCTCCATTTTTCTCCATGTCTTGATTTTATCCTTTCCTTTCTTTATTCATTCCTTTTGGAGATGATCCCACTAGATCATCACATGTCCCTTTAACTTTGTGCATGCAACCCTCATCTTCTTTTCTTCTGTCATAGACTTCCATTCAAAAAAATTTCCCATCTTGTTTAGCCAGTCTATTAGTTCTTCTGGCTTAAGACTATCAGCATAGTCAGAAACATCAATCTTGATTGCTTCACTTCTTCCTTCTAAATCCCTAAGATTTATATCTTCATAGCTCATTTCTTCCAACCTTTCTTCTATATTTTCTTCATTTTGATCAGCGCCTCTTCAGTTTCCCTCTTCATCAGATTCTGTCCCTCTATGTATTCCTTGATTATCTAGTCGCTCATTGAGTTGTTCAATTTGCCTCTGCATATCCAGCATCAATCTTTGCATCGGTGTGACACCTCCTCTTCCTCTTCCTCCTCCTCTCCCAACCATCTTCCTGCTCTGATACCAAATGATGTAGCCCAAACCCTTCAAACAATAACTCAAAAAAAATGTAGAACACAGAAGTTTCAGAATGCCATATTCTTCATTAAATTGATCCAACTCTACTCTCCCTCTAAAATGAAAGAAAACAACTACTTATTACAATTCCAAACAAATTACCATATTTGGGAGATTTTCAGGAAAATCAAATTTTTCCATTTTTGGTAATTTTCAAAACCCATCCTACAAAACTTGATTTTACCCAAAAAGGGCCCCCAACTAAGGCAAGATGAATTGCCAACTAATCTATGAAATCAAGAACATGATTTCACATTTATTACAAAAACAACTCTCTAAAAAACTAGAAAAAAATACTAAAAGTCAAATTCGGAGGCCAAGATGATATTTCAAGCTCCTGAAAAAATGTTGAAATGGCCACCTATGAAGCTAAGCTCTATTGGCAATCCAAATAGCTCCTCCTCATGCATCTGCCTGTAAAATTTCATCCACAACCCACATTCGAGTCAAAAGTTATGACCACATTCAAGTCAAAAGTTATGACCCTCCAAAGTAAATCTCAACCAAAGCCCACATCTGAGTCAACATATTTGATCTTCGGATGCTCCTGCATCATAAAATAATATTATTTATCAACAAATAATATTTAATTAGAAATAATTAGGATAAATTAGGAATATTCCCCGATGCAGAATTGGAATAGGATCGATTAGGGTTTTAATTATTTGATGTGCATATGTGCCTTAGGTTAGGTCAGTAGGGTCAATTTTGATTGATTTTGTCAATGTAAGAGGTCAATGGTACTGAAGCCCATTTTTGGGGTATTACATTTTGCCCCTCTTTGAATTATTGGGCAAAGTGCAATGGTTCAAAGATTAATCTATTTTTGATGAGATTTGGACTCAGTTATGTGGTGGAGAAATTGATCCTGAGAGATTAACCAATTGAAAGATAGAAACCAATTGAAAGATTTGAAGATGTTGATCTTGTCCTAATTGACCAAGAATCAAGATGATGTTAATGGTACCAACAATGAACTGACGTTTACAAAGAAGTGATAAAATGCCTAATTCTGAACCTATGATTACGAGGAAGTGACTATCCTGACTCCAGACCTGATTGTCCAAAGGAATCGAACGGATGCCAAGTCTGAACCCTTCAGTTACAAAGAATCAAGGAAATAACACTACTGAACTAATGGTTACGAAGATCTGATATAGTTTACAAGTTTATGAGAGAATACCAGATTGATATGGATTTCAATGAATCTGATATGCCCCAAGCGATGTGCCCCAAGTGACGAGGACTTTGATGAGGCAACAACTAGACGTGGTTGTTGTCTTGATTACTGAAGAAAATTTGAAAAAGAACAAATTTGATTAATGATGTGTAATATCGTGCCCCCTTCAGGATTAAAATCAAAATCTGGCAAGAAAGCCAGTATTAAATGATTTGAAGTAATGTAATTGATTGTAGAAATGGTTGTACATGTCTGAGGATGCATTCTGCATCATTTAGGGGTCTTGTTGACCAAGTTTGACTAGGTTTGACCATGAGTTGACCATGGTTGACCAAGTTGAAATTTTAAGAGGTTGATGTTAGATAATCAGTTAACTTGAATACTGGATTTTTGTGATGTCATGAAGGTTGATTATGCAAGTAGTCAGTCATCCTAGGTCCAAAAATTTTAAATCGCATTTTTGACAACGTAACCTATCTTAGATTTCAATTTTGATCTAAAAAATGGGTTTAGAACGTCGACATTAGCTAGGGGTACAATTTTCATGCAAAACGGAGCACTTTGAAAAATTAGGTCAAAACGTATATAAAAGGGGTCATTTTCAATTCATTTCAACCAGTTGACTTTAGAAACCTTGTGGAGCCCTCTAAGAGAAAAATGCAAGTTCCAGTGTCTTCACATTGTTTCGAGCGCTCTAGGCTATATTAGAGATCTAGACAATACGAGAATCCGGTAAGTGGACCTTTGTGCCTCTCTTTGAATTCATTTTAACACATTTTTATTGCTTTTTTAGGATTTTTAGCACGTTTTCAATTGTTTAAATTTTGGTTCATGGGATGTCATATGACATGTTGTGGCATGTTGTACGACATTTGAGGGCCATTTCAAATGTCATGTCTGTTGTAGTATATTATCGTATGAGAGACACCCATCTCTCGTACGACATTTTGTCAGGTCCCTCAATTATCGTGTGGGAACATGTAGAATGTTGTATACCCATAGAATGTCGTATGGGTTCATGTATATTGTCATACGACAATTGACACTAGTTTTTTCTTTCTGAATGTCCTATGGAAAACAGTGAGCATTTTTAGGTCCTTAGTGAATTTTTCCAAATTTTTTGATTGTCTAGCTGAATTCCATAGACTTTGATGCACCTTTTGATATACTCATTTTCTCATTTTGCATGCATGTATCCTTGTTTTGAGTCGAGTTACTAATGTTCATCCCAGTTTCTATGCTTTTTAGGTTAGGTACCCCGATGTTCATTTTCGTATTTCACATCCTGCTACTCAGAGACTTTGTTTGGTGCTTCCTGATCCCATGAAGGTTCACCTTGCCGCTTGTGGGTTTGAGTACCTAATTCATTTACCTGACATTTGGGTAAACTACCATTTGATCATGTTGGATATTTCTAATGCATGGGGTGGTGATTAATACATTTTATATGTTTAATCACTATGTTACTGAATGGACACTCATACTATTGTCATTTGTAGTTTGTCGCTGATGTCAACATATGCTTCTGTGAAGAGTACAGGCTGATTATGACAGTGTATAGATAGTGTACAGATGTTTCAGAACATGTGAAGACATATGAGAGTACAGGAACATGTTGTGATATTATATCCAAGATTTCATCATGTAATGTTACATATTGGATGAGTTACGTCAAATGTTTTGATAAAGACTAATTACTAGACAGTGATAGCGGAAGCTGACAGAGTAAGTCTCTATGTTTCTAGTATATCTTACAGAAGATATGGATTAGGTGTATGCGAGCTTAAGAGATGAAAGAAAAGGTACTAAAGGATGTTCATTGGTTAGTGCAAGGTATGAAATGTTGGATGATGTCAGCTATGGCGTGTGATCTGGAGAAGACTTATTTGGAATTCGACTTCAGAGGTGTAGCATGCATTTTGTTTGGCGAATGTAAATTAAGGATGTCGATCCTTAATTGTTGCAATGGAATCATTGTATACTTGTTTTAGGTACCGTGTGTATATTAGCAAGATGTTATGTAAATATTCATGTAATTAGGAAAGCCTAATTGGCTGACCTAATAATGTAGAATGTAATAGGGTATATATGTAAGATCTTTTCTTTGGAAAAGATATGGTGAGAATATATGTGCTGTAAAGAAGATTATAAAAGTTGTGAGCTTGTGTCTGCTGGATGTAGAGAAGAGGATTACTGGTGAACTTCATTGGAATTGATCAAGAAAAGATAGTTGTTTTCGGATATTTCAAAAGATTGTGTATTTCTTCATATACAATTGTTGCAAACAATGAGTTCTGAAGGTGGATTTAACCTTCTTTAAGCAGTGAGCCCCCCTTTCTTTTCTTGACTCCTAACAGGGTCTGTCCTCTAACAAGTACTATGTACTATAATGTTTCAATAAGCTCCTAACAAGGCTAAATATTCTAACAAGGATACTATACTCTTAGTACATTATTTGTGGGTGCTAATTCCCACCGGGGTTTTTACCTTTAACAAGGTTTCCCCGAGACCAAAATATTGTGTTATTGTGTTGGCATTCATTGTGTTCATTGGATTTGATATTGTTTCTATTCAAAGTTTAAAGTTTAATATTCTATCATACAAATGATTCACCCCCCCTCTCAGTTGTATTATGGACTGTTATTGTATCAGAGCTACTGGTCCTTAGAGAGAAAGCTTAATAGATTGAGGTGATCTTGGTGATGGCGTTCTATAGGATGGTCCAAAATTTGATCCTAAAAACTTTGACAGTTGGAAGAACAAGATGCGAACTCATTTGCTATGTTTGGGCATTGACTATTGGTTGATCACAAAGAATAAGGTGATTATAAAGACTGAGAATGACTTGCCATCGGCTACTGATGATGATAAGAAGGTATTCTCTCACAACATGGCTACAAGAGAAGCATTGATTAGCGCACTCTCTGAAGGATAATTTACTAAAGTCAAAGTCTTGGATTCGACACGCCAGATTTCGAAAAGATTAGAAGAACTATATGAAGGAGACAAGTATACCAAGCAAGCGAAGTTACAAAATTGGAAAACAAAGATGGAGAAGCTACAAATGAATGATGATGAAAGCATTAGGGCTTATGTTCAAAGGGTTACAAAGGTTGTGGTTGGACTAAAAAACTATGGAGGTACTTATGATGAATAAGAAGTCATTGTGAAGATCCTTAGATCATTGACTCCTACTTACAAGTTTAAGGCTCTATCTATTCAAGAGACTATACCTTTGACTCCGAACTTTAGCAGAGAGATTTTGATTGCAAAGCTAACTACTTTTGAAGTTGTAGAAATGGGAGACTCTGTACCTAAGTTGAATCTACATTTAAGGCATCTGCACACAAGAAGACAATGTCTGCACTTCTGAGCACCAGCAGTGAGAGCTTGAAAGAAGAGCTTGGAGAATCTGTCGAGGAATGGGAACAAATAATGGATGAATAAAGAAAGATGGATGAACTTTTTGCACTAATCTCTAGAAGAGAAAAGAGAGGTAAGGGTAAATTTGAAGGAAAATTACCTTTGAAATATTTTCATGCAATAAGGTTGGTCATTTTTCATCTAGATGTCCTACAAGAGTTCCTAAGTACAAACCTAAGTTTTTCAAGTCTAAGAAGGATAAAGAATGTTATTATGCTAGCAAAGGTATTTCTGATGATGAGGATTTAGATTATGAAGAGATTGGATTTGTTGCTATTAGGGATGAACAAATACATGAGGAAAAGGCTTTAGTATCATATGTTGATAAGAAAACTGAATGGATTATAGATAGTGGTTGTTCACATTATATGACTAGAGACAAAAAAAGTTTGTTAAATTAGTGAAGTATGATGGTGGTGTTGTAAGGTTTGGAGATAATCTTCCTAAACCTATCATAGGAGTAGGATCTATTACTCTGGATGGAAAGACTAACACTGATAATGTACTACTTGTTGGTGGACTTAAGCATAACTTGTTGAGTGTTGGACAGTTGATGGAAAAAGAGTTTCAATTACAATTCAGTAAAGGTAAATATTTTATCAGAAGTAAGGAAGGAAAGTTGATTGCAACTGGTACTAAATCTAGAGGTAATGTATCTAAATTAAATACATCTGGAGCCTCTTGTTTTATTGTGAAGGTAGATGATAGTTGGTTATGGCACATAAAATTTTTTCATGTTGATTTTGATAACATTGTGAAGGTAAGTTTGACTAATGTAGTAAGAGATCTACCAAAGATTGTGAAACCATCTAACACTGTATGCGGAGAATGTGTTATAGAAAAATAGACTAGAAGCAGTTATAAAAGAAAAGCATATACATTAAAGGGAAAGTTGGACTTGGTACATACAGATCTATGTGGACCTACAAGGACAAAATCATACTATGGTGAAAGGTATTTTATACTTTTTTTTGATGACTTTTCTAGAATGATGTGGGTTACTTATTTGAAAGAGAAATCAGAGGCATTTGATAAATTCAAGATATTCATAGCAAAAGTAGAGAATGAATCAGGTTTAAAGATAAAATGTTTGAGGTCAGACAGAGGTGGAGTGTTTACTTCAGACCTATTCAATTCATACTACGAAGAGCATGGAATATAGAGACAAACATCTACTCCTAGGACTCCACAATAGAATGGGATAGCAGAGCGAATAAACATGACTATACTTGATGCTGCTAGGATAATGTTGCTTGAAGGAACTATATCTCATATACATTGGAAAGAGGTTTTTGGGACAACGGTGTTCACATTGAACAAAATTCAAATCAGAGAAGGTACAAGTAAGACTCCTTATGAATTATGGTTTAATCACACTCCTACTGTAAAATATTTTAGAATATTTGGTAGTAAGTGCTACATCAAGAGAGATGATGAGATAGGTATGTTTGATGTTAGAAGTGATGAAGGAATTTTCCTTGGTTATTCTACTAAGAGAAAAGATTACAAATTCTTTAATCTGAGATTGAGGAAGATGATTGAAAGTCATAAAGTAAAAATAGATGAAAGGTTTCAGATACAAGAGAGAGTGTATGACTGTAATCAGAATACAGAGATCAAAGAGGTTGCTGCTGCAAAAGAAGAAGAACTTGTTGAGGCTAAATACAAAAATGAGACTTGTGATGATGAGGCTACTGAGATTCCTAAAAATCGAAGGTATGTAAAGAATAATCATTCTGAAAATCAAATTATTGGTAATACTAATCAAGGAGTAATGACTAGATCAAAGGCTAGAGAAGAAATTTGTTTGATTTCACAAGTTGAACCAAAGACTACAGATGAAGCTTGTATAGATGAATCCTGGATAAATGCTATGAAGGAAGAATTAGATCAGATAAAGAAGAAAAACACTTAGGAATTGGTTCCTAGACCTAAGAACAAAAATGCAATAGGAACTAAATGGGTTTTTAGAAACAAAATGAATGAAGAAGGGGTTGTTGTAAGAAACAAGGCAAGATTGGTATGTAAAGGCTATTCACAACAAGAAGGCATAGACTTTGAAGAGACATTTTCTCCTGTTGCTAGAATAGAAGCTGTGAGATTATTTTTGGCTTATGTTGCACATAAGAACTTCAAGGTATATCAGATGGATGTGAAATCTACATTCCTGAATGGGGATCTTGAAGAAGAAGTGTATATAGAACAACCTGATGGATTTCCTTTATGCAAAGATGGAGACATGGTATGGAAGTTGAAGAAAGCCTTGTATGGGCTAAAGAAAGCTCCAAGGGCTTGTCATGCAAGGTTAGACAAATACCTACTTCAACTTGGATTCATAAAAGGTACTATTGACAGTAACTTGTATTTAAGAACTAGTGAAGATGGAGTTTTGATAATTGAAGTCTTTGTTGATGATATTATCTTTGGAGGTAATGATGATCTATGTGAGAAATTTTTGAAAGAGATGGAAAATAAATTTGAGATGTCCATGATAGGAGAAATGAAATTATTTCTTGGACTGCAAATAAATCAGAGTAAAGATGGAATTTTTATTTCTCAGACTAAATATCTTAAAGAAATGTTGAAAAAGTTTGGAATGAAGGACTTTAAACCAGTTGGCACACCCATGGTAACTGGTAATAAGCTGACAATTGATGATGAATCAAAGTGTGTTTTTAAGGCTAAGTATAGATCAATGGTTGGAGGATTACAATATATGACTCACTCTAGAATAGATATTGCTAATGTTATTGGAATTGTGGCTAGATATCAGGCATAACCTAAAGAGACACACCTAGCTGCTATGAAAAGGATATTGAGATATTTGAAAGGAACAATAGACTATGGCTTATGGTATGATAGAAATGATAGCTTTGAACTTCATGCTTATACTGATGCTGATTGGGTAGGAAATATTGATGACATAAAGAGTACTAGTGGTGGTGCATTTTTCCTTGGGAAATAGTTGGTTTCATGGCTAAGTAAGAAGAAAGATTGTATAGCTCAATCTACTGTTGAATTAGAGTATGTTGTTGCTGCTATAAATTGCACTCAAATTGTTTGGATGAAGAAAATGTTGAAAGGCATTGGAATAAATTTTTATGAGCATGTGGTTATCCATTGTGATAACACCAGTATAGTAAATATGTCAAAGAATCTGGTGATGCACTCTAAAACTAAACATATTTCTATCAAGTATCACTTCTTGAGAGACAAGGTGGTAGAGAAAGAAATGAAGTTGGATTATATTAGCACAAAGGAACAAATTGCTGACATCTTTACAAAGCCATTTCCAATGGATACCTTTGAATATCTCAGAGGTATGCTTGGGGTTCAGGCCCATCCTAGTCAAAATTAAATGATGTAGGGATGCATCAGTCCAGAGGTTTTCAAAGCCTTATCATATTCTAGACTAGATGTAGGGATCTACTCCTTAGGGGGAGTGATCATGGAAGGAAGGTGTTGAAGAACATTTGATGACTCATGGAACCCTTTTCCATTTTTGTTAAAGGGGGAGTGTTTCTATGAGAAAATCCCTACCGTATGGGGAGATTGTATGAAGAAATACTATGAGAGTACTATTTGGTTGCAGAGCTTTGGATTGATATAACTTTACGATGATTTTCCCATATGATGACATCAATGCCAAAGGGGGATAAAGTTGGATATTGCTAATGCATGGGATGGTGATTGATACATTTTATATGTTTAATCACTATGTTACTGAATGGGCACTCATACTATTGTCATTTGTGGTTTGTCATTGATGTCAACATGTGCTTCTGTGAAGAGTACATGCTGATTATGACAGTGTACAGACACTGTACGGATGTTTCAAAATGTGCGAAGACATATGAGAGTACATGAACATGTTGTGATATTATATCCAAGATTGCATCATGTAATGTTGCATATTGGATGAGTTAAAAATATTTTGATGAAGACTGATTACTAGATAGTGACAGTGGAAGCTGACAGAGTAAGTCTCTATGTTTCTAGTATATCTTACCGAAGATATGGATTAGGTGTATGCAAGCTTAAGAGATGAAAGACAAGGTACTGAAGGATGTTCATTGTTCAGTGCAAGGTATGAAATGTTGGATGACATCAGCTATAGCATGTGATCTAGAGAAGACTTATTTGGGATCCGACTTCAGAGGTGTAGTGTGCATTTTGTTTGGCGAATGTAAATTAAGGATGTCAGTCCTTAATTGTTGTAATGAAATCATTATATACTTATTTTAGGTACCGTGTGTATCTTAGCAAGAGTTTATGTAAATGCTTATGTAATTAGGAAAGCCTAATTGGCTGAGCTGATCATGTAGAATGTAATAGGGTATTTATGTAAGATCTTTTCTTTGGAAAAGATATGGTGAGAATATATGTGATGTAAAGAAGATTGTGAAAGTTGTGAGCTTGTGTTTGTTGGATGTAGAGTAGAGGATTACTGGTACTGAACTTCATTGGAAATGATCAAGCAAAGATAGTTTCTATGAGATAGTTCAAAAGATTATGTATTTCTTCATATACACTTGTTGCGAACAGTGAGTTCTGAAGGTGGATTTAACCTTCTTTGGGCAGTGAGCCCCCCTTTCTTTTCTTCACTCCTAATAGTGTCTGTCCTCTAACAAGGACTATGTACTGTAATGTTTCAATAAGCTCCTAACAAGGTTAAATCTTCTAACAAGGATACTATACTCTCAGTACATTATTTGTGGGTACTAATTCCCACCGAGGTTTTTACCTTTAATAGGTTTTCCCCAAGACCAAAATATTATGTTATTGTGTTGGCATTCATTGTGTTCATTCAATCTGATATTGCTTCTATTCAAAGTTTAAAGTTTAATATTCTATCATACAACTAATTCATCCCCCTCTTAGTTGTATCATGGACTGTTATTCCTAACAAATCACCACGCTCGTAGACCATTTTCATTCAGATACACAGACATTCCATCTCCTGACGGGGGAGATTATAGTTACACCCAAGGATGTCTATCAGATTCTTCGGATTCTATTTCATGGCCCTCGCTTGGACTATCTTAGTGCTGGGATTACATGTTTACAGGCCTTCCGTACATTATTTGGAGTAGATGAGAAGATTGCTCATCAGATTTCTTGGGAGGTTCTAGTGTAGCGCTATGGTAAGACTCATAGGCTCGAGTGCATTATCATTGGCATGATCGGTGGGATCATTATGTCTGACCGTCAGCATAACGGTCTACTAATCGGCTGGGCACCAATGGCTCAATTATTGATGGCCGAGCTAGTAGAGTACGGATGGGGGTAGTGTTTATTAGCCCATATGTTTTTAGAGATGCATGAGATTGTCTACCATGAGGGTAAGAATTTTGCATTAGGTGCAATAGTACTTTAGATTTGGGCATGGGAGCACATTCCCATATGCAAGCCCATTTGCGGTGATGAGAGGCAGGACTAGGAACCTCTTATTTATAGATATTCTAGATATGTTACACAG
Organism: Chamaecyparis obtusa; assembly: GCA_027943335.1. Lineage (NCBI taxonomy): Eukaryota > Viridiplantae > Streptophyta > Pinopsida > Cupressales > Cupressaceae > Chamaecyparis > Chamaecyparis obtusa. Next base: position 1,895,597 of record BSBK01002455.1, on the reverse strand, counting down.
GTGCATATGGGATGGATAGAGTATTGGAGGTGTGTCCTCAAAGATATGACTATGGTTTCCTGGAGACCATACCTACAGGTAGAGATGTGGTCCAAATCTCATGCGTAGTTTGGCTTTTTCTGTCAGAGCTGGATCTTGATAGTGCACTCTACCAGCATCCTAGAGCATTTTTTGATCATGAGGGTATGGAGGTAGTATGGCCTGATCTAGGATGAGCTCTAGGAGTTTACTACTTATGCATGACAGGTGTGAGAGATTTGACTAGGATGGTCTGCTAGATTATCATTTGTAGTTTGTAGCTTGGAGTATAGCGGGTTATAAAGAAGGGACTGAGACTACTGAGCTCAGGTAGTAGACATAGGAGTTACTAATTCCTACATGAAATATATAGCGGAGCATCCTATCAGCTAGTTTTCTAATCTGGCCAAGCTTATTCTCATGATGGAGGAGGTGGAGGATGTCACACGTGCCCCCATGGGTAGAGGACAGAGGATAAAGGAGGTTTAGATCTTGATGGCACATCCTATCCCTCTGAGGCTGAGAGAAATAGGGATCCCACCATGACTAGGAGGAGATGTGAGGTCTGCCCATACTCCACAGGTAGTTCCACTAACTAGATCAATAGTTTTGCAATGTCGACATTCTAGAGGTGAGGGCAGGATTTTAGGTGGGATCGACAGTACTATAGCTACCAAGGAGGTACTGGGTGTGCATCAGGATGCACCCAAGGATGAGGTACAAGAGGCACAAGATTTTGACTTGGGAGCTGAGGTTTGACGTTGTAAGGCACGGACTGATACAAGTGGTGGTGTCGATGATACCATGGAGGAGGCTGAGGTAGAGGTGGAGGTAGACTTTGGGCTGAGGCAGACACCTTAGGATGTGATTAGGCTGATACAACACCATCTCAGGGACTAGAGATCCCATAGCCTATCTTTAGAGGTCCATCTACGAGAGCATGATAGGAAACTGATAGAGTGAGATGCAGAGGTTAGGTGACTATAGGTTGAGGTTATCCATTAGATGGGGTGGGTTTCATATCATGTTTTAGCTTACTTTGTGGGTGTGCCACCCGGGCAGAGAGTTGCCTCCTACTCTTAGTATATGTTAGCATTCGAGGGAGCTAGAGCACCACGTGTCGAGCCACCGCCTGATGCACTAGCAAGAGGAGGAGAAACCCCTGATGCTAAGGATCAAGTTGATAGCTGATTCATATTGAATCCTCATTTTGTCATTTTGATGTACTAGATAGCTCATTAGAGCTCATTATTGTATCATATGCACCTTGTGCACGCCTTTGTACTATATCAATTTTTATATATACAAGATCATTTTTTTTGCTGGTTTTGACTTCATAGCACCTGTTACTTCAATTTATGATGTTTATCATGTGATGAAAAATGTATAAAATATTTCTCTTTTACTTTTGAATGTATGAATATGTAATGAATATATGAATATGCAATGTAAAATGCAATGATAGATGGTAGATGAAAAATGAAAATGTATGACTTTATTTATATTCGATGGATGCACATGTATGCATGCAATGAATATGTGAAATGTTTATGAAAATGAGATGTTATGTAGTGATTCACATGATATTTTTGTAGGTACATGAAGAGTTCAAGTGCTCAGTCATTGTCAAAAAGGACATTTAACCCAGAACAATGACTGCTTGCTTATTAGGTGTAGGGACCTTCACGTGATGGTCAGTCCTTGTGATGTATTTTAGTGCAATGTGGAGAATATCAAACACCATGCTGAATTCAAATCATGAAATATGCAACTAGAGTAAATGAAAAGTGCAAATGAAATGAAGACCTAGGACTTAGTCACTGATTATATGTTAGTCTTTATCATCACTGAATATTTTAGGTAACACCGGATAGTTGATACAATTTCCATTGGTTAGAAAACCATGAACATATGAATATGGAATTTTAGTTGGAAATGTTAGATTTAGATATAAGCACCAAGGCACAAGAGCCAAGATGACCTGAATATCATGTCCATTTTGATTTAGTAATTTGTATAAGCATCAGAACATAAACATTATGATGACCTGAATACGCCTTGCTTACAAACACACCAAGCAGTGTGGAGATCATTCTGATTCCAATGTGAATTACCCGTAGTGACCCTTTATTGTTCACATCCTTGGGTAATGTCATGTTTCACAATAGGAATAAGAAATCACTCAAAAAAAGATAAAGTTAGATCTAACTTCCTTGAAGCATCTGGGTATCAATGGTCGAGGTACACGTGGCCATCCAATAGTGATGGAGGCACTTATAGTGGACACCAATTCAATCTAGAGTTTTTAGGGTAATTATATTTTCACTTACAAATAGAAGACATATAAAAATTATGCCCCCATTCATCACTCTCTAAATCCTGTAAAGGACATCATTGATGAGTTCAAGAGAATATAATATGCAAAAATCTTAAATGTGAATCACTTAGCATACAAGAAGATTAAAGCATGTCACAAAGATTGTTTTTGTTTGTCGTTGTTGTTTGTTTATGTTTTTGTTAGGCGCAAAATCCTTTCCTGGTAGGGAGACAGACTGACTCACTCAGATATAGCTTTGAAGGACCTTGACTGGATATGACTTGTTTGAGATACTGAGGACCATAGGATATGACATTGGTTGCTAGGAGATTTCCAAGATTGCTTTGATAGATGGAGCATTTTGTACAAGTGGCACCCATTTTCCAAGTTTTTTTTTTTGTATTTTTCATCTTTTCAATTTTATTTTTTTTCATTTTTTTTGTATTTTTCCATTTTTTTTTTGTGAACCATTGAGGCACCTATTGCTAGGTTTTCACCAGGATGATCATTTTCTTAGGACTTTTTCCAATTTTTATACTTTTTTCAGGATATTTTCATAGACTAAATGCCTCAGGCATAGAATCTCTTTAGATGGAGAACGTTGATTAGTTCTCCGAGCTGTTCTTCATTAGTCGTTGAGATTTCATAGGCTCCAGAGCCAAAAGTAGTAGTGATAACAAAGGGACCCAGCTAGTTGGGTTCAAACTTCCCCTTGCGTTCTCGATGGGATTGATTTTTAGTATTTTGTCTCAAGACTAGATCACCAACCTGAAATTCTCTGTGTCTAACTTTCTTGTTGTAGCCTCTAGACATTCTTTTCTGATATAATATGAGATGATCATACACCACTTGTCTACACTCATCTAATAGTTCAAGATCTTGTAACCTAGATACTCTATAATCATCACCGGTTACCAGACCATGCATTCTAATTCTTAGTGATGGGATTTCAACCTCTATAGGTAGTATCGATTCAACCCCATATACTAAAGTGAAAGGAGTAGCCCCAATGGGCATTCTGATACTCATTCTATTAGCCCAAAGAGCTAGATTTATCATCAGGTGTCAGTCTCTTCCTATCTTGTTGACTGTACGGTGTAGGATTTTCAACAAGTTCTTGTTGGATGCTTCAGCTTGTCCATTCCCTTAAGGATAGTAAATGGATGACCAATGTTAAGTGATCTTAAATTTAGAGCATAAGGAATCTAGGTCCTTATTCTTGAATTGGCCTCCATTGTCTGTGATGATGGAGTGTGGGATACCATATCGACAAATGATGTAATTCAGAATGAACATGGAGATTTGTTTGTCGGTCGCTTGTGTCAAAGGAATTGCTTCAACCCATTTTGTAAAGTAATGTGTTGCTGTGATTATATGAGTATGACCATTTGATGAATGTGGATAGATAGCCCCTATGAGATCAAATGCCCATTGCTGAAAAGGCCATTGTGTTGTAAAGGGAATCAAATCTTGCCCTAGCATGTGAATCAAGTTACCATGTACCTGGCATTTCTGACAATTCTTAGCATATTTCATGGCCTCTTTTTCCATGTCTGGCCAATAGTACCCTGCCCTAATAAGTTTTTGAGCTAGTGTCAAACCATTGGAATGTGATCCAAAAATAGCTTCATGGACTTCCTCTAATGCCCATTGTGACTCTTCATGTTCTAAACACCTAAGAAGTGTACCCTCCAGACTTCGTTTGTATAGATCATTTCTAATGATGACATACCACAATGTGTTTTAGATAAGGTGACGTTTTTCATGGTGGTTAAAGGAATCAGGAATGATTTGGTCTCAAAGGTAGGAGTATATATTTTTGTAACGGGATGAATCATGACCAACAATGATGGAGATCATGTGGGTTTCTGGACAATCATAGGCAGGGAATGACAATGCTTCCACAAGGAACTCATAGCGTAGCTCATGTTCGGGCTGTTGTAGTAAAGATGATAGCATTGCCATAGTGTTAGAAACCTTGTTCTCCATTCTAGGTATATGTTCAAATGTGATTGAAATGAAGTATTTCTTTAGATCATCTACCATGCGCTTGTAGGGAATGAGTTTTTCATCTTTTTTTTCATACACATCATTGACTTGGTGTACATACGAGTTGTGAGTCTCCATGAATGTGTAATTTTGTTACTCTCCATTTGATTTCTATCTTCATACCATTTAGCAAAGCTTCATATTCAGCTATGTTGTTGGTACAAGTGAATTTGATCTTGAATGCTTTCGGAATGGAGTAACCCTCTGGTGTTATGAACAATATGCTAGCTCTAGATCCATTTTGTGTATAGGATCCATCAAAGAATAAATGCCATGTTCTGGAGGATATGTGCATGATAGAAGAATCAAGAAATTCCATCTATAGTGGTTGGTCATCAAACATTGGAGCTTCTGCTAGTTGATTCACAATAACTTGTGCTTTGATAGATTTTCTTTCATTATATTCAATGTCAAATTCTCTTAGTATCATTACCCATTTTGCTAGTCTACCTATGAGGGAAGCTTTACTCAATAAGTACTTCAATGGGTCAATCTTTGCTATTAGATGTGTAGTATGAGCTAACATGTAGTGTCTCAGCTTCTGTGATGCAAAGATAATAGCTAGACACTCCTTCTCTATCATAGAATAGTTCTTCTCATAAGAGACCAATGTTCTACGGATATAGTAGATAGCTCATTCCTTCCTATTTTCATCATGTTGTGCTAGTGATTCCCCCAGTGATGTATCTATAGAAAAGACATACAATATTAATGGTTTCTCTTGAATAGGAGGCATGATAATTGATGGATTTTCCAAATATTATTTGCTGCAATTGAAGTTCTTTTCACATTCCTTGTTCCATATGAAAGTCACACCTTTATGCAATGTCTTTGTGAAAGGTTGTAATATATCTACTAGCTGAGATATGAAGTGCTTGATTGATTGCACCCTTCCTTGTAAGGTCCGCATTTGACTGGTGTTCTTAGGAGGTTTCATCTCCATGGTTTCTTTGACATTTTCTAGATCTAATTCAATACCTTTCTTTGAAACAATGTACCCTAGAAGCTTTCCTAAAGTGACACCAAAGGCACATTTATTAGGATTTAGTCTGAGACTAAATTTTTCCATTCTATCCAGTATTGTACCCAAGTCAGCTAGGTTTTTAGATCGTTTCAATGATTTAGCTAAGGTGTCATCAACATAATCTTTTATGTTTTTATGCATCATATCATGAAAGATAGATGTCATAGCTCTTTGATATGTAGCACCAACATTTTTAAGACAAAATGACATTACATTCCAGCAGAAAGTACCCCATGCACAAGTGAAAGTTGTCTTCTCTTGATCTTCTGGAGCTATCTTGGTTTGATTGTATCCAGAGAAACCATCCATTAAAGAGTACATTTCAAAGCCCACATTCATGTCCACTATCATATCAATGTTTGGTAGTGGAAAATCATCCTTAGGGAACACTTTTTTTACATCTTTGAAGTGTGTGCATACTTTAATAGATTTATCTAGTTTTGATACTAGAACTACGTTTGAGATCCACTATACATAATCTATGACTCGAATAAATCTGGCTTTTAGCAATTTCTCTAGCTCAGCTTTGACAAGGAGTGCTACATGAGGATGCATTTTACACAACTTTTTCTTGATTGGTTTAACTCCTGGAGCTATAGAAAGGTGATCCATGATGAGATTAGGATCCAATCCTGACATATCCGAATACTTCCATGAAAATTTTATTTTCTTCTCTATTAAGAATGTGGTAAATGCATGTTTCCCCTCTTTTGATAGAGATTGTGCTACATGGATCAACTGTGGTTCCTTTGTTGTGCCCAGATTGATAGGTTGAGTTGGCTCTATCAAAACTAGAGATATGTCCTATAAATGACTCAGAAGGACATCAAATATCTCATCCTTAGGCACCTCATAGAGGTTTTCACCTTCAGATACATCTTTTGCTTTTACTAGTTTAGGTTCTAAGACTACCACATAGTGGTTTTCACCCTCAAAATAGTGGTAGTCCATTAGGAACATTATCTGATATGATGTCAGCATATTCATTCAATAGTTTAGTGATCTCCTTAGGGTCTTATTCTACCAATACTTTATCCTTAGACTCCTTAGGTATTAATTCAAAACACACATTATTATGCCTCATACCATCCAAAAAAATCCTAGAATCCACTATAAAAATTATGGCACTAGTACATACTTCACCTCTAAGAGGTTCCTCTAATGGAAACAAATTTTATTTCACCCCTTATCAACAATAGTGTAATCATTCCTTCTACCTTCATTCATAGCTTTCCTAACATAATTCCATGGTCTACCCAACAAGAGATGAAACACATCCATAGGCATAATATCACACAAAACCTCATGAAAAGAAAAAATAAATACAAATTAAGCCTTGGAGTTTTCCAACCAAATGCCACAAAGCTTTCAACTACATTGGAGATAGGGTTATCATTTACTAGTAGAAAGAGCTAAAAAGATACCATATTGGAGAAATGCTCCCAAGCTAGGATTACAGATACAAGAACTTCCACAGAGAGAAAGAGATAAATATAATTCATTGGAGGAAATGATATTGAGTTGAGATATCTATAATTGTATAATGAACTCTTCCTATAAATTCATGAGAAAGAAAGATAGCACCAATGAGGTGCAAGGATAGATATAACCACCTAACACAATTTACAAAATGCATAGCTAATAAAATAATAATAAAATCTATCTACTTGCCTAGAAATGCATAATAATATAACTACCAATTAATTCAAAATTTTCTTTATGATGGTAATTTTTCTAACCACAACTTGTATGTAGTATAAAATTACTTTAAGATCTATGCATTAATCCTCAATTCCTTTATATCTTCTATCATAAATTTTATATTATTTATATCACATATTCATCACTAAGGGTTTTATCTTTCACCTCCATCTTTACCTAATTTTTTCATAAATCCTTCTCCTTCCCATCTGTTAGCCATGCCTCTAGACCCAACAATCCATGGATACTCCCTTTTATTTTAAATCATGCATAAAATCTATAATAATGGAACCTTTTTTATATAATCTTCCATTATCTTCCAAGCACACTTGATACCAAGAGATTATTGATGCATGAGCATCCTTGGGTTGTTGGCAATCTTGCATCACCCAAAATATTTCCTTTCAGTTTGTTTGTTTACTATTGTAGTTGGGTAGTATCTAGTGTTTAGGCTTACGATCATTCTAGTTGGCTCATTTTCTTATGTGATCCTTATGTCATATTCTAGAAATCCTGGAGATCCTATGTCTAGCTTAACAACTCATTTTGATGTTTCTAGATAAATTTATTTAATGTTTGGGTCTAGCCCTATTTGATTTTCCTATTCTAACGGCTAGGGCGGTGAGATTCACCTTGCAATGGGGTTTCACGTTATGTGAAGATTCATGGTGCCTTTTTCTATATTCTTACACATGTAACCAACCTCCTTATATGTTCACATGACATGATGTATCTTATTGGAGGTGTTCTTATGAATTTGGTACTTGACCTATATGTTTGTAAACCATTTTATTTATCTAGGGGATTGTGATTGGATAAGCTAACTTATGGCTAGCAATCTTGTATTTAAGTAGGTCTTGTGGTTCTTTTTAGGAGGGGATAAAGGAAAGGGGGACTTAGAGGATAGGAGGCATACATAAGGCCTAAGAGTTAGGAACTGAAATCTTGTGATAGTTGGGGTCATGGGTCCAGTCTTTAGAAATCATCCTAATTTTGAGGGATACTCAGTTGTGTCTGGCTTGCAAGCTTGGTATTAAAGACATCAAACATACTCGACTCTAATTTAGTAGTATATTGGTGTAATTCCCCGCTAGGGAACCCATGAGAATTTAACCTAAAACATGTCACTAATTTTACAGGATAAAGTATTTACAAACAATTATGATAACCATGCAGAAGCAATACAATCATAAGATATAAACAAGTACATAAGTACAACCCAAATATAGTTAACAATCCTCAAGGGTCCCATGATGTAGAATTACGTATTACAAATTAAATTTTTTTAGATTAAGAATAATTACAATTATCTCATATCACAAATGAATAAAAAATACATGCAATACCATAAGGTATACATAATGAATCAACATCCTCTACACAAGTTGCATGGTATGTCACAATGACCAAATACAAATTATATTACAATATCTACAACTCTGAAGCACTGATACAAGATATAGTTACAAACATCATAAGGTAGATATGAACACACCTCCAATAAAGAACAAGAAGAAGGTAACAACAACAAGAATCCACCAACACCCCTACAGGAACGTCAAAATATCAAATGGTAAAAGAAACACTACCACCTGACTTTGTGGAACCAAAGGTCCACTCCCACTGTGTTGAGGAGATAACAATAAACCCCACTTAGATAACAAACTCAATCAAAACAACTAGGCAAAGGGTCCTAAAGGATTTCTAACTTGAAAGGTACCAAAAAATAAAGGTAAAGAAAAAATAATAAACATCAAAATGCCAACACGTTATACCAAAACCCCAAATACCAGTATATCAAACAAATACAAATCACCAAATAATACTCAAATAAAAAAGGCACACCACCAAAGGCAAAATAAGAAAACTATGGAGGATACCCAAGCTACATACTATGGGAGTGTCATCACATGGCCATCTACTTGAGTTACCCTGGACTAGTCACATTAGACCCTGGACCCTCAAGCATTGAGTTACCTTGGACTGGCCACTTTGGGCCCCAGACCCTCAATATGACCCACACGGAACTAGAATACCCTCTCCTAAACATGAGGAATTTTAATCATACCTACTCTCTAGGTACCATCACATTCCCATTCTTAGCCTAAACAAGCACTCAAGGCATAGGCGGGACATAATCTCTAAATTATCTTTTTAATGAACTCAACACATTTGAATTACTATGTTATCACTTATTAAAAAACTTACGATATGTTACCTTGGTATTGACCACTTTGGGTCCCAGACCCGTATTGTAAGTCACTCCCCTAAGATGTTCCTATTTAACCTCCCCTAGGCTCACATGTTAGGAATGGGAACACTGAGAGGGGGGGGGGGGGGTGGGGCTGAATCAGTGTTCACTTATATCTTATTAATTTCTTAACTCTTGAAACTTAACTTGATTGCTTAAGTACTAAAATGAACATCAATATGAACAAGATAAATAATCACAACACATAACACCAATATGGTTACGGGGAAACCCAAATAGGTAAAAACCCTGGTGGAAATTGACACCCACTAAGAACTGCACTAGTGTATTATGATCCTTGTTGGAAGATCTGCAACCCTATTAGGAGTTGTTCTTTACAAAGCTTTTAGTATAGTGAATTGGTCAAAGGTCAGACCCTGTTAGGATTATTTTATAATAACCTTGTTAGGGGTGGGGACACACTGTCCTAGAGCTCACTTCTTAACTAGTGAAGGCTACAACCTTCTGATCTCAGATACACACTATATCTGCTGGATGAACTATTGTTGTGACACTGCTTTTCTGATCATTTCCTTTTGTGCACTGATGCTTTAGCACCTTGTAAAACACTAACTTATTCTATCTTCACTTTTCATGTCTCTGCTCTACTTATCTTAACTCTATATTCCCTTCCATTCATAATTACAAAGGTGCATCTTATATTTATATGCGCTAACAAAACAATTAACTAGGTCGGCCTATAACCGATTACATACAATGCTTCCAAGTGAATTGACTCAAGCGTGTTTACAAAAAAAGATGTTTACATGTATACAAGATAATTACAATAGGCGCATAGCCTTTACAAAACATTATTATAACTGCTAATCAAAATACTAACAGTCGGTTGCATACTCTGTTCTGTTCTAGCATTCACTGACTGTACCCCTTCAACTGTCTATATCTTCGACATACTGTCTCATCTGATCATGTGCTTTAAGACTTAGCATGAGTACACACTTACAAGCTTAACTTCAAGGGTGCATACCATAACTCAGTCATATGCATGCGCATTGATGCTCTGATCTACTAGTGCTCTACTAACTGTCCAGTCTTCTATACTTAGCCATATTCTGGCCTTATGATAATGTGCGCTGACTCCAAAACTCTATATGACTTTGTTGCCATAATGACAACACTATATCTAGTCATATACAATAGTAGTCAACTTTCCAACAATCTCCCCCTTTGTCATTAATGGCAACAAAGGAATATGGTGAAGTTACTAACTGTACCCTTATACAAAATTCTCTAACTTATATCTCCCTTATACTCTGTACTATATTTATTCTTTACATCATATATGATTCTCCATATTCTACATACAATACTCCCCCTTTGACATTAATGACAAAGGTGCTAAAAAGTGTATCTACAAGTACTTACAAAAAAATTACATCTGGATAAGCAATTTGCAAGTTTTGGATCTCTTGTTTCCAAAATGCTATCAATGCATTGACAATTTGTAGATGGGCGCATAAGGCATATTGCATCTTCTCCATCTTTTCCAAGTCTGTACTTGGACCTTGATCATATGTCACCATAGTGGCATCTATCTCCTTGATGTTTTGATTAAGTACATCAAATTACACTTTACTTAAGTTTACTTACGATAATGCATTTGCATATTAGTTGTCATTGTGACACCTAGGAGTTTGTATTTCATTTTAGCACATGGTTAGGATAATTTCCACTTTAGGTGTGAGAGTTGTCATCACATACCTCTTTGTGTGTGAGATCCACCTTTAGTGCTCTTATCACATTATCATCCTCTCATTATTGCACATGTTTCTCATAATTTCATGTACAATGGAGGATGATCCACCTTTGGTGGACATGTGATCCCACCATGTCTAGTTGATAGCTTATCACTTGCATAACTTGTAGTTATCTTCTAGTTATCATGTATTGCCTATATATTGAGGCATTCTACATTGTATGTAATCAATCAATCAATCTATTGTTCATTATTTGATCATTGGATCATATCATATTTTGCCTCTCTTGTGCTATCTCTTGATCTTCTAGATCTTGGTGTTCATTCTTTGCCTTAGGCAAATTCTTCCATGGTATCAGTGCCATAGGAGTTTCATTGCATAGCCTATTTTGAGAGATTTTTATTGCAGGTCAAAATTGGAGCTTGCTGGTGCAAATCAGAGGTTGACATCACTTTCAAGAGGTCCAAATACCCCTAAATCAAATTTTGTTTCATCCAAATTGGACATCTGAAGCCAAATCTAGAGCCATTTGAATTTTCAAGGTTCGGCAGCGACGATTCAAAAAAAATATTTTAGAGGTTATTTTCAAACAATGATATCTCAGTCATCCAGAGTCCTTTTTTCGAGCAATTTTTTTTGTTTTGAGGTAGAATTTCACGATCTACACAATGGTGCAAGTGATTTTTGATCTCTATTTTTTATGTTTTCTAAAAATCAAAAATCTTGATTTTTACAACTTTAGAGGCTTCGTTTGGGCTCATATGGACACATTTTCAGGTGCTATTTTTTTTTAAAGTTCATGATTTTTTGTCTACTTTCCAAATATGGTATCAGTTTGGAAAATTTTTGAGTAGACATAGTACTTTCAAAATTTGGTCTATTTTGACCTATTTTTGGCACTTGTAATTTGTTAGATCCTTGATAGATCTTGTGTCTTATTTTTTTGAGTCTACTATAGCTTCATATTTTCTGTTATAATTATCAAAATCAGAAGTCCATTTTGCTTCATTTTGGCAAGTGGCAATTGTACACGCACTATATATAAAGTGCCAAAATCATCTATTTTAGGGGGGTTCTTTGGTTCATTGCATTTTGGGGGGTGGATTGATTTTTTTATCTCATTGTTTCATGTGAGAATTACATCATGGATGGTTTAATTAAGTTGACAAGAGGGAACTATAAGAAATGGAGTGAATTGGTTCTTTCTCATCTTAGTGAGCATAACCTATTGCCCTATTTGTATGAGTATAGACCTAAAAGTCCTTCTTTCAATTGGGACTCTTCCTCAGAAGTTATTAAGGTTATCTATTGGAATATGGATATGGATGTTATGGATTCCCTTGTTGAATATGAAAATGAGACAGAAAATATTCCTAATATTTGGACTATTCTTTGGGAAATGTATGGAGATCCACATATTCCTCCACTTCCAAAACGTCCAGAACCTCCAGTTGCAACTACTTCTCCCCCTATTGAGATCACATCTCTTGATGATGCTTATCTTCCTCTAGCCATTGAATCTTGTGATTTAGTGCAATAGGATAGTCATTGTCTTCCAGACTTGGTTCCATGGGATGAATACTTAACAAACATTGCAGGTTTGTTTGTGGAGTCCTACATTTCAGATTTGGGAGACTTTATTGATGACATTCATCTTCTCTTTGTTGAGGATGATCCTTCTTCAGTTGTTGCGATGGAGCATGCTGACCCTCATCTTCATTCTCTACTTGATCATTCTTTCAAGGGTGACATGATTGTGGATACTTTGATACAACAGTTGGAGGAGGTCACTTTATCTTTAGAGGGGACACTTGGGTCTTTGGTACATGTTCTACAATCATCCTCTGTTGATCCTAATTTTTCTTTTTCAGTAGAGTGGCTTAGTACACATGATTTGGAGGAGGCACCTTTCAGCTTTGACATGGGGACACTTAAGAGCAGGTTTCAGAGATTTTATACATTTTGAGGTTTCTTCCTAGAGATTGGGGAGGAGGCTTCATATATTCACCTTAAGTCTTGTTTCTTCCTAAGGGGAGGAATGTTGTTCTACACTCATGGAGCAGTTTCTACATCAAGCCTAGAGCATCTACCATTGGTGTTCATTCTACATTGAGGGGGGGCTACTTGGTCTCTCTTCCACTTCTTTTATCTTACGAGGGGGATATTTTCCTCACATGAGGTCTTCTCTCTCATATTCTATTATTGTATTCATCTCTCTTCTGGGGGAGGGTTTTTCCCATGAGGTTTTCCCTCTTTCTCCACTTTATGAGAGATTGCATTATCTATTGCTCTTGCATATTGTACATGGGTACCTAACATGGCCTAGTAGCCGAGACCCATCTTGCATTGTGAGCTTAAGTGCATTCCCCTAAGTTGCACTTAAGGGGGGGTGTTGGTGTAATTAAATATTACTAATTACACTTTACTTAAGTTTACTTAGGATAATGAATTTTCATATTAGTTGTCATTGTGACACCTAGGAGTTTGCATTTCATTTTAGCACATGGTTAGGATAATTTACACTTTAGGTGTGATAGTTGTCATCACATACCTCTTTGTGTGTGAGATCCACCTTTAGTGCTCTTATCACATTATCATCCTCTCATTGTTGCACATGTTTCTCATACTTTCATGTACAAGGGAGGATGATTCACCTTTGGTGGACATGTGATCCCACCATGTCTAGTTTATAGCTTATCACTTGCATAACTTCTAGTTATCATGCATTGCCTATATATTGAGGCATTCTACATTGTATGTAATCAATCAATCAATCTATTATTCATTATTTGATCATTGGATCATATCATATTTTGCCTCTCTTGTGCTATCTCTTGAGCTTCTAGATATTGGTGTTCATTCTTTGCCTTAGGAAAATTCTTACATAGATCATATGTCACCATAGTGGCATCTATCTCCTTGATGTTCTGATTAGGTACATCTAGAGAGGGCGCAAGAGCATTCCTGAGCTATGTTTGCCTTGCCCTTATCTTAGACATATCTTTCTTAGCCTTTTCTATTTTGTCTATTTTCCTTTGGTACACATTGTTGCACATGTTCACATCGGTAGAGGGATCTTCCACCAATTTCCTTACATTGTCTATCATTTCTTCTGCTTCCTAAATTTTCTTGTAGTGATCACCAGTCAGCTTATCTTGGTTCATACAATTAGCAATGGTCTTCCTTCCCTTAGCTATGAACTCCTTCAAGGATGCTTGACCAATCTTCAATGAACTGAGGTCAAGTGCGAAGTTTCCAAATAATTCACTCAATCTCTTCTTCATATATTTCTCTTCTGCAACTTGGGATGCAGATTCTTCCAAGCTAGAAAAGTTTTTTTTGAAGTTTGTAAGAATAGTGCTTACATCATCAACTGAGTGAACCTTAGACACTTTCTTGTCTGAAAGGAGAAAGCTGTTCAGAATGTTGATTGATTCAACAAATAGAGGGTTCCTCATTAATTGCTTCTCTTTTGCTTTGTCCATCGCTAGGACACTGATTTTAGTCAAGTCTTCTTCTCCCCAAGAGTCCAAGCTAGTGGTGTCAGGTGTCAAACTTGAAAACAATGATGCTGAGGCTAAGGGAGTGATAGGAGTGCTATCCATCACTTCTTGCTTTATCTTCATAGGTATTTCAATAGATGGCTTATCTTTTGGTTCACTTCTTTTTACCTCTTCTTCTCCTTTCTCCTCTTCTACCTTTTCTTTTTCTTTTTCTATCTCTTTTTCTGTCTCCTTTTCTTCTTCTTCACTTGTTATATCCTCTATTAATACTTCTTCTTGTAGCTTAGGTGAATTTTCACCACATAGAATTTCAACCTCATGTGTGCTCACAAAGGCTTCCTCAAACTTATCCAAGTCTTTATTTGTGGCCGCCATGGCTATCTCTACATTATTAATGATGCTTGTGTCATCTTTTTGTGTCTCAGTCATGGGCGTAAACTTCACTACCTCTATAATTGTTACCACTGTAGGTGTTGGATCCTAAGGACCTAAAACTGGTGTATTGGTGGTCTCTAACTCCTTGGATTCCTTAGAGGGCACTCAAATTATGGGTGCAACATGTGGGTACATGTGCCTATCCATAATTTTTTTTTCAAGAGATTTCTTGGTCTCTTTAGCTGCCAAATCAAAGTTCTTATCCATTATGTGTAGTGTTCTCAACTTTGTTTTGAGGTGCGGCTTCACCAGATCTAAAAATAATGTTTTCTCTTCTAAGGAACATATAGGGAGGCTTTCATCTAGAATCTTTTCCCTTATTCTAAGATCTTCTTCAGTACCCTATTTCTTTAAGGATTCCAAGATATTCCAAACACTATCCAGAATGATTGTCTTAAGTTCTAAGACTGTCTTCTTGAACTTGAGCATGTGTTTTATTATCATTCCATGGATTTTTGATTTGTCAATCTCACTGTATCTCTCATAGAATTTTCCAATTTGATCTATTCTACCTTCATCAATAATCCTTGTTCTCAAAACTTGAAGACTAGGTCTGAAACCTACCTCAGGAGGTACTTGAGAGTTCTTTTTCTTACTTCAAGTTTCTCGCGAGGATGGGTGACTTGTGCTAGTTTCCTTCTTCCTCTTTGGCATGCTTTTATATTCTAGAGGTGATGTGGTATCCATATCAATTGTCTCTTTGGGTGTAGGAGGGATAACATCTATTTTACCCTAATTATCCTTTGGATCATCAATCTACTCAATCTTGATTTTCTTTATTTTAGGATCATCTTTCTTGGCTTCCACTGTCGATGAGCTCTCAATCTCCAATGCTATATTTTATTCTCTTGCTTTTTCAAGATCTGCCCGAGGCTCACCATGAATTCTGAGTATCTCAAATGCGATCTTAGAGGCTTTACTCTTAGTTGTTGTGTTGTTTAGAACTGCATCAACTTCCCTTGTCTTTTCTTCATAAGTACCCCACCTAGGCTCATTAGGGTCCTTAGGTGTTGATAGTAATACTTGTGCATATTCTTCCAAAATTGGTTCCTCTACCTCATAACCAAGTGGATGGATCCACTTTGTTCTAGGCTCTACGACTGCCATGCAAGTTATGTTAGTTTCTACCATAAAGAAAATGTTGTCTTTGTATTTCTCAACAATACTCTCTGGTATCATGTACCTCATCTGCATTTTGATCATGAATGTCTTCAATTCTAGCTCCATGTTATCCTTCAAAGTGCTCTTAGTAGATGCCTTAAGAGATATTTTAGGCATTGTAGGTATACTTTTGTCAAAGTACAAATCTGAAACCTTTCCAAGTACATGGAAGTACATGTAAATGATTAAAGACCCAAACCTGAATATTTTGGTCTTATCATGCTTGATGGCTTTAATGTTATCAATCAATTATACATGAAAGATCTCACACAAATTGAACTCTCCATTTTCCTTAACAATTCTAATTACTGTAAGAATAGTGGTTGCGAACACACTATTCACCCTATTGGCGTGCTGAAACCTATAACCTAGTATCATAGACATCAATTTGATGTCTTTCTCTTCAATAGGCTCAATTGTCATACCGCACCTATCACTTATGGACTTACATGCATGTTCAACTAATTTCCTTACATCCTTGCCCACTGGAAGAATGACACCTGTCCTAGAAAGGCCTACCATTTCATGAATAATATCTCATGTGATTCTTACTAGGACTTCACCTATCCAAAATAGGTCATTGTGGATTCTTCTTAACAAGATCTCGATCCACTCAGATTCATAGAACTCATATGTCGTAGCATACTCAACAATGGGATGGTCTTCTAGATGTATGAACTCATCTAGGAATGTTCTATCTAGTTTCATCATGGACTCAAGGTGTAACCTTATCCTATCGAGTCCATTTGGTTC
Source organism: Chamaecyparis obtusa (assembly GCA_027943335.1). Classification (NCBI taxonomy): domain Eukaryota; kingdom Viridiplantae; phylum Streptophyta; class Pinopsida; order Cupressales; family Cupressaceae; genus Chamaecyparis; species Chamaecyparis obtusa. The sequence continues at coordinate 1,878,667 of BSBK01002455.1, read as the reverse complement.
CTTCTTACAATATATGTATGCATGAATGTCTTCAACATACATTGCGCCCATAGGGGTTCTTGAAAATGCACCTTCTAGGTCACCTAGGGTTGACTTAAAAGGGTGCCTCTTAAAAATGTATCTCTTTCTCTCAGAAACATCAAACACAACTGGTGTAGCCATGACTTACTTGGTTAATGCTTCAAGTCGGATTCCAAAGACTTATGAGTCATCACGTTGGACTAGGGCTTCGTAACTGATCAATCACACTTCTTCGCTAGTAAATCAAGCTTCTATACTACACAATTCAACTGCTAGGGCTTTTGTGGTCTCCAATCGCTCCAACTTGAATGCAATGAGTGATCTGTAAGTTTTCATAGACTATAAAGTGAAATTTCTGCCATTAATGCTTGTCACGTAAACCAGAATTTGATTGAGAATTTCCAACTTCCATCCTACAATCGATTAGGCGGTGTGCTCTTGCACATAGCATCAAATGGTCTCCAAAATATTAAATCCAAAGGCACATACTCTGAAGGTGAGTATACTGACCGCGTAGGGATCTAGAGCTAAATTAGCTCCCCCTATGACCCTGAGGGTCATTTATCCAGATGTAGAGGGTGTGTCCATTGTGGATGCATCCAATACATACTCATCAACCTTATCCTTCTTTGCCTCTGACCAAATCAAGCTCACATCCTCTGTAGCTTTCACAAATTGACTTCTCCTTCTTCATTTAATATTGATACTTTTAACTTTTTAGGGCTTTCCTGACTTTGCGTTCTTGATCTACAAAACTTTGAGATGTGTCTAGCCTTGTTACAAGAATGACAAATAACTGGAGGCCTTAAATTCCTCGGCAAATTGATATGAGTTACCATTTTACAGTGTCTAGCTGAGTGACCATTATAATTACATATCTGACATGTAATACTCTGAGAACTTCTTGCATTTGGTTGATTCTAATTTCTCTAATTATGCTGAGTCTTGTTCTTCTGACTTGTTCTATAATTCATAGCTCTATGACCAAATTTATTGCATGAATAACAATAACCATTGAAAGGTCTTACCTCTTTACAATCCCTTGCAATATGTCCATGCTTGTTACAGGCATAACAAGTTCTATCTACTAGCTTGCGCTCATCCTTAGATGGTTTAACATTGTCTTTAGTCTGATTTCCAGTCTCCTTAGCATCTGTAGTATCTTCTGGTGCTTTCATCCTTGCTCGCATGTCATCAATTTGATTTTGTGCTTCATTGAATCCAACACCGCTGGTATCTCCTTTAAGCTTCCTTGCATATAACTGTGACTCTATCAAATCAGAATTGGTGTGTAATTTCTCAATGAGATTCTTTACCTCTTTCAACTCAGATTCCAACTTTTCTTTGTTGTTTCTTAGCTCCAAAATTTCCATATTTTCTTGTCTCAATTCTTCATTTAGTTGAAGGTTCTCTTTGATCTGCTCATCATAAACTTCTTGATTGTTAGTTATCTTTTCATCCAACTCTTCAATCTGATCTTTCAGAGATGTGTTCTCTTCATTCAACTCCTAACCATTTTCCCTAAATCACTGTTAGGACAATCTTTCAAATCTTTTCTTAGCTTCTTAATGAAAACTTGTGCACCACTGATTTTCAATTTCAGTTCTTCAACTTCTTTCTCAGATCTGTCAAGGTCTTCAAGAGCTGCCATGAGATTCTTCTTCAGATGTTTTTCTTCTTTTGAACCCATTGATCTCCTCAAGTGGTTAAACTTCTCTTTAGAGGACCAGAGCTCTGATACCAATTGTTAGGAATGGGAACACTAAGAGGGGGGGTGTGAATCAATGTTCACTTATATCTTATTAATTTCTTAACTCTTGAAACTTAATTTGATTGCTTAAGTACTGAAATGAATATCAATATGAACAAGATAAACAATCACAACACATAACACCAATATGGTTATGGAGAAACCCAAATAGGTAAAAACCTCAGTGGGAATTGACACCCACTAAGAATTGCACTAGTGTATTATGATCCTTGTTGGAAGATCTGCAACCTTGTTAGGAGTTGTTCTTTACAAAGCTTTTAGTACAATGACCTGGTCAATGGTCAGACCCTATTAGGAGTCTTTTACAATAACCCTGTTAGGGGTGGGGACACACTGTCCTAGAGCTCACTTCTCAACTGGTGAAGGCTACAACCTTCTGATCTCAGATACACACTATATCTGCTGGATGAACTGTTGTTGTGACATTGCTTGTCTGATCAGTTCCTTTTGTGCACTGATGCTTTAGCCCCTTGTAAAGAACTAACTTATTCTATCTTCACTTCGCATGTCTCTTCTCTCCTTATCTTAACTCTATATTCCCTTCCATTCATAATTACAAAGGCTCATCTTATATTTATATGCGCTAACAAAACAGTTAACTAGGTTGGCCTATAACCGATTACATACAATGCTTCCAAGTGAATTGGCTCAAGCATGTTTACAAAAAAAGATGTTTATATGTCTACAACCTAATTACAATAGGCACATAGCCTTTACAAAACATTATTATAACATCTAATTAAAATACTAATAGTTGGCTGCATACTCTGTTATGTTCTAGCATTCACTGACTGTACCCCTTCAACTGTCTATATCTTTGACATATGGTCTCATCTGATCATGTGCTTTAAGACTTAGCATGGGTACACACTTACAAGCTTAAATTCAAGGGCGCATACCATAACTGGGTCATACACACGTGCGCTGATGCTCTGATCTATTGGTGCTCTGCTAACTATCCAGTCTTCTATACTTAGCCATATTCTAACCTTATGATAATGTGCGCTGACTCCAAAACTCTATATTACTTTGTTGCCATAATGACAACACTATATCTAGTCATATACAACTGTATAGTCAACTTGCCAACATCACAATCATAAATATTCACATAGGTTTCAAAAAAACATATTGATCAACTTCCTATCCACAAAAGATTTCAGGGACACACATTGGTCCTTAAACCAAAACATCATAAAACACACTCTCAATAATTCATAAAATAAAGAGCTTAGGTCTCAACAAGTTGGGTAGACATGATCAAAGTGATATAACATCTTAATGCATAACATAAGAATACATATACAACCAAAGAAAACAACCCCCAATAATCAATAAGGATATAACAAGGTCCAACAAAAATCCTTCAAATCAAAACTTCAAACACTTACAAGAAAACGTGATTCCCTTAAAGAAATCCAATTAATTTTAAAACATGACTAGTTCGACTATATTTGCATGTCTGTATAACCATTCAAGTAAACATATATAATTATAAATTCTAGTTGACTAAAGCAATCATCTTGTTGACTAAAGTTCATTTGACTACAAAAGCGTTCATATAAATGTCTCATACATAACTATCTATTTAAAATAAAATCTCATGCATATATATATATATATATATATATATATATATATATATATATATATATATATATATATATATATATATATATATATATATATATATATAAAATAAGTATTTGACTAAAATCTCCATGCATATCAAAACACCACATATTTAATAATAAAATAATGTTATTAATTTTCTAAAATATAAATATAAATGAAAAAATTAATATTAAAAATCGCATGTAAAAAAAAATCAATTAATCTTTATTATTAATTAATTTTTTTTGAAATAAATAATAATAATAATAATTTTTTCATTTTTTTAATAAATTTGAAGTCTAAAAATTAATAAATAATAATAATTTGTTTTTTTTTAAATTTTAAATCTGAAAAATTAATAAATAATGCTAATAATTTTTATAAATTTTTAAATCCGAAAATTAATAAATAATAATATTTAATTTTAATTAAAAAAATTTATAGAAAATTTCAAATTATATATACATGTAGTTTTCTTTCTATGAAGCAATTGATTTTCAAGAACCTAGTTTTGCTATTTAATTTTGAATGGGTTTTCATATTCAATTGTTTTGATGATTTCAATTTCTATTATTCTCTCGAATACTCTGTTTAATAACTCAATCAAACCTTTATTGGATCTAAATTTCATATTTTTCTAAATAAATTATGTGTAGGTTTCCACCTTGAACAACCTAGGGTTTTAACCAAAACATAATTTTCTTTTAATGGGCACTAGGGTTTCTGATAGACCTAATTTCTCTCTTTTTTTTAATATGATTTTTACATGCAATTTAAATTAAATTTTTTATGCAAAATATTGAGACAAACTATCTATCTTTTATGGGTAAATACCTTAACTGGGAAAGACACACATATTCCTAACATTTCTTCCTAGGTTTTCAAACAACCCAAACATAATACTAGATCTAGTTTAATATCAAACTAATCCAAAATTTCACAAAAAATAAACTTGATTAAAATAGAAATCCAATTTCCAATCCATTTGTATATACAATTCCTGACACAGAGAAAATAATCTTTTCAAAGAAAGAATTGTACAAAATAGAAAGTTTCAAACCTTACCTCAAACAATGCTTGAAATTACGAAGACAAGAAGGATCCAATTCAACCTTCAAAATCCAAGCTTTCCAAAAATCTCAAACAAGGCTTACAAAATCCAAGCTTTCCAAAAATTCTACCAAATTAATCCAAGAGAGTTCCTTCAAAACTTGATAAATGTAATTGAAAATAATACCTAGAAAACCCTCATAAACAAGACCTATTCCCTCTAGGGTTTCTAAAACATGCAAAAGCCTCAAAAGTAGAACTCAACTCTGTTGGCAAGTGGTGTTTTGGGGCACTAGGGATCACTTGAGGGTTGTCATTCATTGAAACACTTATGTTGTAGTGATCGCATGATGAGAGGTTTTGTACTAGAGTCACAGTCATGAAAATGACTAAGTCCAGAATCAGGGTAACAGGGTACAGTGTTACAGTTTTGGTTAGCTATGGAAATCTATGAGGTATTATGGTCTACGAAGTTATTAGAAGGTATTTTGGGATATATACATACTTTAGTTAAGAGCGCATAATTTTTAGTGATCAAATCAGTGAGATTTAGTGATTTGAAGGTATGCAATGACAGTGAAACAGTATAATACGACATATGAGCAGTTGTGCTGATTGTGGTAAGGCTACTTGGTATGGTAATGTGCTAAGTCAGATAAATGAAGTATATTGCTGACACTTTGGTAATATAAGATCACCGACTCCATACTTATCATTTACATAATTAATTATTATTGTTTGTATGGTATTTGTGAAGCCGACTGGATGGCATATTTTGTATATAGAATACTTTTATGAAAGCGGTGTGTATTGTGATTATGATGATGAGGCAAGGTTGTGAATCTGAGAGTAGAGATCAGATGTGAGATCAGTGACAGACAGAGCTATAACTGGAACTACCTAAGCAATATAAGTGCTTGTATTGTTCACATTTTGGAGAAGTCTTTGTAACAATTTTTTATTGTAAGAGCTGTTTGCTCACCACCTTTAACTAGGTGTTTTGTATACCCCTAATAGGGTTATGTATTCCTCTAGAAAGGAAATGTAGTATGTAATAATCAGCTCCTAACAACGCTAGATCTCCTAACATGGATATAATATTTTAGTGCATAGTTGTGGGTACCATCCCCACGGGGGTTTTCCCTTGGCCAGGGTTTCCTCGAGAATAAATCACGGTGTCATGAGTTATGTGTTATGTTTTAATGTTCTTTTCATTTCTACATTATTACGGTTTATTTATAATTGGTTGAAGTTTAAATTAAAATATAGTAATATTGATTCACCTCCCTCTCAGTATTACCTAATCCTAACAATTGGTAGTATAGCTATTGGCCCTTGGAGAGAAAGCCTAACAGCTTAAGGGAGATCAAAATGGATTTAGAAAGTTTGCAAGAGAACTTTGATGCTACACTTGAAGATATGGACAAAGAGAAGGCTAAGAATGGAATATTGAAATTCAAATTGAGAAGAGCAGAAGGTTTCATTAGGAAACTAAAGGAACAACTTGAAACTTCAAGATGTCAGAAACAAGATCTTATGGACAAAATTAGTGACGAATCAATCAATGATACGTCAGATCAAGTAAAGAGGTTGGAGCAAGAAAAATAAGAAATCAATCTTTTGATGATAAAAGAGATTCAACATGAAAAGGATGCAAGGAACAAAGTTGAAGAATCACTGAAAGAAGCAAATGAGTAGATAGGAAAAATGACGACTAAACTTGACCATTACAATGATAAATATTAGGAATTGGACAAATATAATCAGATCATTAAAGGTGAACTCACTCAAGCTAAATTACACATTGAGAAGTTGCACATGAGCAGTGACAAAATTGATGAGCAAAGAGCAAGACAGAAACCCAAAGGAGACATGACTGGAGTTGGATTCAATGAAGCAGAAAATTCTAAAACCAAAGAAGGAGCAAGTGAAGAAAAGAATGAAGAAATACCTACACATGAAGAATGACCTACTCATGAAGAACCAAAAGAACAGATCAGACCTTTCAGAGGTAGATGCTTTGGATGCAACAAAGTTGGATATATGAAAAGAGATTGCAGAAGTAAAGGTACCTCTAAACCCTTTACCAGCTACTATTTTAACTGTTATGATTATGGACACAAGAAAGAAGATTGCAGAAAACTAGATCAGTCTAGGTATAAGAAATATTATGTCAGAGAAGAATCAGCAGCCAAGATCACATGTAAAAAATGCAATAACTTTGGTCATACTGCAAGATACTGCAAGCTACACGTAAATCAGGAAAGAAGGAGACCACCTACATGTTACAAATGCAACAAAATTGGACACATTGTGAAGTTTTACAGATACAATGGAGAGGACAATAGAAGAGGACCAAGAAGATCAAGTGAACCAAGAGGACCACCTCGTATGGTTATAAGAAAGAATGTTGGTGACAGTAGTAAGAGTCTTAAGGAATACATGAGTGAATTTGAGAATCAATTCAAGAAATCAGAGAGCAAGTGATGACAATATATGGAAGGTGAAAGTCTTAAACAAGGAATCAATTCAGGAAGAGACAATTGATAATACTGTGTCTTCACATGATGAGTTCTTTGAGGCATCGACCTAGAAGGCCGCATGGCCTTAAGGGGAGCATTGGATGCAAAGAACATAATATATCCAGCCCCTGTATATGTGGAGTAAGCTCATGCGAGCTTAGGTATGGTGTGTGCAAACACTTTGGAGTCTGTGGATGAGACTGCAACACTTGGAGATTCATTTTCTATGTTCGCAAGTTTTATGTTGATTGGACGAGATGCAAAGTTGAGCTACTTGTGTGTAATTTGCACTTACTTAACTTGTGAAGGATAAAAGAACTTAGAAGATATCATTTCAACACCATTTGTTGATCAATGACTAAGGAGAGCAGAATTGTGAAGCATTTCAAGTCATTTAGCAGAGAGATTGTGTGATTGTGAGAAGCAAAGATCCGGATTTTAGTGCGATAAAGGTATTTAGACTTATTTTCAGTGAGAATTTATGGATGCACCAATAGTTTATGATGTTGTGGATAGACCTAGGTACAAATTTAAGAGACATATATTTAATTCATGTGAGGATGATCCGAAAGGAGCATTTTCACAAACCCCTGTTAGTGTATTGCATGTAGAAGATATTAGGGCATACATACACTGCAACTATGAAATAATTGGAGATGTAAATATCTACAGTGAATTGGATAGTATGATAGAAGTAGATGGATCCATGGTGAAGGAATTAAAACACCTACAAGATCAATCTATCATTAAGCTAACCCTACTCACAGAATTCATGGAAGTTGAGTGGTTTAAGATCATTCTTAGCAAAATCCTTGATCAATTTTTTTGGATTGGAGATCAACCAGTAAAGATTTGTGCATAGATGATTCATGAGAGCACATGCCTTGATAATGAAAGAGCTCTATCTATAGCATAAAAGAATTTGAGGAAACAAGCAGAAACCCTAATCCATTGCAAGTGGGATAAGAGGGTGATGACAGTCAATGACATCTTTCAGCAAGATGTTAGGTTGGTAGCAATGTTGTTAGGATACAAACTATTTTATAGTAGCATACCAAATTCTGTATTAGCTGGAGTCATCATGATGGCATACATAATGGTGAAAGAAAATAAGAAATATAATCTTTGCGAAGTACTGGCACAACAGTTCCTTGAAAATATAAAGGTAATAAAGAAGGAAATGACTAAAGCATTTAGGTTTGGATCACTATTGGTCCATATCTACATTCATATCATTCACAAGTTTCCTGGCATGCACCCTAGGGCATGGAAGGATAATGTACCCACTCGAATTCAGATTTCAGAGAGTTATAGAAGGCAAGATAAGAATTGAGTTGATGGTGAACTATTTTCCATGACAAAGATACTACAAAGGCAGATGAAAGAAAGGTATAGGATACCGGAAAACATAGTTGAGAAGTATGAGGACACTATCTGTTTCATGGTTGAAATTGATTGTGTTTTTTTTGAGGCAGTGGAACCAAGAATGAAATGGTGTTACCCTATGGGGTATGAAGTCACTACTGAGATCTTAACAATGCAGATTGAGCATGTTCTAGCAGCAAAAATAGACCCTACCCAAGAAAGATGGGGAACCTATAGAGATTAATCAGGAAAGATAAGAGAAGAACAAGAGAAGGTGACAAGGAAGAGGAAAATCAGTAAAATTGTGGAGGATATCACTGTGAAGGTAGGAATCACTAGGGAACAATTGATAAACATAAGGAATAAGATGGAAGCATCTTCAAGCATAGCCATTGATGCTCTTGTTCCTTCAGAGGCAAAAAAGATAGTAACTCCTACTGTTGATATTGTTGACTTATCAGCCACACAAGAGGAGGTAGTACAAGAAGTTGTGCCTATGATCATTCCTAGAAGATCTACATGATCAAGTAAGCAGGACAGTCCTAAGGAGAAAGAGATAGAAGTGAAGAGGAAGAAGAAAAAAGAAAAGGTAGTTGAGAAAGTAGAAGAGAAAGCATCTCAACAGGATCCACAAACTTTGTGGAAACCAGACCTTAAATCACTGCAGAAGAGAGTGGTAAAAGAAGGGAACTTGAAGACAGTGGACAAATACTATGAGAGGTATGATGCTAAAAACCAAGCGATCATTGAAGATAGTGTCATTGAGAATCTATTGATTTTCAAGAAAAACTTGTTAGAAATTGAAGGGAGTATTCTTAAAGAGCTGTATAGAAAATTGGAAATCAGGAAACAGTTGGCACAATCAAAAGATGAAAACATAAGGAATAAAGCCATTGAGGACATGTTACCAGTTGTCTCAATACAATAAAGGGAGATAATTATAAATGCGTTAAAACTCCTATTGAGAACAAAGGCCAGACTAGTAAAAATAATGGCTAGAAAATATGATGAGGTGATTGAGGACACTCAAAGGGCATTAGATCAAACACTAATGAATGATATTCCAAAGAAGACCTCACCTCCCAAGGTTACTACGCCTACACCTTTGGGATTGGGAGAAAGTTCCAAAGTAGTGGATGAAAGTGTACAAGACAACATGCAACCAGATTTCTTTGTCTTTGGTGTGCCTGTGACCATTGACACTTCGCATGATGTAAATGATCCATTTATGGACAATTTGGATAATGCAATGGAATTTGGAGAACAAGAACAATTAGAGGAAGAGAAAAAAGGGGAGGAAGTACAGGAGAATGAAACACAAAGAAAAGAAGGAAGAAGAGATTAGAACATAAAAAGTTGTTGAGGTTAAAATGGACACCTCTTTATTGTTGGCAAGTATGGCCAAAAAAACAAGTTCTAATGTGGAAAACATGGATGAGGATGAGCTTATGAGGCTATCTTTCATGGCCTTCACCAAAGCCAAAGAAAGGTCAGTACAGAAAGGGGACAAAAGAATAAAGGTAATGGATAGGGACGTAGAAATAGTAAACATGCTACTTCCCTCCCCGATTATCTTTCAAGAAAAGGATGAAGCTGAGAACCTTGGTATATTATTGGATAGCTTTGATAGTCACTTTGACTCATTGCTAAAAACTACTAAAGACAAGGCAGAGAAGAACTTTTTGGAGAAGAAGTTGAGAGAAGTATGTCAGTCCATTTCATGGGACTTAGACATTCTCAAGGCTACTACTCTTAAGGCCAAGAGCTATGTAGCACAATGCAGGAAGATTTATAGTTACTGCATAAATCCTTGCAGGCATGTAAATAATATTGAGGAGATTGTAGCCAAGGATAGGGCTACTCTTCATAGTCTGATGAATAGTTGTGAATCATCTTCACTAACTATGGGTGAAATAGATAAAGAGACATCTAGGCTATTGGAAAAGATAAGTGTACTGGAAATGGAGAAAGGGAGAGTTGTAGACATATTTGGCTTGTTAAGAATCCTATTGACCCCTAAGCTTTCAATGCTTGAGACTCATCTTTTAGAGATGGAAAAGGTTGAAGGATCAATGACTTTGTCTACACCTACTGAGCTTAAGGCAGTGAAGACCACATCATATGCACTAAATGGATTAATCCATGCTAATGAGCTATTGATAAAGTCATGGATTGAGGAAGTGAAGGCCTTGGAAAACTCTTTCCAAGATGTCTTAAAATTGGTGAGTAAGCACTAAATCTTTTTGTGCTTAAGTTTTTAAAATTTTGAATACACCTTTGCCATTGATGTCAAAGGGAGAGGAAGAGAAAGAGGAAAAATGTAAAGAGTAAAAATAAGAGAAGATAAACAATAAGTAGAAATAAAAGATGTAAATAAAAAAAAAATAGTAGAAAAGAAGAAAAGAGAAAAAGAGATATGTATAGTTAGTGCTTTAACACTTAGTCATTTTTCTAAGTGTTGCCATCAATGCCAAAGGGAGAGATTGTTGGCAAGTGGTGTTTTGGGGCACTAGGGATCACTTGAGGGTTGTCATTCATGGAAACACTTATGCTGGAGTGATCGCATGATGAGAGGTTTTGTATTGGAGTCACAGTCATGGAAATGACTAAGTCCAAAATTAGGGTAACAGGGTACAGTGTTACAATTTTGGTTAGCAATGGAAATCTATGAGGTATCATGGCCTGCAAAGTTAGTAGAAGGTATTTTGGGAGATAAACATGCTTCAGTTAAGAGTGTATAAGTTTTTGTGATCAGATCAATGAGATTAAGTGATCTAAAGGTATGTGATGACAGTGAAACAATATAACAGGGCATATAAGCAATTGCGGTGATTGTGGTAAGGCTACTTGGTATGGTAACATGCTAAGTCAGATAAATGAAGTATATCGCTGACACTTTGGTAATATAAGATCGATAACTCCATACTTATCATTTACATAATTAATTATTATGTTTTGTATGGTATTTGTGAAACCGACTAGATGGCAGATTTTGTGTAAGTATAGAATGCTTTTATGAAAGCAGTGTGTATTGTGATTATGATGATGAAGCAAGGTTGTGAATCTGAGAACAGAGATCAAATGTGAGATCAGTGACAGACAGAGCTATAACTGGAACTACCCAAGCAAGATAAGTGCTTGTATTGTTCACATTTTGGAGAACTCTTTGTAACAATTTTTTATTGTAAGAGCTGTTTGCTCACCACCTTTAACTAGGTGTTTTGTATACCCCTAACAGGGTTTTGTATTCCTCTAGCAAGGAAATGTACTATGTAATAATAAGCTCCTTACATGGCTAGATATCCTAACGGGGATATAATATTTTAGTGCATAGTTGTGGGTACCATCCCCACCGGGGTTTTCCCTTGGCCAAGGTTTCCTTGAGAACAAATCATGGTGTCATGAGTTATGTGTTATGTTTTAATGTTCTTTTCATTTATGCATTATTATGGTTTATTTATAATTGGTTGAAGTTTAAATTAAAATATAGTAATACTGATTCACCCCCCTCTCAGTATTACCTAATCCTAACAAACTCTTCCCACCTAGTTTTCATAAAATCACTTGCATGATTAAAATAACTTAATAATAAAATAATGTACTTTTAGATTATAATTGCTAACTCAACTTTTAACTTTAAATTCTCATTCAATTTTTACTTAAACTGAATGTGCAACTAAAATTGCATAAAAATACTTAATTAATCAATAAATACTTTAGCACATAATTAACTATGCAAACTGATAAATTAAATATTAAATAAATCAACTGTATCTTACATTTCATATTTGGATTTAATAATTAATTAAATCCTTTTATCCCAAATTTAGACTTTTAATTTAATAAAGGTATTTAATTAACCCTTAATAATTAAATATTTCTTATATCTAATATTTCTATAGTCCTAAAATATAATCATTCTAATCTCATAATTAATCCTAATTTAATTATTTAAATTAAATAATTCACACAAGTAAATACAACCGACTCCCAAAACCCGAAAATCAACTAACTCCATATCAAACAAACACCAAGGGCTCACGAATTCACGTCACCTTGACGAATTTAGATGGGTAGAAACAGATACTTGGCCAATATTTAGGACAATCAATGGCTTGGGTTGGGATTTGGATTTGTATGTTAGCTCCCCTCTTTTACCATTGAGATTTTATGATAGGGCATGCTCATCCTGACAATTCAAGGAAGTCGATGTCTGATACTTGCAAACCTGCATAAAAGACGAGCATGTACATATATGTATAGATATAAAAAAGAAATGGTGGGGATCATCCGATTGTGTAGATCTCACAAGCAAGTAACTATGACTCTGTCCCTCAACCACATCAAGCACGTCAAATATAAATATAAACCATACACATCGAACATACACATGCAAGTATGGGGTCAGTAAAACCATAAACATCAATGATATCCTAACACATAAATCATCATCATGAAACAACCATAACATATAAATAACATCATCATTTGCATTTAATCAACATGAAAATAACCAAAAATATTTAATCCATAAATATTCAATATAATGTCATACATTCATAAACCTCAAATATCCCTGAAATAAATAACACACACAAGAAAATGGCCTAAAAGAGTTTGGCAATAAAATTGAAAATAAAACTATGGGAGAGGCATTGCAAATGGCACTGGTGATGTAATACCTGCATTTGCAGGCCAACTTGAGAATAATATATGTGATATTGCTACTTTGAATGATTGTTTCCTATATCCTGTTTGGGTAATTCCGTTGTGGCATCTATAGCTAAAAGGATTGGACATCCTCTCGGGGATTCTATGTCCTTGACTGCATCAATTATCTACCAAATTTAATTTAAATATTCTTTTGATCTTAAAATTTGTAATTGTTCCAACTTTACAATATCTTAAAAAGGGTTTGTTATATTATTATCTTAAAAATTGTAAAAACTACCTAATAGAAGGCCCTCTCACTCTACACTGTTATTGGTTTCATTTTTAAGAAAATATGAAATATGAAATCCTTGTTATTAGGATTTCTTAGACTATCCATCTTAAACTTAAGATTATCTTTGAAATATCTATCATTATTTAGTTTGACCCTTTAATTAGTGATTACTATTAATATTTAGGAAAAAACATCAATTTTAATATAATTATTTTATTTTATTTTATATATTTATTCTTTAAACAATTATACTTTGCATCTTTTTATTTTTAATATAAAATAGGCATATACATCAAAATATTATCAATTATTTTGAAATGTCATTTTATGATTAATCATTTGTAAATATTTTTATCCATTTTCAAGTACAAACATAATAAGAACTAATACCTAACATTATTAATTAATAAAATCACAACTATTAATACATAAATGCCTATTAAATCTTCTTCCCTATCAAGCCAAACCATTTCAAATTGAAAATTATATATGTTGTAATGGGCTAGTGACCTCTTGGTCTATATAATGCAAGGCTCCATCATCATAAGGGATGAGATAAAGATCATGTCTTAGGGGAATTTGGTGGAATGTATACTCCTCAATCCTTGGCACTTAGTTGAAGGGGTTTAGCTTAATATTCTTGTTCTTATATTAGATACCTAAAACTAACTTTATGAATGAAAAATCTTAATAATTATAACATGATGGATTATATTTAGTTGAATTATATTAGTGAAATAATTGTAGCTTATGTTGATATTTTTTTGGGTTAAAAATAAACGATAGATATGTAGCCTATTCAAGGAATTTTGTTTCAGGTCTTTTGTCCATCTCTCAATTTCCATCTTATATAGCTTTATCCGACCAATTGAGTCTATCTCGACCTTTAAACTATGACTTATACGCCAAAATCATACCCTAAACCTTAACAAATGTCATAATAAGAACATACCATCATTCTCACCAATTGTGTTCAATCAATTGAACCTTAATCATTGGATGTTATGTTTGGTTTTACTTGAAATATAACAATAAAATTAAATATCATTGTTATCAATTATTTGAAATTTCACCTTATGATTGATTATTTGTAAATACTTTTATCCATTTTCAAGTACAAACACAACAAGGACTAATACCTAACATAATAGATTAATAAAACTACAACTATTGATACATAAATGCCAAGTAAATCATCCTCCTTAACAAGCCAAACTATTTCATTTTGAAAGCGATATATATCTTGTAGTGGGTCCTCGATGCAAGATTTCAACATAATAAGGGAGGAGGCCAAGATTACGTACCACACGAATTTGGTGGAATGACCCTTGGTCCTTGACTTTTAGTCAAAGAGGTTCAGCCTAAAACTCGTGATCTTTATCCGATAACTAAAAATGATCTTGTAGCTAAAAAATCCTCCCTAAAAAAAGAAATAATAATAATAAATCTTAACCATAAGATTATGAGCCCAAGTTCAAACTCACCCCAGAATTACACAAGTTAAATTATCTAGCAAATGAAATATGGTGATGAAAGAGGACAAAAGAGAACAGAGTAGCATAAGTGGTTGTACCTAATGCTTGTACCTTCACTTAATACTTATAAACTCTAGGCCTAGCCACTTTCGCGGAAGTGGAAGCATGTGAAACTTCTTTTTTGTTTAATGGGTTTCCTTCTACTGTGTACCAAAGAGAGCACGGATGGAGAAGCACGTGTGTGCCTGAATATTTTTAACGTAAAAACAGTGTCAGAGTAAGAAAAATATATTCTCTTTAGAGTTATATTCTTAGATAAGCTGTTAGAGATTCATGTGGAGTATCCCAAATCTCGAGTACGGTGGGAAAGGTGACAAGATTGGGAAAAAAAAGGAATTGCAGAAGCCATTTTTATATGTAGGGTTTCAGAGGTCCTATACTAGGCTAATGGCTGTCTTTCAATAATCCAACAGGGAAAAATGAATAATTTTTTTTACAGCAGGAACTGTGGCCTCTTATTTAGGGCTTTAAATTCTTTGATTTCAAACCCACCCAACAACCGGATTGGCCAGATAATTGAAGAGAGAAAAGAGGGACCCAAATTCCAATCATGATGATGAGAAAGATTAAAGGCTAGTGACCGGGATAACAGGGCCAAAACAGTTCAAATGGGGTGGAGCTCAATGAATAAGGAAGGGCATGCTCCTGCACATGGAGTCTAGATGTGGGTCCCCAAGAAGGATACATTACCGGCTTTGGCCTTGAAGTTGCAGTTTTCAAAGCCCACAAGAGTAATGTGAAGCACTGAGAAAGGATTAGGGATGAAAATGGTGTGTTCTCTTTCCTGAAACTGTAGGCTGGAGGGTTTGTAGTGAGGGAGATATTATTTTCTTGAGGAAACAAGGTCTTTTTTAATCAGTAAGTGTAGATTAGAGCAGATTAGAGGAGAAGAGATTGGTTTTTTGAGGTGGGTATAGAGGAAATTTGGTTTTTTTTGAACCAGTGGGTGTAGATTATAGTAGTTTAGAGGAGATGAGATTGGTTTCTTGAGGTGGGTATAGAGGAAACGTGGTCTTTTTGAATCTGTAAGTGTTGATTGTAGTGGATTATAGGAGGAGAGATTGGTTTTTGAGGTGGGTATAGAGGAAACATGGTAGTTTTGAATCGGTGGGTGTAGATTATAGCGGATTAGAGGAGAAGAGATTTGTGTTTTTGAGGTGGGTGTAGAGATGGGAAACTCCTTGAGGTGCTGCATTGCCTGTATGCTTCCCTGTGGTGCTCTTGATGTTGTGAGGGTTGTTCATGTGAATGGGCATGTGGAGGAATTCAGCAAGACTGTGAAGGCAGGGGAGGTTATGAAGGCTCATCCCAAGCATGTCGTCAGAAAGTCAAGTTGCCAAGGAATAGTTCACAGGATTATTGTCCTGCCTCCTGATGCAGAGCTTGAGAGAGGGAATATATATTTCCTCATACCGACTTCTTGTCTGCAGAACTACAAGGACAAGGACAACAAGATCAGCGGCAACAGTCACAAGAAGTCTGGTTCTTCTTCAAACCCTGGAGGCAAAAGGGCTTCAGGAAGGAGAAGCAGGAGGGAGCAATCTGGCTCTGCTGTAGCCCCTGATGGGTCTCAAACTGCAGAGCACTCTATCAAAATTAAGCAATGTGGGGATGTGACCAAATTGGTCATCTCAGAACAGTACTTGGCAGATGTGTTGTCTGAGAAGGCTCAGAGGTCAGGGAGGCACAGCAGGAAGAACAGCAGAGTGGGTGTGTGGAGACCCCATTTGGAGAGTATTTCTGAGGTTGCTTCTCTCTGAATGGTAGAATGATCTGAATGTCAGATGAGATGTGAAAACTTTAGAATTTCAATTTTGTTTCATGGTTTAGCAGACCTTAAAAGATTAGTGAAGAATGCTAAATCTTTGAGCAGGGAATTTGGGCATTCATAGTATCCATTCAGCCATCAGATAATCTATTACAGTACCCACCAGGCACAACATGACTCCCACCTATGGGGTTGTCCACTTTCATCCCCATCGCCAAATTGGGCATCAGTCATTTCAGATAAAATTGATGTTCATATGAAGAGATCCATTGGGGAAAGTCTAAAATTATGCACTATGGTGTTGATATGTGGTGTGTAAAGATCTCAATTATATTATTTGGAGGAATCATTTTGAGTTCCATGTTTGAGTACCCAATATTGGGCCAGAAGGAAAACCTAGAGCAATCTGTTTTCTTATTTTATTTATTATGTCCTGTGTTCTGTATAGGTTGTTTATGTAAATATGAATCTCAGATTTATAGGAGAGTTTTTCAGAGAAGAGGGAGGCTCTGCTACTACACACCATTTTTTCTTTTTGTCAGATACCAATAAACACTATGGTAACAGCAGCCACTATTACAATCAATTTTCAGTTGTTATGAAATGAATTCAGTTGGATCTTTCTGCAACAACTGCAAGTTAGTTGCTCTTCTCATCATGGTTGTAGCCATTCAAGGCAGATCTTGGTATTAATGATAGCAAAGGATGTATTTTGCAGATTGATTTTTTTTCTGTTTTCTTTGCACTCTGATGCAGAATATTTCTGTCAGCCATTCATAACTCTCCTGGATTCTTCTCTGTGCATTGCCCCATAAAAATATAATATAATTAACTGCAACATCTGAGGTCAAATTCTAGATTAAAAAACTGAGAATTCTGTTTTTTCATGCTGATCTGGATATATTTCCTTCACCTGCAATGGAAAAAAAGTCAGAATAAAAAATTGAAATTTCATTGATGAAATCATGCCAACGAAATGACGTACCATACCTTTTCTACCTGTAAACATGGACGTTTCTTATCTAATAATAATGTTGATGTGATGAATGTGTGTTGTTCCCCACAAGAGTTTCCTCAAAAGAAATGAATCTAGACAATAGCCTCTTCAGCAGATGAGAACTCTTCCCCCAATAATCAAGGGTATTGCCTGTCCAATAATTTCAGGATTAGTTCTTCATACTTTTTTTTCAATCAAAACAGTTGAATTATATAGATATTGACATCTTGTCATTGAAATGATAATTATAACATGATAGATTGAATTTAGTTGAATTATACTATTTTAAAATTTGAAGTTTATATCAATATTATTTCGATATTAGTTTGACGAATTTTGTTGGTCTTTGTCTATTTTTTTAATTGTCATCTTATATAGCTTTATTTAATCAATTGGGTTTTTCTCAACTCGAATTTTGACTTATGTACCAGTATCTTTCAATGGCAGCGCTGCTAAGCTCCCTACAAAATCCATGAAAGACAAACAAAAATGTCAAACTTTTTTTTCTAGATTTGCCGAAATACAATGATTTTTTTGCAATTTCAAGAATAGATGATGAAAATTTTGGGCGTTCTCTTTTAATTACTATCTTATATAGTTCTATTTGACGGATAGACTTTGCCTTGAACTATAACTTATATACCAATATCAAGTTCTTAATCTTAATGAATGCCACAATAAAAAGACTAACTATCATGATGAGTAATTATCTTCAATGAGTTGAACTACAATCCTTCTAAAAATTAGAAATACTTTTTGATTGAGTCCTTATTAAAATCATTATAAAAAACACCAATATTATATATAAAAATGGACTCAACTTTTTGCTATTAATTAGCCTAGTGGATACCTTTTTAAGTGGATAATATTATATGTTTTTAATGGCCCCAAAATAAGATTATAGAATAAAGAGAGAAAATAAGATAACTCATAAGGCACTTTCATATAGAAGTGTGGAGGGGACCATTGAGTGATGACAAGATTCCATGTTTTGTGAATGCATTCTCCACTAACTTTTCTTCACAAATTTCATGTGCACGAGTGTGCCTTAGTCATGATAATAATAGCAAGAACTTTTACTTCAGAGGGAGTCATTTCCAAATGAGTCATATATCTACTTCATTGAATTGTTTGTTGTAAAGGATAATCATTGATGATATAATTCCTACCCACTAATTAACATTCGTGTGCACATTGGATTACTAGTTCAACCAACCACATGGTGACTAGGGTGCCTAAAAATGGGCCCATCTATAATGGCGAGGTCCTCCATATGATAGGATTGCTTGATTTGGGTATGTTTTGGGAGTTATTATGTTTTAATAAAATAATTTATTAGAATGATCTTTTATTTTTATTAATATTTTTGAATTTTGAATTTTGTTTATATTGAGAGATATAATGTTTTCTTTAATCAAATGATTAATTAATCATTTTAGTTTTTTTTAATGATATCGAATATTTTTTTCACTTAATCAGATGCTAAAGTATTAGTTAGTATTGAATTTAGGGGCGCTAGTTTCAAAAGCATATTTTGTTGAATTATCTAGAAGTTTTAGTAATCAATATTCTTTAAATTTTTATCTTGTTATCTCAATGTTACTTATTAAAATCCATCCAATCATTACTTCTATTTAAAATATAATTTTTACACGTCTCTTGTTCAAATAGAATATTGGATAGGGTTATCATATTGAAGTGTCTCCCTTTCAAAGAGTTCAAATGTATTTATCATTTTTTATTTTTGTCGTTAAATTATCCAACATTTGTAACTTTTGAATGACAAAATTTGTATTTATGATAGACAATGAATTGAAAAGTTTAGCAAAGGGATCCATTTTAGGAAAACAAAGTCCTCTTTCATATTAGATTTTACCTATTCTTTTGACTTTATTAAGAGAAAAAAATAGGGGATGAAACACTTATTGTGAAATTAGACATGAATTTTTTAACGGTTAAGAGCACTAAGATGGTGTGCAAAAAAGTGGTCATCCACTAAATAAATCCAAAACACTAATAAACCAATGGGATTTCTTCTAATACAAATATCTTGATTGGGCTATGGTTCAGTAATTACCAAGCCTAGATTCAAATTACTCGATCGCATTTTTAATTTTGAACATTAAAAACATGATTGCATTTTTAATCAAGAAATGTGATCGTTTAAACATTAAAAATGTGGGCATGTTTTTAATGTTTAAAAACACGATCATGTTTTCAATGTTTAAAGACCCGATTGACTTTTTAAACATTAAAGTCATAAATCCATATACACATATATGGACATATATATATATATATGTAAATTTAATAAATGTATACATCTGTATATATGTACGCACACACACACACACACATGTATATATGTATATATATATATGTATCTATATATATATATACATATATATATATATACATATATATATATATATACATATATATATACATATATACATATATCTATATATATATATATATATATATATATATATATGTATATATATGTATATATATATACATATATATATATATACATTTATATATATACATATATACATATACACATACATATATATATGAATACACACACACACACACACACATATACATATACATATACATATACATATAAGAGTGTGAGAGAGAGGGTAATTACTGTTAGAAAGTAAAGTCCACCAAGATAACTAAGAGGGGGGGAGGGGGTGAATCAGTTATCAGATAAATACAACCTTTATCACCTTTAACAGATTTCAACCATGTAAGCAATGTAATTAACAACCATAGAAAGATATACATACACAATGACACAATAACACAAGATATGTTGACTAGGGAACCTCTTGATCAAAGAGTAAACCCCGGTGGGAATGATGCCCACAAAAGATGCACTAATATGAAAGTACCTTGTGAGAGGATGGACTCTGTTAGGAGTCTTATGAAATACATTCAATACATATGAATCTTTTTTATGAGACTTTGAATCCTAGTTACAAGATTCTAACCCGGTTAGGAGTTATGGAAGACAAAAGGACCCACTATCCAAACAACTTCAAGGGCAAGATCACTGAACACACTATCCAACTGATCTCTGTATTACTCAACAAAATAATACCAAAAGATTACTAATCTCAACAACTTGTCACTTCTCCTCTGACTATTCCAAACCGCACCAATTGCTTTATCAGATCTCAATACCAGATCTCTATACTTCGCATATACTCTTACAACAAGTATTGCGCAATTCCGCAATTCACTTTCACAAAATCTTACTCAATCTTACATTACAATAAGGAAAATAATCATTCCTTTATACCACACTCAAATAATTACAAATGAGTTGGCATACAAATTACAAAATAAAATCTTCCACATGTTACACAAAAATTCCACAATTACATAAAACTATCGGCTTCCAATTAAGATAACTCTCCACTCGTGCGACCTCTGACCTTGCTGTCACGTCCATGTCACAATCATCATGTCTTCATCATCTATACAACCTCGCATGCTCAGATTCTATCCTGATTAGGAGATATCATCCGATTTCCATAAACCGCTTCTCAGGAACACTGCCTAAATACTACTTCAACTGAATTACACATAACTATCATGAATAAATAAATTTCCGTATGCACTCTTAACCACGATCTTACGAAACATCATAGATTAAATCCTCAACTCCTCATAGCTTGATCTTCAATATCCTTGTGATGTCCCCTTCTAGCTAGCAACATCATGCTAGTAAGTGATTAGCCTATCAGTGAATCCTCGTAGGCTAGTAGGCATGGATAGAGGGTCTTTTCAGGCACAGTGAAGGTATGGTTTTTAGATGGTTCAGTTGTGGCAGAGTTCAGTGTTTTCAGTTGGCTTAAGAGATTATTTTTGGCTCAATTATATGGATTTTGCTATTTTTAGCAAAGGTTTCTATATTTGGGTTTATTTTTGAGCCATAGAGATGGACCCCTGGTATTTTAAAAAATATTATTTGATCACATGGGAAATTATTAGACCAACTCCAGTTCTAGACGGTTAAGCCAAATTCTCATTTTTAAGGGAGTTATTCAGTTTTCAGTGGTTATATTTTTTAATTAAATGGCAAAGGATTTAATATAAAGTTAAATTGACTTTATATTTAAATTACTTAAGATGGGTTTATAACACATCGAATGAGGCCAATTGAGTATTTTATTTTGGAGGTGAATTATTAAAAGCTTTCCCTAAGTTTAATTCAATTAAATGTTAATGATTTTATTTAATGTTATTTCATTAAATAAAATCGCAGCCTTGAAGAGGATTTTTTATTAGGGTTTTGGAGGCCTATATTTGCTTGGGAAATGAAGAATGAGCTATCCATTGTTATTTTGCAAATTGATCATTGTGATTTCAAGCTCTGAGAACGGTTTCAACTTTTCCATTGAAGAATGTAGTTCTTCTGTGTGTATCCATTTGAGCTGGTGAAATATCCAGTGAATTTGGAATTTTAGAGAGTTTCATCCAGAGACTCTATTTGTGCTTCAACAGTATTAGTTTTAGCAGCAAGAAGAAGAAGATATTATTTAATTGCAGCTTTATGGAGGAATAAGTCACAGCCATTATCCTCTTTCAGATTTATAGCCACAACATTGTAGAGTTGAAATAAATAAGTTCCCGCAGTAGTTGATGTATTCTCCCAGGTTTTTATGCATTTTGTAGTTGCCTTTGTTAATCATTTTCCAATAAAGGATTGTCTTGATTTCCTTTTGTATTTCATTTGGAAAATAAATAGAAGTTGCAGCAGTTAATTGAATAGTTTCAGAATTTTAGATTATTGCATATTTGCCTTTTTGTTTCTAAAACCCTTGAAAATCCAAAAAAATAATAAACTTTCAAACAACAAATTGAGATAAACATCTGCAACAGTTAAGGACCGATTTGGGGTTCTTACAGTGGTATCAGAGCGGTTTCCTGCCATCCTGTGAGGTTGCATGTCAGATTTTTTAGTTGCATGTCAGCTTTTTTAGTTGCATACCATTTTCAAGCAGTACAAATTTTTGGGGTTTGATTTTAAAAAAATCATTGAGCTCACAAATTTGATTTTGAGTGTCCAACA
Source organism: Chamaecyparis obtusa (assembly GCA_027943335.1). Classification (NCBI taxonomy): domain Eukaryota; kingdom Viridiplantae; phylum Streptophyta; class Pinopsida; order Cupressales; family Cupressaceae; genus Chamaecyparis; species Chamaecyparis obtusa. The sequence goes on along the minus strand of BSBK01002455.1, from coordinate 1,855,990 downwards.
CTCTTGCAGTTGTTTCAATTATGGAAAAGTCCAGGAAATCAATTAAATAGGAAAACCAGTTGCATAGTATGATTATTTCTAGGAAGCAGACAAATGCCATAATGAAAAACTTGGAGAAGATTAAGCAAAATAAAAAAAGAATAGATGAATTGCTTTCAAATCCGGCTACCATGGATAGTTTAGTATGACATGTGACATCCATTTTTAAGGGGTCTACAACACAAAACAAAAAGGAAGAGAAACAAGAGGTCTCTATAGGTGGGACATCAAGAAATCTTTACAATGAACTTTTAGCAACTAGTGATCGACATGTAGCTGATTCGTTGGAGATTAAAAATTAGGCTTACATTAAGGGAGATGTTGGCCACAAAACACTTCATGTTGACTTCCAGACTGGGGAGGAGTTGGTGATGTTCAAAGATAAACCAGTTGCATTCAATCAACCACATGAAGATAAAGTTTCTTGTGATGTAATTCATACTTATGAAACTCTAATAGATGTCCAAGATCAGAAGGCGAGTTTTGAGGAGAATGTTGGTACTTTCAGCAATCCAAAAGTTGTTATCAACCATGATAACAATTCTAATTTTCATGACAACAATCCCTTGTTTGATCATAATGATGTTGTTGATGACAGGTCCAGTGCGAAAGACGTAGTGGGTGTCTCCTTGAGTCTTGACTCGCAAGATGGGAGTGTCACTTTTGAGGATTGCATAGAAAATACGAGTACTAATAATTCTAATTTTTATGATAGCAGTGAGTTATGTTTGCATCCACATGAGATAGCAGAGGTTTTACAAGTGGATGATGTTGGTACTCATGATTTGGGTACTACTAATGTAATTTATGAGGATGACTAATGCTTCAATGACTCTAATTTTTCATATCAGACTTTAGAAAATGATTCAAAAATTTTATTTGTTGGTAATAGGTCCCAAGATTGTTCTTCAGAGGGACTTATAGTTACATTGGAAGTGGGAGTGTGTGAGGAGACTGTTGTAGCAACAACTTCCACTTTACCAGACATGTCATTTGTTGAAGTGCCTAACAGTAGTACCTCGGTTGTTGATGTGTGTGGAGATGATAGCACACATGATGTTGTTGATCATGAGATGAGCATTGAGGATACAACTTCCTATCATAGTGTGGATTGTGGGTTAGAGAGCTTACATGAGAGTTGGGGAGTTCAAAAACATCATTTGATCGGGCAATTGAAGGTGAGTGATAGTCAGATTGCTACAACTATTGAGCACTATGATGCTACCCATCAGATGTTAGCCATATGTGGTTGGGGTACTCCTATGTTGGATGAGCATGGTGATAGTGGCCTTTCCCTTGTAGAGATCCATTCACTACGAGAAGCTGTAAGGATAATGAAATATAATTAGTTACAGTTATTAGCTGACAGGGATTACCTTCTTGAGTGCAGTTGCACTTGTTATGATGCATTGATGGGAAAGGAATAAGAGGTAGTTGAACTCACTCATGAGCTTGAGGTGACTACAGAGATATTGGAGAGCACTCAGCTAGCTCTTCAAGAGTCATAGTTACAGTTAGATGATGTTACTGTGGAATTGATCCGAGTACAACCTTGACTAGCTATAGATTCAGTTCAGCTTCTTATAGTGGTTGTTAGTGATGAGTTGATATTCACAGGTTGTAGTGAGGATGTAGGTACATCCATTATAGATTTGGGTGCAATAGAATCAATTGGGATGAGTACTTTGGTTGAGAGTTGTATAGAGCCTCTTGTTGTATCAAGTTCTCCAGTGGTCAACACGTTGTTAGATGATGCGAAATAGATTATTGATAGTTGTTGTGTGGCAGTGGTGGATTTATCAGAGAGTTGTGTGTTAGTAGAGGGAACTACTCCATCATTTTCATAGGGGGTTGGTACAGTGTCATCTGGTTGGGAGTATAGCTCTCATGTTGAGTTGTTTCCCTCTCCTAGAATTAGCTCAGTTACCTCATCTCTTGCAGTTGATGGTGATAGACATCTTGTATCATAGGGTCTGAGTGATCAACTGCAGGTTTTAGAGGATAGGATTGATTTTGCATCATACCGTTTCTATTGCATAGATACATTTATTGAATACCTGCTTGAGAGTCCAGAGTTGCAGGAGGGACCATTTGGAGTCATTGAGGGTACTCTCATTCGAGGTTCTCACAGGAATTGGCAATTGGTAGGAGCAATTGTAGATACTTTGACTGCAATGCTCCCTCACAGAGATTTCATGGTTGGGTTTGTAGAGAGAGTTACTAATGATCTTGCCCAATCAGTTATTCAGGGTCAGAGGTTGGAGCCACCTCCTGATTCTCAAGTTGTTAGTGATGAGCCCTTGACTGAGATTGGAGCATTTTACTGAAACTATATAGTGAGGAGTGCTTATCATTTTTCTTTTGATCCACATGTAGAGGATTTGGTTATATGTCGATGTGGATTGGCTCTAGGATTATACCGTCCTTTATGGGATGGGTATTCACCATCTTTAGTAGATGGAATCTGTAGCTACAAGTTAGTGGGGAGCTACTTGCAAAGTGATCATATCCATGATAGACTAGCAGAGGATGGAGATAGTGGTTGTGATACATATACCTTTAGGAGTTCTAATCTCCACAGTATAGATGGATATGAGTCTCACTTGCATTGGGACTCAGGCGGCAACTAGGTTAGCACTGCAGTTTTGGTGGGTCCTATTGGCTGGCTTCACCACTTTTGGTATGGTGAAGTTGGGATCAAAGTTGAAAAACATAAGTCTGAGGAAGTTCATTTTGGAAGACTTCCATATTGCCTATGGGATCTAGGGATTGTTCTAGCTAGTGGATTGCTTCTTCCTTTGGTTGGGGTTGACTTACTTGTAGCATACAATGGTATTATGTTGATGCCACATAGTTTGTATGGAGTACTCTACAGAGTGAATTGGGATATTCAGTTGAGCATTGACTGTAGAGTTTGGGATTATTTGGGTGGATCTGGATTTCAGACAGGGTTTACAGTTGAGCATTGTAGCATGTTCAGTGTGCGGAGAGTATACTGGTTCATCCTTGGCCTTTTTGAACATGTTTTGATTTTGATGCACTATTCATGTGCACAGGGGTTGGATAGTTGGCATGATGATTGTCCTTGCACAGTTGTGTTTATGTTGGTAATACAAGAGTTGGTTTGAGATGTATGGGAAATGATGAAGTTCATCTTTTGGACCTCTGGTGGAGTTGAGTTACATTGCAGTAGAGATTGCTTGAGGACAAGCAATTTCATGAAGGGTGGACTGTGATGTCCCCTTCTAGCTAGCAACATCATGCTAGTAAGTGATTAGCCTATCAGTGAATACTTGTAGGCTAGTTGTACACACTAGAATGTGTACTTCTCTAAGTCTTTACTTCCAAGGGAATCCATGAATGAGAAACCTTGAAAAATGACCTAGAGCTCCCTAGGCATGGAGTGCAAGGATATTAAGAGTGCTCTCAACTAGAGCTATTAAGCCTATGACCTTGCTAGTAAGCCATGCAATGCGAGATTCAATGGAGACAAGGGCAAGAATGCCAATATCCTCAAGAATCAAGATGAGAATGGAATGCAAATCTGCTAGAAATGAGAATGCAAGCTAAGCTATGAAAAGAAAGATGCAAGTGTTACAATCCAAGCTAATTAATCTATGTGAGCTAATCTAGAGCATAAAAATGAAACTAATCTAGGAAAGCATAAACATGAAGCTTATGATGCAAGAAATGAAAGATGGATGCAATAATGTCTTCAAAAATCTCCAAAGTCTCCAAGCAATCCTACAGCATAAGGTTAGTATTCAAAAGATGGATGTTAAAATGAGAAGAGAGCTCTCCTTTTATAAGAAATGAGAAAGAATGGACTATGGAGATTAAGAGGCAAAAGATTTAATCAAGGGTGGAGCTTGAAAGAGGAGCAATCCGTGTGCACAAGTATCCTCCAATGAGAAAATAAGAGTTGACTTTTGTGTCCATATGAGACAAAAGGTGCTTTTCTTCTTTTTATAAAATAAGAATAATGCTTTATTTGTGCAACTTAGGATAAGAGGAAAAGTGGGGGCTTTTTATTTAATAAAAGAGGAGGAAATTCCTTTTAATTAAATAAAGACTTAGGATAAGATGGTTAGCCCATAGAAAATAATCGAATAAATGATAGAACTAAGATTTGATCAAGAATAAGCAATTGATGATTTAGCAAAAGGGGATAATAGTCTAGATGACCATTTTTGGGTGATTACATTTTCCCCTCTTTGACTAATGTGTGATTGATCTAGGAACACATTACATCAAAAAATAGATCAGCCAAGAAGGCAATAGATAGAGATCTGACTCCAAAGAATGAAGTGCAGAGAGATAGAAAATCCTACATGGTCAACCTGGTAGCGACAGTACTGAACACTTAGGAAAGAAATGACATTATCAGGACTCGAGATGAGAACTAACATGTCAAGCGCAAAGATAGATTGATCAGAGCAAATGGAATGGTCAAGCATATGCTCTGGAGAATAGCCAATAGGATATGATGTGTCTACCCCCTCGGGATCGAAATCAAAATTAGGTAGAGGGAATGTAAGAGCAACATAATCAAATCACTAGAAATCATAATCGAAGATAAAAGGTAATAGGATAACCATCAAGCAGTGAAAATATGCCCCAGTTAAGACCTCAAAGAGATAAAATGAATGAAAGACTAGAAGGGTGAGAGAGATGGGGATGAAGAAGGAAAGGATGCCCTAGCAAAGATCGAAGGATCAGGCCTCAAATGGTCAGCCAACTACACAGAAGAAGGAGAAATGTCATTTTGACGATCAAGGTGAACTCATATTTTGGTTTTGATCCTGAAATGAATAAAAAATGATGTGATATGAAAGACAAGAAGCAAAAGGCATGATCAGGAAGAAGTGAAAGGTGAGCATAGTCGACCAATAAGTCCGTGAAAGATGAAATGAGAGCTCTCTCCATATGCAAGATGCAAAACTAACTATCATGAACTTAAGAATGCAAGCTACTATGAAAAGTGATTTAATTGCAATGTCACAAAGCTTTTAGACTCTAATATTCATCATCGAGCGTTATTGGTAGTGTCGCAAGATCATACAATACACACTAGTATGACTATGTGAATCTGAATATGATCTATATCAGATAGATATGTGGGAATCCCACCTAGGCACCAAAGACATATATGTCAAGATGACTAGTGCAATGAGATTACCTAAGTTTAATATAGCAAGATTATGCTCACATCGAGACACAAGAAAGTCAAGATGACAGAAAGCATGCATTTACAAAAAAATAGTCAAGGATAATACCTTGTAGATCCTAATGTCAAGTGGAACAAGCATAAATGCTAATGACAGTTAGGACCAACAAAATATACCCACAAGTAGAAAAAATAATAAAACATGTCCTCGTGCTCCCAGTCTTCTAGCTTGGCATCATCGAAAACTATTAGGGAGAGAATAATCATCAAAGAAATCATCATAGACAACACAAAAAGAAATAAAGTCAAACAAATCTCAATGAGTCGAGTGTTTAAGTGCGTGTGTGTAGGTCATAGAGTCAAACTTTGAGTATCACATCTGCAAATGAGAAATACCATATCATGCTAGACTGCAGGTAAGATATCTGATAAGTGTTGAAAAACACTTGATGCTAGGGTAGTGTTGAAAAAAATAGCTTGGGGTGGTGTTGAAAAACACCACTTGCAAGATGTCCTAAAGACTAACGCATCCTAGAGACCCAAGCTAACATAGTTATGCCCCCTAGACAAAGACAAAGACCAATTCCAAACCAAGGCAACAAGGTCAAGGCATGATGGAGAAAGGCTAAGTGTCGAGAACGCATGCTAAAAGATAAGGGTGTAAAGGCCTCAAGTAGCACCTGTTTTCAGGTTTTCACCACTTGGAATTTTTTTTGATTTTTCAATTTTTTTTGTATTTTTGCTACGAAGGCGCCTATTTCCAGGTTTTCACCAAGGCACTTTTTCTATTTTTTTAAATTTTTGAATTTTTGAATATTTTTGTGAGACATCAAAGCTCCTATTGCTAGGTTTTCTTTAGGATGCTCATTTTTTCAGTACTTTTTATGCTTTTTAAGATTTTTGATAATATATCATTTTTTGGATTTTTTCAAGATCAATAAGTATGTACAAAGGATGCCCCCAGACAGAATGGGCATCAAACTCTCAAGAAAAATCACATCGTGTAGTCCCAATATCTGGCAAGGTGGAGAACAAGAGGGATTAGCAAGCTGGTGGAAGAGATGGAAGACAAGAGAATGAAGGAAATAAATCCTTAATGGAAAACTCCTCAAGAGTACCCAAGCTAGGGAAAAAAATGTCATGCAAAGCACATTTGGACAAGCAATGAAAGACCCGTATAGGATCAGTCACAAAAGTGTAATGCAAAAGAAGGAAAGGATGCAGTCCAAAGGAGTAGACATGTCAAGAGGCTTCATAGCATCATGTTTTACTCTTTTTTATTAGATCAAGACCAAGGGGAAAAGGATAGCGAAAGACTAGAATGAATGGAGGAAAATAAATATGAAGGCTAAACATGAATGGAATGAAAGAAAGATCATTGTAAGATAGCTCACAAGATAGCCAAATATTTGTGTATAGGTCAAAATTGCCAAGATCAAAGATGGAAGATGAAATGGATGAAACATGTAGAAGAACTACGCATCATGCCTGATTGCCAGGTTGTCATCATGATACTTATCCAATGTGCCACAAGGGAGTGGTTTTCACCATAGGATAAATTTATTTCTCTTTACTTTTGCTACAAAGCGCCTGTTTCTAGGTTTCCACCAAGGCACATTTTTAATTTTTTTTTTTGGAAGAAGGCAAGCTTTTAGATAATGCTCCTTGAAAGGATAAACCATGATATGCTAAGGATTCAAAATGATATGCTCAAAGATGATGATAGGGAAAGGAAGATGGAAGAGAAAAATAGAGGATAAGGTTTTATGTAAAGTGAGTGAGGTTGGAAGATAGGAGGAATAGGCAAATGAGGAAAAAAGATAGAAGGTAGACGGATAATGAATGGAAGGATTGTGAAAGGGTAGATGGAAAGGAATGCAAGATCAACATCAACACACACCTTGAAGGGTGGTGAGAGGATGGAAGAAATGTGAATGAAAGAATATGGTGAATATTTAGTAGAGGTTGTGGTTCAGGCACATGGAATGGAATAATGTTTTTGGAAGAAGATGAAGTGGAAGCTTTTGGAAGCTTGAATGTCAACTTCACTTTTTTCTCAACACCAGACTCTTTCAAGAGAGACTTTGGAATCCATATAGCATTAAAATTTTCATTTCTTTTTGATGATATAGAGAGAATATCTTCGATGATGGATTTTGGAACCCATACTTGTCTTGTAGTTTTCTTCTTAGATATCTCTTTTGACTTTATACCTCCATGTCGATTAGAGGGGACATGGTGATCTTCTTTTTTTGATGGATTCTTGTATTGCTTTTTTTTCTTGTATTGAACATTCAACTTACTTCCAAAAGACTTGGGACTTGTGGAAGAAGAAGGAGGATATGATTGGTTTAGATGGGTGGGTGGATAAAAAGGATTCAAGGGTATGCATCTATGTTGATCTTGAGGAAAGATAGGAGATGGAGGGATGTAAGGACCCAAGATGGATGATGAATTAGGACAGTAGGAGGGGAAAGTGAAGGGACATAAGGGCCCAAGATGGAAGGAAGATGTGAAGCCCTTAGTATTGGTGGAGGAGGTCCAAGGATGGATGTGAAAGATACAAAAGGATAATCAATAAGTTCATCAACATCTATATGACAACCAAGGACATCAATATCTTTAGAGTGAGCATTAGGATTTGCAATAGGTTCATGAACATCTTGAATAGGAGAAACTTCTTTGATAGGATTGTTTGGAGCTTGAAAAGACTTAGGAAGAGTAGAAAGTGGAAGCAAACATGGAATGGTAGAACAAGAAGATGGAAGGCTTCGATCTTGACAAGTTGATTTGGATAGAATAAGAGCATCATTTTTTTCTTGATTTTCAATAGGCTTAACATGGGAAGTAACAACACCATTTTTAATAACCTCAATGGAAGTATCATCTTTGGAAAGCATAAGTGTAGTAAGGTTATTTTGATTGTCAATAAGCTTAATGGTGTAAATAGTAGGTTGATCTTGCTTAGGAGAAGACTTAAGACATGGTGGAATGAATGAGAAAGGGCATGCACACTACTAAATTTGTGGCCAAATTTTGACGACCATTTGTCAAATTTGCAACGCTCATTTGTTGGACTTTCGACACCTGAGTTCATCACCATTTTTGCCTAGAAGATTGCGATATAAGACCTATCTGTCAATTTATCGGCACCATGTCATGTCAGAAACTTGCACATGACAATAGCTTCGTTATGGAATTTCCTGCGGTTCATCCATCAGAATTTTGATAACAAGACCTATCGGAAATATACAATCTCTGTCAGAACTGACTGTTGAAACCATATTCCTTCTGACATTAGAATTGTTGGAATACTGATAGTTTTCATCAAATTTCGACAGATCTACCTATCGGTGATATGGCCTCACTATCAAAAGTACTATCGAATATTTTCTATTTACAACACTTTAACTATCGGAATAGCGACAGTTCTGCAGTATTCTCTGACAGGTTACCCTGTCAAATGTATAGCATTACTGTCACAGGAAATGTCATAAATTGTGTTTTTCTGACATTTTGTCTGTCAAATGCATAGTGCTTCCATCGGAATTAATGCTAGAGTGTCAAAAAACTGGCGGATAGGCACATTAAAGTTAACACAGCTCAAGAGACCATCATAGGTTGTCTCTTTCTTCGGTCTATATTATTGACAGAATGTTTTACCTTTCGTTAGCTCATAAAATCTGGGGATTTGAAAGAATTTAATAGAATATTTTTATGACAACATATATTATTTAAGTTGATGTTGCACGAATTTATCTACTTCGTGCACTTGTAGACTATGAGGACGATGATAAAGAAGCATTGCCATGGGAGGAGATGCTTCTTTATCACCGTCTTCATAGTATACAAGTGCGCGAAGTAGATAAATTCATGCAATGTCAACTTAAATAATATACATTGTCATGAAAATATTCTATTAAATTCTTTCAAATCTCTAGATTTGATGAGCTAATGAAAGGTAAAACATTCTATCAATAATATAGACTGAAGAAAGAGACAACCTATGATGGTCTCTTGAGCTGTGTTATCTTTAGTCCTAGCTACCTGTCGATCGTCGAGAATAATCACCACCTTGCATTTATGTACACTGCACAAATTGATCACAGTCTCGCAAAAACATTTTACACTTGTACATCTCATCAATACTGGAGGCCTAAAGTAATTTTATATAATCAGTAGTACATTTCATGCATGGATGAGAAAAAACTATCCAAGTTTCTAGATAACCATTTTTGAGAAGAGGAATGAGTGGAGGCCAAAGAAGGGATAATTGTGAAGGTTTTATAGATGTAGGTTACTGAATCATCATCTCTGCACTGGTACTCAATCTGGCCTCCACTCCATATATGTCTTCTCATAATTTAAAAACTCTCCATCATTGATTCTCATCATTTTTTCAGCATCTCCGTGGACTGAGACCTTAAATTATTGAGCTTCTCTTTATTTTGAGAATAGTTTAACATTCTCTACTTAACAGGGCCAACCATGTGAAGGTGGAAGCTCACCTAGCCCCTCCTAGGAGCCTCTTATGACCCTTTATGACATTTTAAGACCTCTAAGATATATTCTTAGGGATCATAAAGGATCATAAGGGGTCCTGAGACACAACAGCTAAGAAACATAAATGTAGGCATCATGGTCACAATTTTTTAGAGACAGCATATTTGAGTGGTTTTTCGAGATGATGCAAAGTAGTGGTTGTTTTGCATCATCTGGGAATAGAACTCAATTATGTTGTGTCTCCAAAAAATTGTTACCATGATGCCTACATTTATGTTTCTCAGCTATTGTGATATGTACATCGCAGTCTGTCGTTGTTGCAGTAGCAGAGCTTATATTCCACAATAAAAAGGAAGACATCTTTTTAGCCTGGGTCTCGATGCTACCCCAATTGTCGAAGGATCTAGGGCCAGGCTCGAAAGATGTCTTCCCATTCTGTCTGCAACATTGTGTTCATCCATGATCTCAGGAACATCATCGTCTTTCCACTCTTCATTTGCCAAAATATATCGCTTCTTCAAGCTTGCAAAGTAATCTTATTAATAAAAGAACTCTTGCCAACATTAGGGTACCCACAGATTAAAATAGTTGATGTTATTGGTGCTTGTGCTCAAGGATATCGATTCACTATTTTGAAACGGCCAAATCATTTTTATTTTGATTGTAGAGAAAAGAAGTGGGAGAAACTGAGCGGGTGAAAGTTGATCGAGAGCAAGAGAAGGCATTGCATTTTATTTGATCATAAATGCTCTTTGAAATGACCAATCATGTTTTCTATTCGATTCTTTTTTTTTTTTTTTTTCCCCATATTCAGTAGATAAAAATCATGGCCGTAGCCACTTAGCCATCTTTTTGATGTTCCGCGTATTTTACAAAGATACAGGTATGTGGATTTATCGTTCAATTGCTTGCAGTTATTGGTCAAATGCAAATATTTTGTCACATTGCAAGGGCAAGATATCAGTTTGGTGTTTTTGGTTTATGTTGAAAGTTGATTTGGTAAAATCCTCAAAAAACATACTACATGTTCTAAAATGTAAAGAAGTTGAATGTTAAATGTAAGATATATATCTCATCCATAGTAATCAAAAGAAAGGACATGAAACTTATAAGGAGATTTACCAAACCAAAAATATAAGCAAATAGGAAACATGGATTAGTACCTTATGAATTGGTTTTTGAGGTGCACAATCTTCATCAATCTCCTCAGAACAAGACCCCTCCTCATGAAAAATGCATTTAACACAAAAAATAAATCTACAAAACTGAACCAATGGCATGTTTAGAACAAAGAAATAGATTGATAATAATATGCTGAAAATTCTATTATGTTTCATACACGCAAAAGGACAAGTCCCAATAATTCTTAAACATACTTTATCTGATATGATAATAACATGCTAATTAAACTGATAAAGGTGTTATCTGCATTTAATCTGCCAATTACTAATTACACAAAAAACAAATTTACAAAACTGAACCAATGGCATGTTCTTTGTATGTGATTTCTTCATCTTTCGAGCCGTTGGCATCATATTCGACCGCAAATTTCAAATGCATTGCATTTTATTTGATCATGAATGCTCTTTGAAATGACTGCATTCTACTGGTGTCAAACCCTAGCTCATGCTTTATCTCCATTATTTGATGTTATTGGTGCTTGTGCTCAAGGATATCGATTCACTGTTTTCAAATGTTTGGATCATTTTGGTCATGACTGTTCCTCTAGTACACAGTCAAGAAATGTAACTATCTAATGATTATATGTAATGTTGAATGGATTAAATGCTTTATTCTTGGTAGAAGTGAATGGAAGGAATAGTGTTGGTGTTAGGTTTCATTTATTATTGAATTCAATGGTTTCCAAGATGTGTTGAGGAGTTTGCTCCTTGTTTAATGTTAATTGTTCCTGCACAATCCACTCATACAACAGTGAAATGCTATGTGATTGACAATTTCATACAAGTGGTCCTTTGGCCTGTATTAAATACAATCTAGTCACTTATTGAATGCTTTGAATGTTAATGTTTAGAAGAGATCAATAAAGTATTTAAAGACAATCTTACATGTTTGGAGAGGTTTGAGAGGCACTTATAATGACTGTACCCTCACAAAAAGTGGCATAGACTGGTTTTACTAAGTTTCCTTTCTCTATTTTGAGGTTTCCTTTCTCTACCGCAAGGGTACAGTCAGCGGGTTCATTAAAAAAATGATCCTTTGAATGGTTACTATGAATATGAATGATTTGATATAGCATATTTCTCATTTTACTTGAAGTTTGGAATAGCTTGTGCAAGGGTGAAAGTAGTTTTGGTCATTTTGGTCGTGACTGTTCCTCTACACAGTCAGAAAATGTAACTGTCTAATGATTATATGTAATGTTGAATGGATTAAATGCTTTATTCTTGGTAGAAGTGAATGGAGTTTCCAAGATGTGTTGAGGAGTTTTCTCCTTGTTTAATGTTAACTGTTCATGCACAATCCACTCATACAACAGTGAAGTTACAAAACTGAACCAATGACATGTTTACAACAAAGAAATAGAATAATAATAATATGCTAAAAATTCAATATATTCTATTTAATACACGCCAAAGGACCAGTCCCAACAATGCTTAAACATACTAGTTATCTGATATGATCAATTGTTAATAAAGGTCTAATTTTGTAGACTGCTAGCACGAAGGAAGATTTGACCTAGCCAAATTTTCCTTGTACCATAGAAAAAAAATTTGTGATAACTATGTCTACTCCAACCTTAATTTTTTAAGAATTCATCATATCAGATAAAGTATGTTTAAGAATTGTTGGGAGTTCTATTAGACTTTTGTTGTAAACATGTCATTGGTTTTCAAATGTTTGGATTCACATTTGTTGATATTACTGACATATATGTTTAGTGATGCCATTGTATATTGCTATCACTAAAATGACCGCATTCTACTGGTGTCATGCCCTAGCCCATGCTTTAACTCCATTATTTGATGTTATTGGTGCTTGTGCTCAAGGATATCCATTTTTTTGAAATGTTGACTATGGTTATCAAATGGACAGCCCGTGAGCTTCTAGCTAGGTGTCAGTTGTATTGATAGCTTAGGGCATCAAATGTATTGTATCATTGATAGTTGAGACTTTGTTAAAAGGAAATAGGAAAAAGAACAATTCTGATTTAGTTTCTCTATTTTGATCTCTAAGTGGCTTACAACCCTAGAGAAGTATATGCAGATTTACAAATGCAGTTGCAGGATACATAGCAGTCGATAATTCACAAGAAATCCATGCATCCAATTTGAAAAGAAATTAATACAAAGATATAGGGTCCTCCAATGGCCCAATCATCCAGACCTTGACTGTCCCCTCAACCAGTGACCCTTCAAAACTAGGTTATCATGCAATCAGTGAATGATCCTTCATTCTCCTAGTTTGCCCTGCATCCAAACATATTGGAAATACACAATACAATGATAACAAGTCTTTCACAATCCCCCTTCCCTCAAGGGACACTATCAACCATCCCTTCCACATAGCATTTCACTGTTGTATGAGTGGATTGTGCAAGAACAGTTAACATTAAACAAGGAGAAAACTCCTCAACACATCTTTGTTGTAAACATGCCATTGGTTCAGTTTTGTAAATTTGTTTTTTTGTGTTAAATGCATTTAAATGGAACATTAAGCATAGTAATAATATGCTTAATCTATTAGTAATTGCAGATTAAATGCCCATAACACCTTTATCAATTTAGCATGTTATTATAAGATACTAAAGAAGACCTACTATTTGTCAGAGAAATCTTCACTGTCCCCCACAATGAAGACAATGAAGATTGACCTCCTTCCCCACAACACAAAACATTGTAATAAGAATAAGATATAATATAGTGTTAGAATAAAATTTGAACAAAGACATGTAATGCTTAAGTTAATGATCTAAAAAGTTGCAAATATAGGAATTGAAAAAGAAGATAGTGCCAAGAAACATTTTCACAAATATGAAACGTGAGGAAAAGTAATAACATTAACAATGCCAAGATTCACAACATTAAATTTCACCTGCGGATGAGTTTCTGCAGTGGGTTTCCCAACATCAAAAATATGTTGAGTTGCATTTGAGCTGAAACTAAGAATATCATGTGGAACATACCCTAAACTTTGAAAGCGTTCTCCAACCTGGCAATTCAAAATTCAATCTAGGCAAGCATCAGTAAGTGAAATAAATTATAGACATCAACATCAACATCATCATAATCATTAGAAATAAACTTTAAAGACATATTTTGGATATAGTACTATGTTTCTTGAAAGTTTTTGTGATGCTTCTAAACTTTAAAGACATATTTTATGGCTTAATGATAACATAGATTAGTGTTTTGTTTTTTGATGGAATGTTGTTGATCATTCATGGTCTTGAAGAAACTTTTGATTGTTTTGATTCTCAAGTCTTGACGTTGTTTCTCAATGTGATATAGACTGACCACAAGATGGTTCAGTTGGTCCTCTCTTTCTGTTTAATCATTTGTCTTCTTCATGGTGTAAGTGTTCATTAATATTCATTAATGGCGGGCGATGATTTCTTGGTAATAAAGGCATTGACAACATTCAAAATCCTATAGCTCTTTACCTGATCTAGTCACATCATCAACATCAAGGTTAGTTTGTCTGGCCTCAGCCTCAACCTCAACCTGCTCATTAACAATGGCCTCTACACTCTCTACAGCTGCAATACAAATTGTTACATTAATCCAAAAACCAATTGCAATTAAATTTGTATTACTACACCAATCAATTTAAGATGTTTACTTGTATTACTATGATGCACATCCTCATTGTCATCAACATGCACAAGTTGTGTACGACAAGAATCGGCAGGCTCCAAAGTTTCTAGATAACTATTTTTGAGAAGAAGAAAAAGTGGAGGCCAAAGAAGGGATAATTGTGAAGGTTTTCTAGATGTAGGTTACTGAATCATCATCTCTTGTTGATATATTTCAGATTCTACTTCGGAATGAACAAACTATAGAGATCTAACACAGCTAAACATAGAATAAAGTAAACAAGAAGGGATAGAAGATACCCAGATATCAACCAAGTATACTCCAGTCTATATGCCTCCAAACTGTACTAACAACGGTGCTGAGGAGAACCTGATTAGTACCTTAGTGTTAGTGTATTGAGGAAGAGTCCAGTCCTAACAGAGGCTTCCAGCCCTAATCAACTTGCAATTAACATTTCCAATAATTTTTGGTTGTATGGATCAGATCATAATCTGATCTTTATTCATGCTCAGACTTGTTCTTATCTATTAGCCGAAGCTGCTTATCTTTCACACCAATATATGCTAATCTATGTTTTCTTAAGGTAGACAATCAAGGTTTTGGGGGAGGGAAGCACATTATGTTTTTGGTGCTTCTCTCCCTAGAATCCAACACCATATATATATGAATTGAATTATCTTCAAGAGGGCCGACCTGGTCTTATTAAATATATTTAACGTTAAAGCCAAGAGGCCGACCTTGGGCGCTTAACTAATTCAACCAACACATATATATAAATGAAATAATAATCTCCTTATTATTATAAATCGCACAAGGGTATTTATTTGATCAGTTTGATCTTGGCCAAAAGGATATAATTATTAACACTCTGCACTGGTACTCAATCTGACCTCCACTCCATATACGTCTTCTCAGAATCTAAAAACTCTCCATCGTTGATTCCTATCATTTTTTCAGAATCTTGATGGACTGAGACCTTAAATTATTGAGCTTCTCTTTGTTTCGAGAATAGTTAAACATTCTCTACTTAATAGGGCCAACCACGTGAAGGTGGAAGCTCATCTGGCCCCTCCTAGGAGCCTCTTATGACCCTTTACGACATTTTAAGACCTCTAAGATGTATTCTTAGGGATCATAAATGGTCATAAGGGGTCCTGGGACACAACAACTGAGAAACATAATTATAGGCATCGTGGTCACAATTTTTTGGAGACAACGTAATTGAGTTGTATACCTAGATGGTGGAGAGCACCTCCTACACCTCCGATTCCAAGTTGACTACATCTGTTGCTCATGAATACAAGGTACTCCAACAAATGTATTCAACTTGGAATTGGGGGTGCAGAAGTTTCTCTACACCACTTGGGTACACAACTCAATTACATTGTCTCCAAAAGATTGTGACTATGATGCCTACAATTATGTTTCTCAGCTATTGTGAAATCTACATTTATGTTTCTCAGTTGTCATGTTTATGTGCATGTTTTTTATGTATTTTGGATAGTAAGTCTAATTTAATTTGTCCATGGACTAAGACCTTAAATCATGTAATGAGGATGCTGAAAACACTAGTATATGCAAATTTCATTATTTAATAATAAAAATCTATTAAAATGTTTATACCTTCTCCCATTTGCTGGTGTAATTCCTCTTTGAGTATCCCCTTTCTCCTTTGCATCCAAAATGAACTCATTCCAATCCCTCACTGGAATAAAGGGAGGATGCTCAAACTTCAGCAAGACTTCATACATGCAATGTTCATAGATTACACTTAATGCGTTATTTACGTTCGTAAATAAGCATTGCATACAAATCTATGGACGGTGCGTGGTACGAAGCCATGCTCAAGCTTGAAAATGATAGTCAATCCATAGTCACGGTCAAGGAACAAATGGAACAACCAAGAAAACACTATATGTTAAATCATGTGATTGATAGCAGATTGGGGCTCACCTGAGCCATAAACATGAAGAATTACTCTAAAAAAAATGTAAACCATATATATGCGCACTTGAGGCAAAGAGAAGTTACATCATATCCATATTAAAATATTAGTTACAATATGAAAATACTAAACTAACTAATTCTTGAGTTCATCTCTGCATATGGTCGCAACAAAGATACGCGATTACAATATAGAGAAGGCATCGTAAAAATATAAATTTCAGAATTTGCCCTAGCCCGACACGTTTTGCACTCAAATCCTTCATCATGGATAAGTGGAGATGGGCGGATAGATGCAAATGAGTTGTCATTGACCCAACTAAAGTATCCGCAACCATTATTTCCCTGTGATACCCAGTCTACATTAGTTCTTATATTATAATGAATAGTATTTACATTAGAAACATTAAATATATACACATTAGCAACCTTTTTTCTATTTGGGTAGCACCAAAATTGTCATCCAGGGTTGTTCAGTGTCCATGAAGTCTTCAACACACACTGCCCACCACCACATCGACAGTTTGGCACATTGACAAGAGTCATCGAGCCTATATATCAATAATGCACGGCACCATTGTTACTACATTTATTATTTTTATATGATTATTTTTATATGAAATACACCAAAGAGTACCATCAAAAATATTAACCATTTACAATAATGAAAAGTAAACCCAAATCAAATAGCTCATTTTTTTATCAGCATGTGTAGTCTCTGTGTATATGAAAAATGAAAGAAATATGAAGCTGAAATAAAATAGTGAACAAAATAGTATTCCACATAGACTGAATGAAATATACCATCAAAAGAAGGTGACAAAATCCTGTCACGAAGCATAGACATAGGAAATAAAAAAGGGACAAAAGACAAGAAATAAGAAAAATCATTATGACTATAGAAAAATCATTTATACTATAATAAAAAAAAGAAACACTCTTTGTCAACAATTTTCAAAATCATTAGGACTATAGAAAAATAATTAAGACTATACAAAATCAAATTTTAGAAATGGACAGTTCTGATGCTTTGCCATTACAACAATTGAGCATTCATCATTTGGTATTGTGTATTCCATTTAAGTATGTCAACAATGTTCAAAATCTTGTCACCAAGCACAGATAAGAAATAAGAAAAATCATTAGGACTATAGAAAAATCAAGTTCTATAAATGGACGGTTCTGATATTGCTTTGCCATTACAACAATTGAGCATTCATCATTTGGTCCTTCTTGGTGTATTCCATTTAAGTTTTTCAATTGTCGTGTTTATGTGCATGTTCTTTATGTGTTTGGCTTCTCTCCCTCGCAAGGGATGCGTCAATAGGTAATTGATTTGAAAGCATAATAATTTGACAGTCTTTTTTCAGGATAGGCGTAATCATCCCACCAACCTTAATTAGCAACATTTGTGATATATGTCAAGTAATTATAATCAGTATGCCCAAAAAATAGAGACTTAGTAGTAAAAACATGTCCTTTGGTTTACTAGTTTACGTATAATCAGTATGTCCTTTGGTTTACTAGTTTAATCTGGTTTAAGAATGGTTTGTTTCATTTTTGAATGTACCATTGAATGAAGCTTGGCTATATTTAGTACAATCTTAAGACTTGTGACTCTTCAAATTATCTTGTTTCCTTCAGACCTCCAAACATGTGTACTTTGAGTAGCCCTCCAACAAATGGACTTGTGATGATTTTCACAATAGTACATGTGTAGGAGGACTACTTAAAGTACTGCTTAGGCAAATCTAAATGTTCATCACCTATGCATATTAGAGTTGATCATAGAAGGTATATGGTAGACCCAACAACAAATAGATTTGTGGTGATTTTCACAATAGTACATGTGTTGCTGGGTAAGCTCCCAATAATGCTCAGGCAAATATGCATGTGCATCACCTGTGCATATGAAGTGGCCCAAATGGAAGATACAATCACTAAATTCTGCATACTCCTTATTTTGTTCTGTGTTGATATTGTCAGACATGGTCTTTGTTGAATGGAATGACTCGTTACTTGTACATTGACTAGAATGTTGGTGGAAGAAGGATGATTTGTTTGCAACCATTTTTTCAACTCTAATTTTCTCAACACAAAGGGACATTTATCATAGCCATAGAAACATGATTATTTTAAAATGAAATACACCAAGGAGTACCATCAGAAATATTGACTATTTACAATCATGAATAGTTAACCTTAATCAAATAGCTCATTTTTTTATCAGCATGTGTAGTCTCTGTGTATATGAAAAATGAATGAACTATCAAGCTGAAATAAAACAGTGAATAAAAATTCAAATTCAAGGCCTAAATAATCAAGAGAAACAAACATTAGGATGAAAGAAAAATCATTAAGAGTATAGAAAAATCATTAGGACTATAGAAAAATCATTAAGACAAGAAAATCAAGTTCTAGAAAAATCATTAAGAGTACTATAGAAAAATCATTAGGACTATAGAAAAATCATTAAGACTACAAAATCAAGTTCTAGAAAAATCATTACGACTATAGAAAAATCATTTAGACTATAAAATCAAGTTCTAAAAATGGACGGTTCTGATGCTTTGCCATTACAACAATTGAGCATTCATCATTTGGTACTTCTTGGTGTATTCCATTTAAGTTTTTCAGCTGCCATGTTTATGTGCATGTTCTTTATGTGTTTGGCTTCTCTCCCTCGCAAGGGATATGTCGATAGGTAATTGATTTGAAAGCATAATGATTTGACTGTTCCAAGTAATGTTTTTAATCCTTTGAAGTTTCTCATGATCTTGATGTAAGTTGATTGGATTAAGCAATTCGGGGATCCAATAGGACTTTAGGGGAGTTCAATAAATGTTTTGGAAGACTTAGAGGAACTATTAGCATGACTGTTCCTTCATCTACAATGAGTTAGACTGAATTTGCTAAGTTTTTCCTTTGTTTTGAAGTGTATTTTGTAATCTATTTCCTTTCCATGGACCCAAAGACCTAGGACCCATAGAAAAAGGATACTAACAATGTATTATACAACTCTAATGTTCTTGACTTGCATAGATTTGAGAAAAAAAAGAGAACACTAGCTATGTTTAATGTTAATTGTTCATGCACAATCCACTCATACAACAGTGAAATGCTATGTGATTGACAATTTCATACAACTGGTCCTTTGGCGTGTATTAAACAGAATAGAATTTTCAGCATATTATTATCATTCTATTTCTTTGTTGTAAACATGTTATTGGTTCAGTTTTAATCTACTGGTGTCGTGCCCTAGCCCATGCTTTATCTCCATTATTTGATGTTATTCACTATTTTGAAATGTTGACTGTGGTTATCAAATGGAAAAAATAGAAAAAAAAATTGTACACGAATTTGTTTTTACAAAACTGAACCAATGGCATGTTTACAACAAAGAAATATAATTATAATAATATGCTAAAAATTCTATTTTGTTTAATACATGCCAAAGGACCAGTTGTATGAAATTGTCAATCACATAGCATTTCATTATTGTATGAGTGGATTGTGCAGGAACAATTAACATTAAAGTAGGAGCAAACTCCTCAATACATCTTGGGAACCATTGAATTCAATAATAAATGAAACCTAACACCAACACTATTCCTTCCATTCACTTCTACCAAGAATTCTAGCACAAGCACAAGCTATTCCAAACTTCAAGTAAAATGAGAAATATGCTATATCAAATCATTCATATTCATAGTAACCATTCAAAGGATCATTTTGTCAATGAACCCTTTGACTGTACCCCTGTGGCAGAGAAAGGAAACCTCAAAATAGAGAAAGGAAACTTAGTAAAATCAGTCTATGCCGCTGTTTGTGAGGGTACAATCATGATAAGTGCCTCTCAAACCTCTCCAAACATGTAAGATTGTCTTTAAATACTTTATTGATCTCTTCTAAACATTAACCAAATCAAACCTACATTTGAATCCACACACAATAACCCCAAAATGAAGGGTTTTGTATCCTTTAATGAATCTTAGACACTGGTAACGCATGGACAGTCAAACCAATAGTCTCCAAAGCATTCAATAAGTGACTAGATTGTATTTAATACACGCCAAAGGACCAGTTGTATGAAATTATCAATCACATAGCATTCCATTGTTTTATGAGTGGAGTGTGCAGGAACAATTAACATTAAACAAGGAGCAAACTCCTCAACACATCTTGGAAACCATTTAATTCAACAATAAATGAAACCTAACACCAACACTATTCCTTCCATTCACTTCTAACAAGAATAAAACATTTAATCCATTCAACATTACATATAATCATTAGACAGTTACATTTTCTGATTGTGTAGAGGAACAATCACGACCAAAATGATCAAAACTACTTTCACCCTTGCACAAGCTATTCCAAACTTCAAGTAAACTGAGAAATATGCTATATCAAATCATTCATATTCATAGTAACCATTCAAAGGATCATTTTGTCAATGAACCCTCTGACTGTACCCCTGGGGCAGAGAAAGGAAACCTCAAAATAGAGAAAGGAAACTTAGTAAAACCAGTCTATGCTGCTATTTGTGAGGGCATAGTCATGATAAGTGCCTCTTAAACCTCTCCAAACATGTAAGAATGTCTTTAAATACTTCATTGAACTCTTCTAAACATTAACGCATGGATAGTCAAACCAGTAGTCTCCAAAGCATTCAATAAGTGAATATGAATGTTTGAAAACTTTCCTCTCAACTTCCCCAACCACTCCTAATCAGTTAGAGGGATTAGTTGAGTGTTTAGACACTAAAACTTCTTAAACATACTTTATCTGATATGTTGAATTGTAATATCAACAAACGTGAATCCAAACATTTGAAAATAGTGAATTGATATGCTTGAGCACAAGCACCAATAACATCAAATAATGGAGATAAATCATGGGCTAGGGCACAACACCAGTAGAATGCGGTCATTTTAGTGAGAATTCATGATCAAATAAAATGCAAAGCATTTGAAATTTGCGGTCGAATATGATGCCAAAGGCTTGAAAGACATTGCCCGTCAAAGATACCAATCAAAGATGAATAAATCACATACCTTCTCTCGCGCTCAGCTTGCACGAAGGAAGATTTGATAGCCAAATCTTCCTTGTACCACATGAAGAACATGCCATTGGTTTAGTTTAGCATGTTATTATCATATCAGATAAAGTATGTTTAAGAATTGTTGGTAAGGATAGGAATAGTGGAGATTCTAGAAATATCCCTCTACTTGATTAGGAGTGGTTGGGGAAGTTGAGCGGAAAGTTTTCAAACATTCATATTCACTTATTGAATGCTTTGGAGACTACTGGTTTGACTGTCCATGCATTACTAGTGACTGAGATTCATTAAATTATACAAAACCCTTCATTTTGGGTTATTGTGTGTGGATTCATCCGCTTTAGCCAGGAAGATGAAGAAGATGGGGCAGGAGGACATTGTGGTAGAAGAAGTATTTAAAGAAGCAACAAGAAGAAACATAAAAATTTTCAGGAGTTTGGAACAACATTTTAGAATCTATGAATGGTATGGGTAAGGTGACCTTCATTCTTGGCCGTGACTTCAATGAAACATTGGATATGGCTGATAAGAAGAAGGGTCACTTGTTGATAGTGTTCCTTGAGGGAAGGGGGATTGTGAAAGACTTGTTATCATTGTATTGTATATTTCCAATATGTTTGGATGCAAGGAAGACCAGGAGAATGAAGGATCACTCACTGATTGCATGATAACCCAATTTTGAAGGGTCACTGGTTGAGGGGATAGTCAAGGTCTGGATGTTGATAGTAATTCATTGAGGGAAGGGGGATTGTAAAAGATTTGTTATCATTTTATTGTGTATTTGCAATATGTTTGGATGCAGGGTAGACCAGGAGAATGAAGGATCACTCACTGATTGCATGATAACCCAATTTTGAAGGGTCACTGGTTGAGGGGACACTCAAGGTCTGGATGTTGATAGTGTTCCTTGAGGGAAGGGGGATTGTGAAAGGCTTGTTATCATTATATTGTGTATTTCCAATATGTTTGGATGTAGGGAAGACCAGGAGAATGAATGATCACTCATTGATTGCATGATAACCTAGTTTTGAAGGGTCACTAGAAGAGTGGGGAATGAAGGATCACTCACTGATTGCATGATAACCCCACCAAGCATTCTTTCCTTTAAGTTTCCACAATATCTTAAAATATGATCATTATTCTTTACTTTCTTCTATATGCTATTCTTTCTATGGTTTTGTTATCTTAGAAATATATAAAAAACATTGCATATGTGCATATAAAAGTAAAATATTGTCCTTCAATTGTTCCACATTGAAGCATTTCCTCTTGGGAGTATTCTCTTCATTTGTACAATATCTATCAAAAATGGTTCCCATATTTCTTCAAGATCTATTTTAATCTTTATACTGCAATTTTGATTAGATTTGACCAATAGTTGATTTCATTGGTATTTTATAGCATATAATCCTAATGTGAAATGTGGAGAGAAAGAAAGAGACACACTAGGTATGAATTACACGATATACCCATCATCACTTAGCACTTAAATAATAAATTATGGACAGGGAACAACCCCCTAACTTCTGGATGTTTGTTTCATGTTGGCCTCTTATTATATGAAAAGGTAGGCCTATCTTAGGCTAACAACCATAGTGTAGGGGCCATAAATTATGGATCCCAAAATAGTGCACACTTGTATTAAATTAGGTTCACTATTGATGGGGAGGCTAAGATAGACTAGCTTAGTCTATGCCCCTGATCCTCTCTAGGATCCAGGTGTTCTTCTAACACCTCTGATGGTCTATAGGCTTCCCTATCACTCCAAGGATTCCCTAACCTACCTAACCTACCCACCAAGTCCAACTAGCTCATCTATCAACATTACAAACTTTGCTCTTAAGCCACTATCCCTTACATAGGCTCATAAGGGTCTTTTAGGCTTCCAACTCTTTGCCACACTCCAAAAGTGAATTTTTTGAGTTCCAAGATGTTTTTAAGGCATTTGGCACCTGTTCAATGCATTGTCTTGGTTGGGTCTTTACCCGATTTGGGAGTTGCTTTGTATTTTAGGGCTACAAGGAAGTGCCAATTAGGCCTCCTTTCGGATTTGTAGGACCTATAACTCTTCCTCCGTACAAAATCAAAATTCCTTTCCTAAAGGAATTTCATTGTAAATGCCTGACCCTCAAAGATTTTTGAGGTCTTAGGTGCCCATCTGACCGTACAGTGTTTTCCCTAAAATTAAGGGTTTGTAGGGTCTTTAAAACACATCAAAGTTACAGTGCTGAACTTTTTGTTATAGCACTACTCTAGGACTGTTTAGACTCCCTCCTTTGCAATTTGGAGCCTTCCTTCATGTCATCTACCTCCCTCAAGAGGGCTGGTCTTGAAACCCTATCTACTATCTTGGAGAATTCTTTCACTGCTGAACATCCCTAGCCGGACTGTGCATAGCTCGCCTAGGGTTTACAAAAACAAATTTTTTCTCTTTCATTCAAGGGCCCTACAGTCATAGTAATACAAAGTAGGGTCTGTAGCTTTAGAATCCAAAGTTCCATGGAATTTCCACAGTGGAAACAAAAGTTATAGGCCCATATATACAAGTCTCTCCAAACTAGCAGAGCATTGTCAAGATGAAAAGAAATAAACTAAAGCACAAAAAAATCAAAAGAAAACTAAACTATAACACACACATGAAAGCCTAAATACACAAATCAAAGTCTAGTAGATAGGTGCATGAAAAACTTCACTGTATTCTCATGCAATCAGTCCATTAACAGTGACTGTTTCACACAAAACATCGTTCTATTGTTCTTTACCGTACAGAATCATACAAAATGATCTCTCACCCCATATTAGGGTTTTTCAGGTCCTTTATAGTTTTTTTTCATTGATGAGTATTTGATTAGGGCTTCTTAGCCATTTTGCAAAGTTAGGAAATAAATAAAGAAAAGTTGCTTAGCAACTTTTTGTTGCTCAAGAAACTTTTGCTCTCATGCTCCAAAGGGCTATTTATAGACCCTATCAAGGCACACATGTGCTCAAATCTTAACCAAACACCTAACCTAGGACTAATAACCTCATATCAAAACCAATGATCTCAGGATGACACTATTCCCTAAATCATTGTGCCTATTACAAGAAAAGACTAGTTGAACTACTAGGCCTAGCCTAGGCCTAGACACATAAATTGAGTTCAAACTCTTATTCTAATTACATGCTTCATCTCTGAAGACTAACACACCAAAAATGTTATGGTGGGAGCCCTTAGAAGGGTGCTCCTACACCAACTATACTACAAGGGAATGGAAACCATGCAATAGTGCCTCATGGGGATGGAAGAAACCCTTCACCAAGAAGATGATTGTGTCTGCAATATTTACTAGAGGCAAAGAACATAATTTGGTTCCAGCAATTAATCCTAGAAGATAATGGCACCCATAAAACACTTGGAAAATCTGAAAAAATTGTTTTAGATTTATATTATCCTTTTGAACTAGCACACTGCCATCAAAATGCATAATCATTGGTCATATCAAGAAAATTCCTATTGATTAGTAGGATATCCTTATAAAAATTTGATGCATGGATTTCTTGTGAATTATCGACTGCTATGTATCCTGCAACTATGAAAGGAATAGTGTTGGTGTTAGGTTTCAATTATTATTGAATTCAATGGTTTCCAAGATGTGTTGAGGAGTTTGCTCCTTGTTTAATGTTAATTGTTACTGCACAATCCACTCATAAAACAGTGAAATGCTATGTGGAAGGGATGGTTGATAGTGTTCCTTGGGGGAAGGGGGATTGTGAAAGACTTGTTATCATTGTATTGTGTATTTCCAATATGTTTGGATGCAGGGCAGACCAGGAGAATGAAGGATCACTCACTGATTGCATGATAACCTAGTTTTGAAGGGTCACTAGTTGAGGGGACAGTCAAGGTCTGGATGATTGGGCCATTGGAGGACCCTAGATCTTTGTATTAATTACTATTCAAATTGGATGCATGAATTTCTTGTGAATTATCGGCTGCTATGTATCCTGCAACTAGATCCATAAATCTGCATATACTTCTCTAGGGTTGTAAGCCACTTAGGGATCAAAATAGAGAAACTAAATAAAAATCATTCTTTGTCCTATTTCCTTTTAACAAAGTCTCAACTATCAATGATACAATACATTTGATGCCCTAAGCTATCAATACAAATGGTGCCTAGCTAGAAGCTCATGGGTTGTCCATTTGATAACCACAGTCAACATTTCAATAAAATGGATATCCTTGATCACAAGCACCAATAACATCAAATAATGGAGTTAAAGCATGGGCTAGGGCACAACACCAGTAGAATGTGGTCATTTCAGTGACAACAATATACAATGGCATCATTAAACACATATGCTAGTAATATCAAAAAACATGAATCCAAACATTTGAATATAGTGAATCGATATCCTTGAGCACAAGCACCAATAACATCAAATAATAGAGATATAGCACTGGCTAGGGCATGACACCAGTAGAATGTGATCATTTTAGTGACAACAATATACAATGGCATCATTAAACACATATGCTAGTAATATCAACAAACATGAATCCAAACATTTGAATACAGTGAATCGATATCCTTGAGCACAAGCACCAATAACATCAAATAATAGAGATATAGCATTGGCTAGGGCATGACACCAGTAGAATGCAGTTATTTCAGAGAGAAACTCCCTCAACAATAAAATGAAATGCATTCGAATATGATGCGAGAGGCTTGAAAGATGAAGAAATCACATACATTCTCTCGCACTCAGCTTTCGCTCCTTTTCTCCCGCTCTCCAATCGAAATAAAAATGATGAGGCTGTTTCACTTTTTTAAAAAATGTATACCTCGAATCTATCAGACTTTCAATGGTCAATTAAACACCCATCAGAATACCAACATCATTGGGGCTTATTACAAAAAAAAAACACCAAATTCATCAGAAAAAGTTACCCGTCGGAAACTTCTGTCAAAATTTGGCCCCAAATGTAGTAGTGGTAGGATCAAAAGAACCATGAAATGGATAAGAGACATCATGAAAAGGATTGGATGAGGAGGGTTCTTGATCTTGATCTTTAATTATGTTCTTTTCTTTATTTTTAGAGTCCTCTTGACATGGAGCCACTTCTAAAGACAAGGAAGCATGTTGGAATTGTATGGAAGACTTTGCAAGAGATAGTGAAGGACTAGCTAAAGTAGGCATTATAGCGCATAAAGGCTTAGGCTCTTTAGGTTTAGCATTATTGAAAGTATTTTCAGCCAAGTGAAGGTTAGCTTGAGTTTCTTTAAGAGGTATCCCTTGAGGATAACCATAGGGAACCATATGAAAAGTATTAGGACTTTCATTGGATGAAGGATTTGTGAAAGATTTGGAAGACTCGAAAGCTTTAGGAAGTGTATGGGTATTGGAGGAAGTGGGGGATGGAAGGGAACCATCACAAGACAAAGGTCCATTAGTAACATAATCTTGCTTGAGAATGTCATCTTTATTTTCAGCATGAGAGTCTTCAGATGAAGGATTCTTATAATATTGACATTTGAATTAGCGCGATGCATTTTATAGTCCTCAGTAGTGGTAGATGGGTCATAATCGAGGTATTGTTCATAGAACTCATCAAAGTTCCTTTCAAAATCAGAATCATATGGATCACCATTGTGATCTACCCAATATGATGAACCTTTAGCAAGCACGAGCACATGATGAGGACTCTTAGGAATAGAGATTTCATAGGCATCACTACATTGTCCATCATTATGGTCATAAAAAATGGGCATGTCACTCTTCGTAGATGAGGTATCACAAGGACTACCATATTGCTCATAGTGAAGAGTAAGACTCTTGGGAGAAGTAAAAGAGGAATGAGATTACGAAGAAGAGGAAAATGAAGACCTAGTGGAGGAAGAAGAATTGGATAATGAGGAATGCGAATAATGTGTAGAAGAGTCATGACGAGACTTGGAAGATGAGGAAGAATGAGAAGACTTAGAAGATGAAATTTTTTTGGGAGAAGGAGGTCATGACAGGATCATGTCTATGATCCTAGCAAAGGTGTCTAATTCAATCATCTTTTATTTTATTTTTGTTTTAAGTTGATCACTCATGCAATATCTAGAAGGACTGTTAGAAGAATAATACTCTTTGAATTGAGCAATGAGTTCAAGATCATCTATTCTCAAGAGAGGTTCCATAATAAGATAGTTGAAATTCACGGTTCTAGAAGAGGAGGAATCAAGAATGGCAGTGAAAGAATTGATGAATAGAAGAAGGTAGACTAGAAAATGAGAGGAAAAGAATCAAGAAGACATGAAGAGTTTAGGAGGAAGAGGAAGAAGCATGAAGAAAGAAGAGAAAGGATGAAAATGGGAGACTAGGAAGACATGGGAGATGTGGAAAGAAGGTGACCAAGAGTTATTTTGTGCAATTTGATACCATTTGAGTTCATTTGGATGTTGAGAAACATGTCATAGCACCTAAGATCTGACTTAGACCGACCAAGGAAGACTGGAAGTGACACAAATCAGTAAGACAACAACCAACAATGAGACAAAAAAATAACTCTATGCGATAGTTTCCAGGCAAGCAGTGCGACTCTTGACCAGTGAACGTGAAAAACTGAGTTTTAAAGGCAATTGGTCAATGTTTCAGTTTGGAAAGTTCAATTTCACAGTTCAGAATACAGTAATAGCAGATAATAGACAGGTTTGCAAATAGTAGGTGATAAAACATGTCATACAACACTTGTGCAAGAGCAAAAGAAACCTCAAGACAAGCAATTGTGATATCAAAACAAAAATTATATGAGCACTACCCTGATGTTTTATGTTCGAGAACATTTGCATAGGTAGATCACAATGAGAACACTTCAAGCACTTACTACCTAGAAGGAAAAAGGCTCAATACTTAACAACTTGGCCCACACTTGATGTCCCATTGCCTCACACAAAGTGGTTAGCCACAATAGATGTTGGCTTTGTCATGGAAGTGCCAATGGCACAACCAAAGGAGCACAGATGGTGAGTAGTCTTGGGGTGATCTGGGTTAGTCCACTAGGATCAATCCTTGCACCAAGATGTTAAGCGGCAAAATTGGGTAGCTTCTATCTATGGGTCTTAGTAAGGGCTTTTGTTCATAATACTCCTCTTGCTCCTCGAAGGGACTCCTTACCTTGTGGCAAGTAACAGACCTCGCGGCTGTAATACCCCAAAAAATGGGCTATATGTTCATTAACCTTCTATATCAACAATACGAATGAAATCGACATCAAAGTCCTAACCTAAGGCACATCTAAACATCATCGAATCATAATTGATTATCTTAAATTCTGCATTGGGGAATATTCCTAGTAATATTCCTAATCATCATAATTATCTTTAATTTAATGATTATTTGGCGATAAATCACATTTATCCTAAGTTTGATTAATTGAATATTTTCATATTTAATTAATTAGATTTAATATCTTTCCACTTAATTGTGTAATTAAATTTAATTCTATCTATTATTAATTGTATTATTTAATTTTGACAATAAATCCAATATCCTATGAATAATTGATTAAATTTTTATTTAATTAATTAAAGCAAGTTGTCATTATTTAATAATATAGTTTTTAATAAAAGTTTGATAAAATAGTTAATTAACCCATAAATTAATTATTTTATTTCAAAAAGCAGTTAAGTTGAGAATAAATCACTTTATTTATTTATTAAATCATAATTATCCATGTGCACATTCAAGGACCAGTTAAACTCAAATTGGAAAATCAATGCAAGTTGTTAGCTTTTTGAAACTCAACATCTTTTTGAGTTCTAAAGTTGATCTAAACTTCTAATTCGAGTTGAACTGTGCTTTTGCATGATTTTTGTGACTTAATTATCTGTTATTTAAAAATAACTCAAAAATCAACCTGAGTTATTTGAGTGATTTATGGCTTTTTCTTATGCACCTCCAAAGCCCTAGATTTCTATAAAATCAAAGCCTCAGCTCTTCAAAATTCATCTCTAATATCTTGCAAATTGCAAACTTACTCTACAGGAATCATAGCATATCAGATTTGGAGAATTTGCACAATTGAAGCTTGAAAGATAAATTTGAGGATTCGAAGCTTTGTGAGATCAATTTCAAATTCATAGCTTTCATATTATTGTTAGAATTTTCATTCTCATATCATATCATTTCTAGATTAGCATTGCATATCAATTTACATATTAGCATAGATTCATATCATTGTTAGATCAATTTCCATATTAGCATAGATTCATATCAGTTTTCATTATATTATTGCATAGAAAATACCCAAAAAAAAAGAGATTAATTGCATTCATATTTCATATCAGTTTGGCATTCAAATCCTTTATTTAGGTGTCGTCTAGGTCACTGATCTCGATAACAATCTGAGAACATTAATCTCACACCTACTAGAAGGCAGTAGATCGCTTGGTTAGATTAGATTTTAATTTTGCACGATTTTGGTTTTTGCTAACGTCTAATGTTTTACTGAAGTGTTGTGTCTACAGATTAGGTACAATTTTCATACACACATTTCTGGTGCCCACCGTGGGGCAACCCACCTTTACATGCTGGTTTTGATTTTTTTTTTTTTGGAGCTAAAGCCCTAAAGTTTCAAAGATGTAATTTTATCTCTCAAATAGCTAAGAGTTTTGGGCTGAATTTTTTTTTGTAGGTTGGACATATATCAAAAAAGCTACAGTAAAAAATTTAGAATTTTTTGAGATGTTTTGAATTTTTAATAATTATTTCTTGAAATTCTAGAAAAAATTATTATCTGAGGCAAATCAGCATATTTTTCAGAAATATTTATATTTTTAGAAATATCTTTAAATTATACAGGGGGTCCATTATTTGTATTTTAAATTTGGATGCAATATAATAGCTCTAATAGTCAATTTACAAAAACTGGTCTTTTTTGATAAAATGGGTCTCTAGGGCACAAATGAAGAGATTTTTTTTAAATTTTTACATTTTTGGAAAGCTCTCTATTTTTTAGTAGGGGTCTCTATTCTGAATTTCTATTTTTTTGGCCAAAATCATATAAAAAAAATTAGATCTTGTTGACTAGGTCAAATGCAGCAAAAAAAAAAAGTTTTGTGATGGGTATGCACTTATTTTTTTACATGGTTCAATGAATGATATGAGTTGTCATTTGGGTTGATTGCTAGTTATTATTTCTAATAAAAATTGTTTTTTAGAGCTAACCCTATGGTTTTCATAAGTTGAATATATTTTGCATATCTTGTTTGCTTGTTTCCTTGTTTGCTTGTTGGAGAGTTCGTCACTTGCTTGCATGAAAAAGTTCAACAAGAATTGCTAAAAATCAGGTAAAATCTACTAAGCACGTTGCAAGGATCCAGGTATTTTCCTTAATCTAATAACATTTCAATTTGGCTTTAAAATAAATCTCTCATGTGTTTAGCTTGAGTGTTTCTTTGCATGCTTTTTCTATGAATTTGCATAATTTAATACTAGGTTGTGACACCTTAAGTATTTATTAGTAGTCTTAGATTACTTGTGATTGATCTTGATTTCTATCTTGGGTTATTGGACTCGCTAATCCGCTGGCCCCTCATTCCGCCCCGTGCTTGCAATCTCAGCGCCATAAAGGGGAGGGGTCAACAGGACAGAAGCGTTAAGTGTTCCACTTGGCAACCCTTTTGTGCTTTTAGGAACTCACTTCTTTTCTAAGTTGGGGACTCATTTTTAGCTTGTGTGAGGTGTTAAGTGTTCCACCTTGTGGACTCATCTCATATTCACTTTAAGCATTAAGTGTTCCTCTTTCTGCTTTTTGGGTACTTTTGGTAGCTTTGCTTTTAGAAACATACACCTGTGCTCACATAGTAATTAGGCCCTATGAACACTATTCGTGATTCTTGAGAGACTGGATTCCTAGTGAAATCCTTCTTGATGACAAAATCCTTGTAGGTAGGGAGGATACTTAGTGTGTTTCATATTCAACTTGGTTAGTGCGTCTTCTCTTATTGATCGATACATTCTCTCCCAAGAGAGGTTGATAGATCACATGGGGTAGGCATCACGAGCTTTGGTGAATCAAAATTGGTTAGTGCATCTTCCCTTATTGATTGATACATTCTCTCTCCAGAGGGGTTGATAGATCACGTGGGGTTGATATCATAGACCTTGGTGAGACAAACTTTATCTTAGCGTGTCAGATTAATCTGCTTGCTTTGTTTGGGTTAAAAGTGAAGAGGTATCAAAACCTTGGATCTAGAGCCAAGTCCCCTTGTGGTATCATACTGTAAGTCACCTTTAGAGAGGGTTAACCGTAGCAGACAATCCCTTCACAGGGAAAACTGCGTTGACGGAACCTCAAGCGGTAACAACCATTTTCACTGTGGTAGTGATAGCCGCTATATAAATGTCCTTGTGGAAGAAATCTCCATGGGTATGGTTCATTGTTGGGTTGTCAGATCTCTCTAGCAGCTCCTGAAGATTAAGTTCTTGAACTATGTCAAAACCCTGGTGCACCGAGATTGGAGTTCACCCCTTTGGATCATAAAAGTTGCAGAGTCAAACCATTACTAAAAAACCCTAGCAAAGCCAAAATTTCATTTTATAGGGTATATGTGCATTATTGCAAAACATTTTTAGAACATACACAAATAGCGCTTCTGAGGATTAGAACAAATAAGTCACTTGATTGTTCATGCGCAAGGTTGCTTTTGCCCTTGTTCATTGTTTTCAGACATGCTTGAAATCACTAGCTTGCTATTTTGCGTGCTTTTTTATCTATCTGGTTATTGAAAACACACAAATTTGTTACAATCCTCAAATCTGGACATTGAAATTTGCAAACAATTCAAAATTGAAAACTCAAAATTTGCAAAATTTGAAGTAAAATCCTTTTCTGGAGTCAAAAGTCATCTTAGGAGGTCAGAAAGTCATACGAGTTTTTCCAAGAGTCATTTCATTACAACCCATCTGTCGTATGATTGAGTACCTAGTGTCGTACGAGTTTCCATGCCAGCAAATTCTCAAAGTCAAAATCTTGCAACTGTCATATGAGATTTTCAACTATCGTTTCATTGCTACCCAACTGTTGTATGAGATTTTCAACTATCGTTTGATTGATACCCAACTATTGTATGATAACCAACCCAGTGTCGTACGAGTTTTGATGCCAAAAAATTCTAAGAGTCAAAATCTTGCTTGCAATTGTCGTATGAGTTTTGCAACTATTATTTCACAGCATACCCACTGTCGTACGAGTCTACAGAGTGTCGTTTGGGAAATTTTTGAAAGCGGTCAAAAAAATTGTCAGAATGGGCAGATATTTAGCTTTTTCAGCTTAATTTCAGAATCTGTCGAACAAGTCACTGTGTCAGAAATAGAGCAGTAGCTATTGAGAATCAGTACACATGTCTCAAAGAATCAGTACACAAGAGGAAGAACCTCTAATCACCGCTATGATGAAGCAGCTGCAAGCTGTGCAAGTCAAACTTGATAAACTCGACAAAAGAGAAGGAACCCAAGGAGTTCTCCATGGAGACTCTATGCTCTTTTCCATTTGATAAAGACTTGTACATGTCACCATGCCCTCGGACAAAATATGAGCAACGTGACAACCCTTATGATACCTCTTCCACGGAGAGTGACACACCCATCTTTGAAGACTTTGAAGACTATGATGACTATGATGAGGGACAATATAGTGATACCTATGAACCCTCTATTCCTAAGAGTCCTCCTCATCATGTGTTCCTACTTACTACAAATGGGCCATCACATTGGATAGATTGTGATGGTGATCCATATGATTCTAATTTTGAAAGAGAGTTTGATGGCTTTTGTGGACAATATCTAGATGATACATCTACATCTACTACTGAGGACTATAAAATGCATCATGCTAGCTTGAAGCATCAATATTATAAGAATCCTTCTCCTAAAGACTCTCCTGCTGAAAATAAAGATTATCTTCTCAAGCAAGGTCATGTTAATGTTGAACCTTTGTCTAGTGATGGTTCCCTTCCATCCCCTACTTCCTCCAATACCCGTACATTTTCTAAAGCTTTTGAGTCTTTCAAATCTTTCACAGAACCTTCATCCGACACAAGCCCTGATACTTTTCATGTGGTTCCCTATAGTTATCCTCCAGGGCTACCTCTTAAAGAAACTCAAGCTAACCTTCACTTGGCTGCAAATACTTTCAATAATGATAAACCTAAAGAGCCTATGCCTTCATATGCTATAATCCCTACTTCAGCTAGTCCTCCACCATCTCTTCCAAAATCATCCATATAATCCCAACATGCTTCCTTGTCCTTAGAAGTGGCTCCATGTCAAGAGGTATCTAAAAATGATAAAGAAAAGAACATAAAGAAAGATCAAGATCAAGAACCCTCCATGTCATCCACTCCTTTTCACGATGTCTCTTATCTGTTCCATGGTTCTTTTGATCCTACACACCCTTTTTCATGCATTCCACCATGTCTTAAGTCTTCGCCTAAGCAAGATCAAGCTACTACTTACACTGTTGAGCTTATTGACAATCAAAATAACCTTACTACACTTGCACTTTCCAAAGATGATACTTCCATGAAGGTTGTTAAAAATGTTGTTGTTCCTTCCAATGTTAAGCCTATTGAAAATCAAGAGAAAAATTATGCACTTATGCTATCCAAAGATCCTTGTCAAGATCAAAGTCTTCCATTTTTTTATTCTACCACTCCATGTTCACTTCCACTTTCTACTCTTCCTAAGTCTTTGCAAGCTTTGAATAATTCTATCAAAGAAGGTGCTCATATTCATGATGTCCATGATTCTATTGAAAATCCTAATGCTCACTCTAAAGATGCTGATGTCCTTGGTTGTCATATAGATGCTGATGAACTTATTGATTATCCTTTTGCGTTTTCCACTTCCATCTTGGGACCTCTTCCACCAATACTACGAGCTTCAGGTCTGCCTTCCATCTTGGGTCCTTATGTCCCTTCACTTTCCCCTTCTAACTTTCCTAATTTTCCATCCATCTTGGGTCCTTACGTCCCTCCATCTCCCATCTTTCCTCAAGATCAACATAGATGCATACCCTTGAATCCTTTTTATCCACCCACCCATCTAACCCAGTCATATCCTCCTTCTTCTTCCACAAGTTCCAAGTCTTTTGGAAGTAACTTGAATGTTCGATACAAGAAAAAGAAGCAATACAAGAATCCATCAAAAAAAGATCACCATGTCTCCTCTAATAGACATGGCAGCATAAAGTGAAAAGAGATATCTAAGACAAAAACTACAAGACAAGTATGGGTTCCAAAATCCATCATTGAAGATATTCTCTCTAGATCATCAAATGAAAATAAAAAGCCTATGGCTATATGGATTCCAAAGTCTCTCTTGAAAGAGTCTAGTGTTGAGCAAAAAGTGAAATTGACATTCAAGCTTCCAAAGGCTTCCACTTCATCTCCCTCCAAAAATATTCTTCCATTCCATGCACCTAAACCAAAACCTCTGCTATCCATTCACCATATTCCTTCACGTATTCCTTCATTCACATTTCCTCCACCCTCTCACCACCCTTCAAGGTGTGTGTTGACATTGATCTTGCCTTCCTTTCCACCTACCCTTTCACAATCCTTCCATTCATTATCTTTCTACCTTCTATCTTTTTATCTCATTTGCCTATTCCTCCTATCTTCCAACCTCACTCGCTTTACATAAAACCTTATCCTCCATTTTTCTCTTCCATCTCCCTTTCCCTATCAGCATCTTTGAGCATATCATTTTAATTTCTTGGCATATCATGGATTATCCTTTCAAGGAGCACT
This sequence comes from Chamaecyparis obtusa, assembly GCA_027943335.1. NCBI lineage: Eukaryota > Viridiplantae > Streptophyta > Pinopsida > Cupressales > Cupressaceae > Chamaecyparis > Chamaecyparis obtusa. Next base: position 1,820,719 of record BSBK01002455.1, on the reverse strand, counting down.
ATCTAAAAAGCTTGCCTTCTTCCAAAAAGTTTGAAAAAAAAAAAATACAAAAAAAAATTGAAAATGTGCCTTGGTGGAAACTTGGAAATAGGCTGGTAGCAAAAGTAAAGAGAAATAAATTCATCCTATGGTGAAAACCACTCCCTTGTGGCACCTTGGATAAGTACCATGATGAAAACCTGACAATCAGGCATCATGTGTAGTTCTTCTACATATTTCATCCATTCCATCTTCTCTCTTTGATCTTGACAATGTTGATCTATATATGAACATTTGGCTATTTTGTGAGCTATCTTACAATGATCTTGCTTTCATTCCTTTCATGTTTAGCCTTCATATCCATCTTTCTCCATTCATTCTAGCCTTTCGCTATCCTTTTCCCCTTTGGTCTTGATCTAAGAAAGAAAGAGTAAAATATGGTGCTATGAAGCCTTTTGACATGTCTACTCCTTTGGAATGCATCCTTTCCTGCTCTTGCATTACACTTTTGTGACTTATCCTATGCTAGCCTTTCATTGCTTGTCCCAATGCGCTTTACATAACAATTTTTCCCTAGCTTGGGTATTCTTGAGGAGTTTTACCTTGAGGATTTCTTCCCTTCATTCTCTTTCATTCTCTTGTCTTCCATCTCTTCCACCAGCTTGCCAATCCCTCTTGTTCCCCACCTTGCTAGACATTGGGACTGCACGATATGATCTTGCTTGGGAGTTTGCAATGGAAAAAGATGCTATCAAGTATACCAAGTATCAGAATAAATATCAAAACTAGTATCAGAACAAGTATCAGAACTAGTATCAGAATAAGTATCAGAACTAGTATCAGAACCAGTATCAGAACCAGTATTAGAACAAGTATCAGAACCAGTATCAGAACACGTATCAGAACCAATATCAGAACCAGTGTCAGAACAAGTATCAGAATCAATATCAAAACAAGTATCAGATCAAGTATCAGAACACCTACTAGGGCTACACCTTTCACTTTAGTTTATGGGTTTGAAGTAGTACTACCTATTGAGGTTGAAATTCCATCACTAAGAATCAGAATGCATGGTCTCGTAGCTGATGATGACTACAGAGTGTCTAGGTTACAAGAACTTGAACTACTAGATGAGCGTAGACAAGCAGCATATGATCATCTTAGAGTATATCAAAAGAGAATGTCTAGAGGCTACAACAAGAAAGTCAAACATAGAGAATTTCAGGTTGGTGATCTAGTCTTGAGAGAAAATTCTAAAAATCAATCCCATCGAGAACGCAAGGGAAAGTTCAAACCCAACTAGTTGGGTCCCTTTGTCATAACTGCTACTTTTGGCTCTGGTGCCTATCAATTCTCAATGACTGATGGAGAACAGCTCTGAGAACCAATCAATGTTCTCCATCTGAAGAAATTCTATGCCTAAGGCATTCATTCTATGGTAAAATGTCCTGAAAAATTATAAAAATTAGAAAAAGTCCTGAAAAAATGAACATCTTGGTGAAAACCTAGCAATAGGCACCTTGATGATTCACAAAAAAATTATAAAATATCAAAAATTCAAAAAAAAAAAAATTGAAAAATGAAAAATACAAAAAAATGAAAAATAAAAAAAAGTGCCTTGGTGAAAACCTGGAAACAGGTGCCTTGGTAGCAAAAATAGAATCTCTGCCAAGATGGTGAAAACTTGGCAAACGGGTGCCACTTGTTTCAAAATGCTCCATCTATCAGTGTAATCTTGGTCTTTCCCAGCTTTCAGTCTTGCTTTAGTTTGTACATATCTCCCGGTTTGTTTCTGCCTTTCCAGTTTTCAATAAGTCAGTCTATACACCAATCAGCTCAAGCGTCTATATCCTATCAATGTTTAACACTTGGGGGCAATCAATGTCATAATCCTATGGTCTCTAGTATATCTTAGATGTGTCATATCCAGTCAGAGTCCTTTGAAGCTTCATGTGAGTCAGTCAATCAGTCTTGTCTCTCGAAAAGATTTTGCATCTACAACAACGCAAACAACATCAAACACAAACTGAAAACAATCTATGCTTTTTTACATGCTTTTATCTCCTTGTATGCTTACTGATTCGCATTGAGATTTTTGCATATTGTGTCCCTTCGAGCTCTTTGATGATGTCCTTTATAGGATTTAGAGAGTGATGACTAGGGGCATAATCTTTTCTTTGTCTTCTGCTTGTATGTGAAAATCTAACAACTTTGGAAATTCTAGATTGAAATGGTGTCCGACTGTAAGAGCCTCTATCTTGAATTGGATGGCCATGCGTACCTCGACCATTGATACCTAGATGATTCAAAGAAGTATCGATCTAACTATTGTATTTTTGAGTGAGTTCTTTCTCCTACTGTGAAACACGATCTTACCTAAGGATGTGAACGATAAAGGGTCACTATGTGAACGATAAGGATGTGAACCATATCACGCTGACTTTTCTTGTCAGATTTCAATTTTAATCCTGAAGGGGGCATGGTATTGCATATCATTCAAAGTCTGTAATCAAATTTGAAATCATATCTTTATGGAAATCAATATCTTTCTCAGTAATCAAGACAACAACCACGTCTAGTTACTGATTCATAAAAAAAGACCTCATCGCTCGGGGCAAATCTATCATCACTTGGGGCATATCAAATTCATCAAGATCCATATCAATCTGGTATCCTCCTAATTTTGTAAACTATATCAGTTTTTGCAACCATCGAATCATAGTGTTCTTTCCTTGGTTCTTCGGCAACTGAAGGATTCAGATGTGATACCTGCTAGTTCTGCTAGGACAATCAAGTCTAGAACTAGTCACTCACTTCTTTGCAATCCTAAGGTTTGGAATCAGGCATTTTGACACTTTTTCGCAATCATAGGTTCATTTGCTATTATAGTGAACATTATCTTTGGTCATTCAGGACCTATTATCTCCATATCAAATGAATATCAATCAGCTTCTGTCTCATATCAATTATCAATTTCGAATCAGTTTCATATCTCTATCAAACATAGACTATCTTTGAACCACTGCGCTTCGCACAGTAATTCAAAGAGGGGCAAAATGTAATACCCCAAAAATGGGCTATATGTTCATTAACCTTCTATATCAACAATTCGAATGAAATCGACATCAAAGTCCTAACCTAAGGCACATCTAAACATCATCGAATCATAATTGATTATCTTAAATTTTGCATCGGGGAATATTCTTAGTAATATTCTTAATCATCATAATTATCTTTAATTTAATGATTATTTGGCGATAAATCACATTTATCCTAAGTTTGATTAATTGAATATTTTCATATTTAATTAGTTAGATTTAATATCTTGCCACTTAATTGTGTAATTAAATTTAATTCTATCTATTATTAATTGTATTATTTAATTTTGACAATAAATTCAATATCCTATGAATAATTGATTAAATTCTTATTTAATTAATTAAAGCAAGTTGTCATTATTTAATAATATAGTTTTTAATAAAAGTTTGATAAAATAATTAATTAACCCATAAATTAATTATTTTATTTCAAAAAGCAGTTAAGTTGAGAATAAATCACTTTATTTATTTATTAAATCATAATTATCCATGTGCACATTCAAGGACCAGTTAAACTCAAATTGAAAAATCAATGCAAGTTGTTAGCTTTTTGAAACTCAACATCTTTTTGAGTTTTAAAGTTGATCTAAACTTCTAATTCGAGTTGAACTGTGCTTTTGCATGATTTTTGTGACTTAATTATCTGTTATTTAAAAATAACTCAAAAATCAACCTGAGTTATTTGAGTGATTTATGGTTTTTTCTCATGCACTTCCAAAGCCCTGGATTTCTATAAAATCAAAGCCTTAGCTCTTCACAATTCATCTCTAATATCTTGCAAATTGCAAACTTACTCTACAAGAATCATAGCATATCAGATTTGGAGAATTTGCACAATTGGAGGTTGAAAGATAAATTTGAGGATTCGAAGCTTTGTGAATCATCAAGGTGCCTATTGATTAAATTCTTATTTAATTAATTAAAGCACTTGTCATTATTTAATAATATAGTTTTTAATAAAATTCTGATAAAATAGTTAATTAACCCATAAATTAATTATTTTATTTCAAAAAGCAGTTAAGTTGAGAATAAATCACTTTATTTATTTATTAAATCATAATTATCCATGTGCACATTTAAGGACCAGTTAAACTCAAATTGGAAAATCAATGCAAGTTGTTAGCTTTTTGAAACTCAACATCTTTTTGAGTTTTAAAGTTGATCTAAACTTCTAATTCGAGTTGAATTGTGCTTTTGCATGATTTTTGTGACTTAATTATCTGTTATTTAAAAATAACTCAAAAATCAACCTGAGTTATTTGAGTGATTTATGGCTTTTTCTCATGCACCTCCAAAGCCTTAGATTTCTATAAAATCAAAGCCTCAGCTCTTCACAATTCATCTCTAATATCTTGCAAATTGCAAACTTACTCTACAAGAATCATAGCATATCAGATTTGGAGAATTTGCACAATTGGAGCTTGAAAGATAAATTTGAGGATTCGAAGCTTTGTGAGATCAATTTCAAATTCATAGCTTTCATATTATTGTTAGAATTTTCATTCTTATATTATATCATTTCTAGATTAGCATTGCATATCAATTTACATATTAGCATAGATTCATATCATTGTTAGATCAATTTCCATATTAGCATAGATTCATATCAGTTTTCATCATATTATTGCATAGAAAATACCAAAAAAAAAAGATTAATTGCATTCATATTTCATATCAGTTTGGCATTCAAATCCTTCATTTAGGTGTCGTCTAGGTCACTGATCTTGATAACAATCTGAGAACATTAATCTCGCACCTACTAGAAGGCAGTAGATCGCTTGGTTAGATTAGATTTTAATTTTGCATAATTTTGATTTTTGCTAACCTCTAATATTTTACTGAAGTGTTGTGTCTACAGATCAGGTAGAATTTTCACACACACAACGGCCACAAGAGTACCTTAAGCATTCTTGCTCAACATTTTCCTCATGGTCACAATCCCACAAGTACTCACATTAAGTGAAGACAAGTACTACGTCTACCAAGGTTTTGTGTCCTTGATAGCCTTGACTTTATAGTGGGTTGGAATAGCTGGAAAAAAGCTTGTCCCCACTTGGGTCGTTCCTCTTGATTGCTCAAGAGCAGGCCCGCTAAAAGATTCTAAAACCTAAACAAAGAGTGGATCAACCTTTGAGTGTCAAGATTTCTGTTTCACCTCAAGGGTGAAGAGCATAATCTCCTAGTTCAAAAATATCTACCAAACACAGGAAGCAAAGGTTCAATTACCCTCTTGCTTTCAAAATCTAAAGATGGGTCAAGATTTTCTGGTTCACCACAAGGGTGAAAATCATACTTCTCCTACCACCCAAAGACTCCTACAACAAGATATTAAGTGCCTATGAAATGAAACAACTAGTATATGCCGCACTCAAAAAAAAGCAATTAAACAAGCACTTGATTGGTTTTTATGCTTTGGGTAGCCCTACAAAAACCATTAGTAGCCCTTGTGCATTTGGAGCTTTGACATGTGTTCTTTTAAGCAAATAATCAAGCAATGAGAGCATCTACAAGCACAATTTGTTAGCCCCACAATGGTTAGCAAATAAAAAATTAGATAATCTGCAAGTAAAATAGCTGATCAAATGGAAAAATTTGAAAATGAAACCAACATGGTTGGATTAGGCTCAGAAAGAGCTTTCCAACGATATATCACACTTCAATTTTTTATACCGTATGCAAAAATTTCTCAAAAATGGGTGCCAGTTTTGTGGTGCTAGTTTTTTGGAGTGGCACGAATATTGAAAATGCTGAAATTTTCAAAAAGATAACAACAAACCCAAAACTTGCAAGATAAAAAAAAATAGCTAAAAATAATCACTTCCAGGTATGGGTGATATTTCTGTCAGAGAAATAGTCATGCGATATTTTGCTCTGTACTGGTGCAATACTTTATCTCCATTCGATAATTCCTGATACCTACGTGTGATAGAGAATAGAACAAGAGTGCGATATAATTTGACAAAGCTTGGGATATTTTAATTGGTAAAATATCACACTGGTATGTAATAAAGTATCGCATGACACTAGAAAACTATCGCACGATAATCCTGTCAGAAAAACCAGAGAGCAAAAAATTGATGAAACAATAAGCAAATATTGACGAAAAAAATGACAGAAATACAGAAAATGAAAGACAAAACAAGAATGTTCTACCCCATGGTGGGCACCAAAAATGTACATGCTAGAATGTGCACTTCTCTAAGTCTTTACTTCCAAGGAAATCCATGAATGGGAAACTTTGAAAAATGACCTAGAGCTCCAAAGGCATGGAGTGCAAGGATATTAAAAGTGCTCTCAGCTAGAGCTATTAAGCCTATGACCTTGCTAGTAAACCATGCAATGGGAGATTCAATGGAGACAAGGGCAAGAATGTCAATATCCTCAATAATCAAGATGAGAATGGAATGCAACTATGCTAGAAATGAGAATGCAAGCTAAGCTCTGAAAAGAAAGATGCAAGTGTTACAATCCAAGCTAATTAATCTATGTGAGCTAATCTAGAGCATAGAAATAAAGCTAATCTAGGAAAGCATAAACATGAAGCTTATGATGCAAGAAATAAAAGATGGATGCAATAATGTCTTCAAAAAGCTCCAAAGTCTCCAGTAATCCTGTAGCATAAGGTTAGTATTGAAAAGATGGATGCTAAAATGAGAAGAGAGCTCTCTTTTTATAAGAAATGAGAAAGAATGGACCATGGAGATTAAGAGGCAAAAGATTTAATCAAGGGTGGAGCTTGAAAGAGGAGCAATCCATGTGCACAAGTATCCTCCAATGAGAAAATAAGAGTTGACTTTTGTGTCCATATGAGACAAAAGGTGCTTTTCTTCTTTTTATAAAATAAGAATAATGTTTTATTTGTGCAACTTAGGATAAGAGGAAAAGTGGGGGCTTTTTAGTTAATAAAAGAGGAGAAAATTATTTTTAATTAAATAAAGACTTAGGATAAGATGTGTTGGATAAAAATCTCAATTTTTTATTTTTTACCCCAAAAGATAGGATGTTTTTAAAATTTTTTACAGTCTTAATTTAGGGTTTTCTAGGTCTAAATATCCTAAAAATAAAAAAGCCCTAGTTTAAGTTGTCAACCTTCTATTTCTCTGTTACTTTTTTAGGTCACTTAAGCATAGAAATAAGCATGTGAGCTTTTAATTTTCCTCTCTTAGTCACTTAGTCTCCCAGAGAAGTAGGAATATTTCTTCATTTTTAGCGATTGCCCGAAAGCCTTTGTCACCTGATTTCATGAGCATTTTGGAATATTGCTTCTTATCAAATGACTTAGCATTCTCCCTTTTAGTCTCTGAGTCTCAGAATGTTTTCTTGAGATATAGCAACTACTGTGACAAGTTTTATAAGAAATAGGCTATGGTCACGTGGTCTCTAGATGGAAATTACCTTTGGTCGGGTGATCTCAGGATAATTTATTAAAGTGATGTTTCATTCAATGATTATGATTTGCAGTGGTCACGTTATCTCCCAAAGGTGGCGGTCACCGCCTGTGCAGTTAGCGATCCGGTGACACGGTTGTATCCAGATCTCCAGATGTAGCGGTTAAGTGATAAAGGATTATGAGACTTATTGTGGACCGTAGGATGAAATGAAGAAAAAGATCAACGACGGTCGTGAGATCTCAGAAAGGAAGTTGAAAAGTCAGAAAGCTTTAGCGATTAAGAGACTCCATGCTTGTCACTAGATCTCCAAGTCGGGTGATCGTTGAATGTTTTAAAAGGGTTAATAAAGTTGTCGTGACCATGAGAAAGACTATAGTCACCAAATCTCTAGATGACTGAGTCAGGATATCTCAATAAGAAGTTTGAAAAGTAAACCATGTCCCATGACTTAGAGTTTGCCTGTTGTCGCCAGATCTCGTAATGAAGAATGAAAATGATTCTAGTCACGTGATCTCGAAAAGAGAAATATTGTACTCACGAATAAGAAATTGACTATAGTCAGGTGATCTCTGAATGTGAAAAATTAAAGATGGAATAAAGAGGTCGACTATGGTCGCTGAATCTCTAGATCCAAATTTTGTGATTGCCAAATCTCGCAATGATTTCAAAAGGTGGGAAATCTTTCTGCGACTACGAGAAGCCCTCTTAGTCGCCAGGTCTCAGAAAATTTTCTAAGGCGCCAATATTATAAAATGATTGCGAGACTTTTTCTCCAGTTGCTAGGTCTCTGAATATTTGAATTTAAAGTTTTTGAGCTACGGCTAGTATTTTGAAGCCCTGTTCATGCCGAAGTAATGGTGGAAGTGACCTTTTTATAGCTATAAATGTCAAAATATTGGGCGCATTCAATTCTACAGAATAAAATAGTTGGAGGCTACTGATTTGAAGGTTACAGAGCATATCGAAGAGTACAAAGTGCTAGGTTTTCATAGCTTTCCAGAATTACAATTTGTCTTGTGATTTTGTAGAGAATTTTCAGAGTTTCAGTCAGAATGAGTCAGGCAACAGCAAGCGGAGCCTCCACCAGCCGAGGGTCTAAGAAAAAGATAAAAGAGATTTTTTCAGATGTGTTTCTCACCCTTTTGCCTGGTTCATCTCAAAACAAGAAGGTTAGTGATGATATCTTTGTGGATGATTTAGCTGATTGTAGAGATGCCAGTACACCTGAAATCACAAGCATGTGTCTTTTCAGTTATTTCTATAAAAATTGTGATAGTGTTATATCAGTTTCAAACCCTTGGACTTTAGGGTTAGCCAAATTGATTGTCTCAGAGGTCTTTCTAGATGTAGACACACTTCTTATGCTATCCCAAAGATATGATCCCTTGTCTAAGACAATTAGAAAGGAGGATGGTTCACCCTTGGTAACCCTACACCAAAAATCTTTCATGAGGGCATTGGGAATTCAGTTTCCAATGGCCATGGAGATTAACTTACAGGATCAGGAAAATAGATATGTTAGAGAGGATGCTTTAGTCTCTAAGGAGATAAAGAGCCACATGCCTAAAGAAAATAGAAATTATATTGCACCTCTGGATGGGTCGATTCCATATGCTTACAAGGACCTCAAGTTTTACATGAAATACATTGCATATGGGATATGCCAGGTCTTGGGAATTGATGCAAGCCTTGAGAGGATTACCTATGATAATTTGATGTTAGTGATGGATTCACAGAGCCATTTGGTGAATAGAGGGTATGACTTTATTGGCTATGTGATAAACAAGATGCATGAGGGTTTGTTGTCTTTGAAGAACTTCACATCTGGTTCTGCACCAAGATTCATGCATTAGTCCTTGCTGATGCACCTCATTGTGTATCACAATTATGATCTTATAAATTTGAATGATCTCAAGCCACAAATGATGTGTAATGGATAGCCTAACCCAATATAGTTTTGGTTAGCAATTTGGAGCCCTTCTTACCCTAGGCAAGATTTTGGTGCCTTTGAGAACTAGATTGTGTACCCCATTCTCTGAAGTTTGGGATTTAATTGTACAAAATTATCAACCAAGGTCCTACAATTGGTGAGACCCCAAAAATTTATTGATAAGTGGACCAAGGGTCACAATTGGGGGGATTTTTACTATGAGAAGGGCTATACAACGATTAGGGTTTCTGGGTGCCCTCAGCCTCCTCATCTACTTCCATTTTATGTTCCACCAAGAATTGCATTTCTAGAGTTGGTCTGGAAACTCATGTTGATAGATAAAGAACACTTGGCTCCCCACAAGAAAGGGACTCTCACTCTTCGACACTTTAGAGTGCACTATATTACAATTGGGAAGGGAGCTTTCAGTAAGGTAAATGATTTGTTAGAGAAATATAGGATGTTTGCAGCTCCATATAGGTATGTAGACACAAAAGGTTTCATGGCTGCTGCAAGGAGATATTACATGCCTACCATTCCTTTTAATAAGCAACATTAAGAGTATCCTAAGGAGGATGTAATCAAAAAAATCATTGAAGATGATGAGGTAGAGAAAATAGGTCAACAATTAGATCGGTTACATAAAATTGAAAGGGAGTTAAAAGGAAAAGGATTGGTATTTGGGGGTTTCTTTCCCACTTTGCCTTAACTCTAGAGACTTGAGCAGATGATGGCTCAATTTGATACATTGGTTGAATCCATGAAGGATCAAATTGATGATGCTAATCAGGGTAAAAAGGCCCACTCTGATTCTGAATGTGAAGAAGATAGTGATGGAGGCTACCCAATATATAGCCCACCCCCTATGGAGCAGCCATTAATTGAAGAACCTAAGGTAGGAGGTGAGACTGTCAACCTTAGTGAGCTGCCTAGCTTAGAGGACACCACTGAGCCCTTACAAAAGAAGAGGAAGTTAATGGCTGGAGAGCCATCAAAGAAGAAGAAGAAGATAGAGTAAGTGCCCTCTACATAGGGACTAGCTTTCATCACCATGAAATAAGGAAAGCAGTCAGAGAGGCCAAAAGACAAAAAAGGTATGAAACTGAGGATGTAGAGTTGCCTTTGGCTTTAGACCAGGATGAAAGAATAATCAAGCATGATGCATTCCTAAATGATGATAATTTTGTCAATTCTAATGAATTTAAAAGCTTTTTGATTTGGCACAAGCAACAACAGGTTGCATCTAATGTGCAAATAATTGAGGAGGGTCAAGTGCCTGATGAGATAGTGCAAAAATTAAGAGAGTATGACCCAAAGGCTGAAAGCTTTACTTCGGATGAGGCCAGGAAATTAGTTAGACAGAGCAACATGCTGCTTGTGCCTGGATGGAGTTTGTATTCAGATTTTATTATAGACCAAATAAAGAGACAGGAAGATGTCACTCTATCATCAGAGACCCAAGTAGGGGATATAATTAAAGGATTTGGTTATAGCCCAAAGAATCAAGCATTGGCCATGTGGAGTCTTTACCCTAAAGACAAGAAGCCACAAATTTTGAATGTAAAAGAGAAAATGGAGGTTGACAAGATTGTGTGGTCTATCCACAATACTAGAGACCTTGAGATATCTCATGTCTTGACCCAATTTTCCAAATTCGATGAAGACAAAACAAAATAGATATCTGAGAGGTATGGCTCTCTTTTAAGTGATTACAGTGCCCTTGTGAAGGATAGGGATTTATAAATAATAAAAGTTACAACATTGGAAAAACAGGAAGAGGAATTGCAATTACAAATACTTAATACTGTTGTAGTAGTTCCTGCACCTCCTGAGTAGCCTAGATTAACAGAAGCACAAGGAATGACAAAGGAAGAGGTGGTAGCAGAGCTAAAGAAGATTAATGAGGAGAAGAATGAGGCTATATTACAAGCCCTTTTGAGTATCTTGCAGCACAGAATGAATATAATCAAGGATAAATTTGACCTAGTTTTTAATGCTTATGGAAAATTGCCTGAATTGCAAAAGGAGGTCAATAATTATGTGCAAATTTTGAGTGGATTTCATACAGTGTGGTCTACCAGAGCACCACTTTTTGAAAGATTGATTTTGGCTGAATTTTTGGGGAGTGACATACCAGAGATAGTTGTAAGAGTTGGTGAGGAGATTGATAGAATTAAAGCCATATTACCACTTTTCAAGGGTAAGGCAAATCTGATTGAGGATAAGATAGCCATGCTCAGCTCCTGTTCCAACAAATTTATCCCCTCAATTTTGAGTACAGATGGAGTCATAAAGAGCCTTGATCAATGGAGATTGGAGGTTGATCTTCTATTGCCTAGGAAAGAGGCATTTTTAGGTGAGGATAATAATGTTGATTTGGAAAGCTTCAACAAAACCTTAGATGAAAGCTATTAAGGTAGAGGTAGATCTCACCAAATTTGTAGTAGATGTCAAAGCAATTATGGATGCTAGGTGGGAGAGACAGAAAGCACAAGTGCAACTTGTCCAAGACTTTAATTGGCCATCAAATGAACAGGTAACTGCATGGGATGAACTGACAAAGCCTAAAAAAGTTAGATCTGCCACAGTTGACTTGGAAATTTTGGATGAAGTATGAGAGGGACATCTGACACACCTAACACCTGATCTGAGAATACAGGGATTATAAGCTATCATTTAAGAATGGTGTAGGTTAGCCATAAAAAATGGTCACCATATCTCATTAAACTCAAGGAGCTATGATAAATATTTGCAGTTGAAGGTGTCAGTTTTCAAGTGGCCAAGGATGTACAATAGTCCGAGGAAGTCTTGTCTTTCCACCGCCTAAGGGCTTGTTGTATTTTATTTTTAATTTTTGTCTCTTATGCTTTTAGGGTTAGGTTTCTCAAGCATCTGAAGCTTGTTTCATTCCCATTAATAAGGGAATTCCAAAGTGGTTGAAAAGGGATGTATATATAGAGTTGAAGACTCATTTTTTGAGGTTGGTCGGAAAGATAATAGAAAATTGGGACGGAATTGCTTTGAAGTAGATTTCCAAGTTTTGTGTCTGATCTTCTGAGTAATGGAATTGTGAATGTAATTGGCAAGTTGATTATAAATACAAATACACTGCAACTTCTGCCATATATTGTTATTGTCTCTTTGCTTTTATATTGTACTCTTGTATGTTTTACATGTTAGGCATTTAAAATATACTAGTTGTAAAGCAACTTGCTCGACTGATTTATGAGTTTCTGTCAAGGAAAGAATTAAAAGTTCTCATATTTCATCTTGAAGAGTAAATATATTTGTATGGATTTTCTGATGATAACAGTGTTTGGGTAAATAGAATAGTTTGTAAGGCAATCTATTTGGATTTGTAGTTGGTATGTAAGGCATACTGTTGTATTTCTTTTACAATTTACTTGTTGATCTGCATTTTGACTCTGTTGCCCATTAGATAAGGCACTGGTTTGGTGTTTGTTTCTTATGGTTTTATCTTTCATAGATCTTAGAAGAGAAGTTGAAACTTTTACATCATTTACCAATACATTTTCATTTCATGTTTATTGCACAAAATAGATTGGACTATTCCTAAGGCTTATATTCCATATTTCATGATTTCTTGAAGAGAGAATCATATAGGTTGTCCCTCCTTAAAAGGAAGAAGGATGAGAATCCTTAAATAACTGATCTTTTCTTTATTTACAATCATGTTTTCCATAGTTAAACTCTGCACTAAATTGATCATGGTCATATGCAGAATATTCTATAGATTGATGCATTAGAAGGGTTAATAGTAAATCAGTGTCCACTCACATAAAGACTATATAATCAGTTATCATTAAAAGGTAATACCTGCCTGAGTATGAGGAGCTCAAGAACAAAGGAGGATCTTTTCCAATCCTCAATAATTAGGTCTTTCTTTTATTAGAATCAGTCTCAAGGAACATAAATTCAACCCTCAGTTTGATCCTACAAGAAAAATCCCTAACAAATTGGTGACTCCGCTAGGGATAATATAGCAAAGAACAATCTAATATCTCCTAAGGACTATTGGACTACTTTCACCAAACCCCAAAAGGAAATTGGGTGATGACTCTAACCAAATCTCTGAACCAGTGTTTTGAAGAAAAGGAATTCCTATTTTATGATGACTCATAGAAGTACAAGATCTTGGAGAAAGGAACATCCAGAAGAAAATTTAGAAGGAGAACTCCCAACTCTATTAAGACAAGGTCATATGAGGAAGGAAAGAAGTAATAATGACATTTCTTTTACATGGAGGCAGAAAAGGAATACAAGGATGGAGGAGCCTGTTCAGATAAATCAAGAAGGAAATACTTCTGAATATGAGGAAGCAATTGATTTGGGTTTGAATCAGTATGAAGATGATTACTCACCTTCTGAAAAGGATGGAAGGAGAACTCAACCTCATAGGAGAGGAATCCTTGGGAATAAAAGAAGATCTAGAAGCCAAAATAGGAGTAAGCAAGACTTTGTTCCTTCTTTTCCTCATGATTCCCCCTTACAGGGCCAGCAAATACCTGATGACCACCAAGAGGAGGTCCCTACCCAAGAATCCTCATCTGAAACAACCCTTCCTAATTTTGAGGAAATTTTTGAAGAAGTTTTTGAATTGGAGAGGAAAATACAAGAGCAAATTCAAATAAGACAAAAAAGAGAAAAAGAAAAGGAGGAAAAGATTAGACATGCTATGATCAGAGCAAAACAATTGAAGAAGCAATTATTGGACTTTGAAGCCATAAATCATGTTCCTATAATTGAACAAATAGAGGACCGACCTATTGTCCAAAAAATTTATGAGATAAGAAATCCTAGGGACAAAGGTAAGCAAAAGGCTGTAGGGATCTCAATAAATGAACCAAATCCTGCAAGCAAGTCCCTAGATCAAGCAGCAAGATTAGATGCTAATGTGGAAAAGGCAAAAAGGGAACAAGAATTATTGGCCAAAGAGTTAGAAAATGCAGAGCTAGAAGCCACTGCAACAAAAATAAAAAGAAAGATTGACCTCCTTAAGAAATCTACTGGACCCACCAATACACTTTCCACTTCTTTAGCACAGGGTGCAAATGTGTTGAACACTGCTAGAACTTTAGGTATGCCCAAGACTTCTACTATTTAAAATGTTCAAACATCCACCTCTTTAGGTGCTGGCCCCTCTCAAGTAGGGTCAATACATGAGAGACATAAACAATTGGTTTTTAATGGGATTCCTGGTTACCCAAATCCTATCCTTAATGAAATTAGGAAAAAGCTTCCAAAATTCACTGGAAGTAATGCAGTTACTTGTGAAGAACATTTGAAAAGATTCATTGATGTAATAGATGACTATAATATTGAGCCTAACGATGTGATTATGAAATTTTTTGTTCAGTCTCTGACTGAAGATGCTAGAGATTGGTTTAGAAATTTGCCTCATGCTATCATATGCTCATGGGAACAGTTCAAACATTTTTTCAAAGAACAATATGGTGATAAAACCAATGAAGGTTTCATGCTTAATGAATTCAACAACATCAAGAAAAATCCAAATGAGGGTGTTGTTGAGTTTAATGTTAGATTTCAGAAGGCAATGCATAAATTTTTGCAAGTTATCAGACTAGATGACAAGATTTGTTTGGTTACTTACCTAAATGCGTTTGATTAAAAAATGGGGTATCTTTTAAGAGATAAGAACCATATAAATCTTGCAGAAGCTTACAAATTGGCTATTAATATTGAAAGCACTAGAAGAATATTAGGGAAGTTGGGAAGGAGGGAGGATTATAAGCCTTCAATCTCAAATAGAAAGGAGTCAGGGAAATCTGACACAAAACCAAAAGATGATGATAGTTTGAAGCAAATTTTGAAAGCAATGAAAGATTTGAAGCCTAGTGAGGCAAGAAATAGTAGAGTGTAGGGAACTAATAGGCCATCCTTCAATAACTTTAACAAGTTACCAAGAATGCAAAACTATCCCTACAACACTCAGTGGAAAGATGGGAAGCCAGTGCCCCTTGAAAGAAAAGATAAACCAATTGATAGGACCCTAGACCCCTTGCATAGAAATATAGTAAATATGAGTGATGATGTTCCTTGGTGTATTATTTATCAATCACCTCATGACCCCTATCACTATGCAATTGCTCAAAGTGTTTCTGTAGATGAGGGGCAAGACAATAACAATGAAGAGTCTTATGATGATCAAGGATGTGGTATGACCTCTTCATACATATATGATGAAATGGATTCCACTGAAGAAGATGAAGGCAAAGATGTTGGTAGTTCCTAAGTCAGAAGTGAGATTTTTTATCAGAAAGTGTTTTTTGATGAAGAAGATAGTCACTTGGATGTAGTCCAGTGCAACACTTTAAGAAATGATGAACCAGTAGTGTTGAGAAGACCTTCTAATGAAGAAATTGCACAAATCATAGCAGACATGGTCACCCAAGCCAAGAGTAACTACAATTTGAGAAATAGGGCGGTGGGTGATTCAAGTCAAAAGTCATTCGGCATATTTATCAAAAGGTCAGAAAAAGATGCAAAACAAACTCAAGACAAAAAAAAGGTTGCAGATATTGTTAGCAGGACTAAAATCAAGAAGAATGTAACATTTTCTCCCCCTAATGTGACTTACAGAGTAAAGCAAAAACCTCTCCAGGAGACTGTTGTTTTTGCCCAAAAGGAGATCAAAACCCTGAACAAGGATCAACATGGCCTTATAGAATATGAAGAAAATAAGGAGGCTACTGTCATTAAGCAAGATGTAGTTGACCCCAAGTATGTCCCAGTTGACATGGGAAAAATGTTATCACAAATTACTGTCAAAGTCCCCTTATTAGAAATGATGAGAATAGAAGAGCATAAAGACAAAGCTTTGAGTTGGGTGAAAGGAGTTCTTCCTTCTGATGCCCAAAACTCCACCAAGACTAGTAGAATGACTACTGCAACAAATGACTCAATAGAGAACCAGTGTGGGGAGATTATCTTTGAGATCCCTCAAATTTATTTGGATACTAATGTTGTAAATACTGTGACAGGAACTGTTGATCCTTTCTTTCTATCCGTAATAGTAAATGGAAAGTTGTTAATAAATTGTATGATCGATTTAGGAGCATCCAATACTGTTATGCCTGTAGAGATAATGAATTATTTGGGTTTAAAAGTAGATACACCTCATAGAATATGTCAGGCTATAGATTCAAGAGAGGTCCCTATTATTGGTACTATAAAGGCATTTCCTTACAGATTAGAAGCCTTCCCTGACAAGTTGTTAATAGTGAGTGTTCTGGTGGTTGATATCCCACCTCATTATGGAATGTTACTATCAAGGAAATGGAGTGCTTCAATGGGAGGTAGTATCCAGTGTGATTTATCCTTTGGAACTTTCAATATTGGTGGTGAAAATGTGAAAGTATCCAGAGAAAGAAGAACCCCACACATGATAGAGCTAAATAATATGGCTGAGTTGAATTGTTGTGTGGATGTTGATATGGAAAATTTTAGAGTAGAAAAGGCCTTTTCACAAAAGGAAGATTCAGATCTATTGACTCAGGAACTAAAGGAACAACAAGATGGACTGTGGCAGATGTATTTTGATGGAGCATGCTCAAAAGAAGGCTTAGGAGCTGGAGTTCTATTCATATCTCCATCAGGTACCACTTTTAAGTATTCATTCTCATTGAATTTTCAATGCACAAATAATACTGCTAAATATGAGGCATTGTCATTGGGATTGAATATTGCTATCAAACATGGTATAAAATATTTAAAGGTTTTTGGTGATTCTGAGCTTGTGATGGCACAAGTTCCATCTAAATATGCTGCCAAAAATGATAGATTAAAATTGTATAAACATGTAATCTGGGATCAGATTGAAATGTTTGATGCTTTTAATATTTGTTGGGTAGAAAGATCCAGGAACATAATGGCTGATTTTTTGGCCAATGTTGCTTTGAAAAGAGATGATTCAACTTTGTATGGAGTTTCAATAGTTGAAATAAAAAGTAGGCCAGTTGTTGCAGACAACATTTACAATTGGCAAGTCTTTGAGGATGACCATGACATCTTAAAATTTATTCAATGCCTTGACATATATGAAGGTTAGCTTATAGACTGCAACACATTGGTTGACGAAATTGAGGGTGAGGACATGGTCATGGGAAATGAAATAATCCAATTGAATTCAAATAGTATCCCTAAGGGAAAAACTGAGTTAAAAGCATTGTATAGTAGTCAAAATGATTATATGTCAAAAACAAGTAGTGCTAAGGCAGAAGATTTGGAAGAAGTAAATTTGGGATCACATAATGCACCTCAAATGGTTTATATTGGAAAAGGATTGGCCCCTCAATTGAGATAAAGTTTGATAAAATTGTTGAGGAAGCACAAGCATGTGTTTGCATGGTCCTATGATGACCTAAAAGCTTATAGAGAGGACCTTTTCCAACATGAGATCCCATTAAAGAAAGATGTCAAACCATTTAGATAGAAGCAAAGACCCATTAACCCACTATTGGCTCCTAAAATGCAGCAGTAGCTAGTCAAGTTGAGTGATGTAGGAATAATCCAACCTATAAGGCATTCAACTTGGGTATCTAACTTAGTCCCAGTCAGAAAGAAAAATGGTGATATTAGATTGTGTGTGGATTTTAGGAATCTGAATGTTGCATCATTGAAAGACAACTATTCACTTCCCAACATGGAGGCAATGTTGCATAAAGTCACTGTATGTGAATTATTGTCTATGATGGATGGTTTCTCTGGGCATAACTAGGTGTTAGTAAAAGAGTCTGAGCAATTCAAAACAACATTCACCACACCTTGGGGAACTTATGTTTATGTCAGAATGCCTTTTGGTCTCAGAAATGCTGGAGAAAATTTTCAAAGGGCCATGGATGTTGCTTTCAAATAATATATAGACTTGTTTATGGTGGTGTACCAGGATGACCTAACTACTTATTCTAAATGGGTTGTTGATCATTGCTCACATCTAGAAAACATTTTTGTCAAAGCTCTAGAATATGGTGTGTCTCTCAATCCAAAGAAGTGTAAATTCGCAGTCAAAGAAGGAAAGTTGCTAGGGCACATTGTATCAAAAGAAGGAATAAGAATTGATCTAGAGAGATTTGGAGCTATCAAGAGGGTTAAAACACCCAAAAACCTCAAAGGGGTGCAATCCTTTTTAGGAAAAATCAATTTTGTTAGTAGATTCATTGCAAATTTTGCTGAAATTGTCAAACCCATAGTGAAGTTGCTAAAGAAGGATGTCAAGTTTCAATGGACTACAGATGCTCAAGGTGCATTTGATAAAATTAAAGAGGTAGTTCAACAAGCACCTATTCTTAGGTCTCCTAATTATACCAAGCCCTTTTCACTTTTCTCTTTTGCATCATTTCACACTATTGCTGCTATATTATTACAAAAGGATAATGAGGTTTTTGAGCATCCGATTGCATTTTTTAGTAAATCCTTACAGGCTGCTAAACTAAATTATGAGATGATGGAAAAGTAGGCATATGCACTGGTAAAAGCAGTTAAATATTTTAGACATTATCTAGTTTGTGCTAAGGTAGTGGCATATGTCCCACATGCAGTAGTAAAAGATGTCCTTACTCAGTCTGAAGTTACTGGTAAAAGGTGCAAGTGGATCACTAGGATTCAAGAATTCAATTTAGAAATCCATATCACTAAGCTGGTAAGAGGACAAGGCCTGGAAAAGTTAATGACTGAAGAAAATATGGATTTAGTCCAGGTTAACAATGAAGGAATTTTAGATATGACAATAACAAGTATTGAGTTGCAACCATACTATGTTGACATTGTATATTTCATTAAAAATACCAGATGTCCAAAATATATGACAGATAATCAAAAGAGATCCCTAAAATTGCAAGCTCAAAAGTATACATTAATACAAGGGGACTTGTATTGGAAAAATAGAGATGAGATCTTGGTATTTTTCCTTGATAAGAGTCAAGCAGAGAAAGTTTTGAGTGAAATGCATGCTAGTGTTTGTGGAGGGCATTATTCGGTGAAGACCATTGCTCATAAGATTTTAAGGGCTGTCTATTTTTGGCCTACTTTGTTTAAGGATTCTTTCCAGTTTGTTAAGAAGTGCAAGGCTTGCTAGAAATTTGCTTCTAAATTAAAATACTTAGGAGCACTATTGTTAAACCCAATAACTACTGAGGCACCATTTTCAATGTGGGGAATGGATTTTATAGGTGAGTTTGCTAAGAAATCTAGTGGAGGACACAGTTGGCTACTTGTTGCTACCAACTATTTCACAAAATGGATAGAGGCCATTCCCATAAAGAAGGCAACAAGTAAAGTAGTGTGTGATTTCTTACTTGATAATATTTTGACTAGATTTGGTGTCCCCATGAAATTAATTACAGATAATGCAATGTGTTTTAGATCAGATGAATTCAAGGAGTTTTGTAAAGACAATGGAATCATGACATCTTATTCATCTCCTTATCATCCTCAAGAAAATGGGTAGGCTGAATCTAGCAACAAAAGTATCCTAACAATCTTGAAGAAAACACTTGAGAAAAACAAGAGGGCTTGGCATTCCAAGTTGAAGTTAGCCCTGTGGGCAGATAGGATCACAATGAAGAAGGCCACTGGCAAGTATCCCTTTGAGCTTGTATATGGTCTGCAGTCAAGGTTGCCTATAAATAATCTGATTCCAATTTACAAGTTTATTCAAGATGAGGAATTAGATGTCTCAGAGCCAATGCAGGATAGGGTCATGCAATTGACTGAATTAGATGAAATGAGAAGGGAAAGTAAAAAGAGAAACATTACGTTGCAATAGAAGATGAAGTACCTATTTGAAAAGAGAGCAACTACTAGAATATTCAAACCAGATGACTTGGTACTTCAATGGAATGTGAGAGCAGAAGATAAAGGGAAGCATAGAAAGTTTGAATCCTTATGGCTTGGTCCCTATGTGATTCATGAGGGTTTTGGGAAAGATTCCTACCTATTGAGGAATATGGATGATGAAGTTTTTGGGTTGCTTGTGCATGGGCAATTCTTGAAACCCTTCTTCAACTAAGTTTTTGATTTTCATGCATGTGTAAATCCATTGTAAATTTTGTATAGGTTTGTTTCCTTTTAGGTTGTGTGTTTCTTCCTATTCTAGTTAGTGTGGTTTTTGGTCTGTGTCCCAGAGATCTGTGGTTCTTGTTCAAACTTTCATTTTAACATCCTTAGATAGAGCCACTCTTGGTTAAAAATATTAATTTTTGTTTTTTGCCCCAAAAGACAGGATGTTTTTCAAAAATTTTAGTCTTTAGGGTTTTCTAGGTCTAAATATCCTAAAAATCAAAAAGCCCTAGTTTAAGTTGTCAGCCTTCTATTTCTCTGTTACTTTTTCGGGTCACTTAAGCATCAAAATAAGCATGTGTGCTTTTAATTTCCTCTCTTAGTTGCTTAGTCTCCCAAAGAAGTAGGAACTTTCCTTCATTTTTAGCGATTGCCCGAAAGCCTTTGTTGCCCGATCTCATGAGCACTTTGGAATATTCCTTATTCTCAAATGATTTAGCATTTTCCCTTTTAGTCTCCAAGTCTCAGAATGGTTTCTCGAGATCTAGCGACTACTATGACAAGTTTTATAAGAAATAGAAGATGGTCACATGGTCTCTAGATGGAAATTACCTTTGGTCGGGTGATCTCAGGATAATTTATTAAAGTGATGTTTCATTCAGTGATTATGATTTGCAGTGGTCACGTTATCTCCCAAAGGTGGTGGTTATCTCCTGTGCAGTTAGCGATCCAGCGACACGGTTGTCTCCAGATCTCCAGACATAGCGGTTAAGTGATAAAGGATTATGAGACTTATTGTGGACCATAGGATGAAATGAAGAAAAAGATCAACGTCAGTCATGAGATCTTAGAAAGGAAGTTGAAAAGTTAGAAAGATTTAGCGATTAAGAGACTCCATGTTTGTCATTAGATCTCCAAGTCGGATGATCGCTGAATGTTTTAATAAGGTTAATAAAGTTGCTGCGACCATGAGAAAGACTATAGTTGCCAAATCTCTAGATGATCGGGTTGGGATATCTCACAAAGAAGTTTGAAAAGTCAACCATGTCCCGTGACTTAGAGTTTGCCTATTTTCACCAGATCTTGTAATGAAGATTGAAAATGATTCTAGTTAGGTGATCTCGAAAAGAGAAATATTGTACTCACGACTAAGAAATTGACTATAGTCAGGTGATCTCTGAATGTGAAAAATTAAAGATGGAATAAAGAGGTCGACTATGGTCGCTGAATCTCTAGATCAAAATTTTGTGATCGCCAAATCTCGCAATGATTTCAAAAGGTGGGAAATCTTTCTGTGACTATGAGAAGCCCTCTTAGTCGCCAAGTCTCAAAAACTTTTCTAAGGCCCCAATATTATAAAATGATTACGAGACTTTTTCTCCTATCACCAGGTCTCTGAATATTTGAATTTAAAGTTTTTGAGCTAGGGCTAGTATTTTGAAGCCCTATTCGTTCTGAAGTAATGGTGGAAGTGACCTTTTGATAGCTGTAAATGTCAAAAATGGTGGCACATTCAATTCTACAAAATAAAATAGTTAGAGGCTACTCATTTGAAGGTTATGAAGCATATCAAAGAGTACAGAGCATTAGGTTTTTAGAGCTTTCTAGAATTACAGTGTGTCCAGTGATTTTGCAAAGAATTTTTAGAGTTTTAGTCAGAATGAGTCAGGCAACAGCAAGCGGAGCCTCCACCAGCCGAGGGTCTAAGGAAAAGATAAAAGAGATTTCTTCAGATGAGTTTCTCACCCTTCTACCTAGTTCATATCAAAATAAGAAGGTTAGTGATGATATCTTTGTGGATGATTTAGCTGACTGTAGAGATGCCAGGATGCCTGAAATCATAGGCATGTGTCTTTTCAGTTATTTCTATAAAAACCGTGATAGTGTTATATTGGTTTCAAACCCTTGGACTTTAGGGTTAGCCAAATTGATTGTCCCAGAGGTGTTTCTACATGTAGACACACTTCTTATGCTATCCCAAAGATATGATCCCTTGTCTAAGACAATTAGAAAGGAGGATGGTTCACCCTTGGTAACCCTAGACCGAAACTCTTTCATGAGGGCATTCAGATTTTAGTTTCCAATGGCCACAGAGATTAACTTACAGGCTCAGGCAAATAGATATGTTAGAGAGGCTGCTTTAGTCTCTAAGGAGATAAAGAGCCACATGCCTAAAGAAAATAGAAACTATATTGCACCTTTTGCTGGGTCGATTCCATATGCTTACAAGGACCTCAAGTTTTACATGAAATACATTGCATATGGGATATGCCAGGTCTTGGGAATTGATGCAGGTCCTAAGAGGATCACCTCTGATATTTTGATGTTAGTGATGGATTCATAGAGTCATCTGGTGAATAGAGGGTATGAATTTATTGGTTATGTGATAAACAAGATGCATGCGGTTTTCTATCTTTGAAGAACTTCACATCTGGTTCTGCACACAGATTCATGCATTAGTCCTTGCTGATGCACCTCATTGTGTATCACAATTATGATCTTATAAATTTGAATGATCTCAAGCCACAAATGATGTGGAATGGATAGCCTAACCCAGTACAGTTCTGGTTAGCAATTTGGAGCCCTTCTTGCACTAGGCTAGATTTTGGTGCCTTTGAGAACTAGATTGTGTACCCCATTCTCTAGAGTTTGGGAGTTAATTGTACAAGATTAACCACCAAGGTCCTACAATTGGTGAGACCCCAATAGTTTATTGATAAGTGGACCAAGGGTCACAATTGGGGGGATTTTTACTATGAGAAGGGCTATACAATGATTAGGGTTTGTGGGTGCCCTCGGCCTCCTCATCTACTTCCATTTTATGTTCCACCAAGAATTAAATTTCTAGAGTTTGTCTGGAAACTCATGTTGATAGATAAAGAACACTTGGCCCCCCACAGGAAAGGGACTCTCACTCCTCGGTAGTTTAGAGTGCACTATATTACAATTGGGAAGGGATCTTTCAGTAAGGTAAATGATTGGTTAGAGAAATATAGGATGTTTGCAGCTCCATATAGGTATATAGATACAAAAGGTTTCATGGCTGCTATAAGGAGATATTAAATGCCTACCATTCCTTTTAATAAGAAACATGAATTGTATCCTGAGGAGGATGTAATCAGAAACATCATTGAAGATGATAAGGTAGAGAAAAGAGTTCAACAATTGGATCGGTTACATAAAATATAAAGGGAGTTAAAAGGAAAAGGATTGGTATTTGGTGGTTTCTTTCCCACTTTGCCTTACCCCCAGAGACTTGAGCATATGATGGCTCAATTTGATACATTGGTTTAATCCATGAAGGATCAAATTGATGATGCTAATCAGGGTAAAAAGGCCCACTTTGATTTTGAATGTGAAGAAGACAGTGATGGCGGCTACCCAATATATATCCCACCCCCTATGGAGCAGCCATTAATTGAAGAACCTAAAGTAGGAGGTGAGACTGTCAACCTTAGTGAGCTGCCTAGCTTAGAGGACACCACTAAGCCCTTACAAAAGAAGAGGAAGTTAATGGTTGGAGAGCCATCAAAGAAGAAGAAGAAAGGTAGAGTAAGTGCCCTCTACACAGGGACTAGCTTTCATCACCATGAAATAAGGAAAGCAGTTAGAGAGGCCAAAAGACAACAAAGGTATGAAACTGAGGATGTAGAGTTTCCTTTGGGTTTAGGCCAGGGTGAAAGAATAATCAAGCAGGATGCATTCCTGAATGATGATAATTTTGTCAATTCTGATGAATTTAAAAGCTTTTTGATCTGGCACAAGCAACACCAGGTTGCATCTAATGTGCAAATAATTGAGGAGGGTCAAGTGCCTAATGAGGTAGTGGAAATTTTAAGAGAGTATCACCCAGAGGCTGAAAGCTTTACTCCGCATGAGGCCAAGAAATTAGTTAGATAGAGAAATATGCTACTTGTGCCTGGATGGAGTTTGTATTCAGATTTTATTATAGACCAAATAAAGAGATAGGAAGATGTCACTCTGTCATCAAAGACCCATGTAGGGGATATAATCAGAGGATTTGGTTATAGCCCAAAGAATCAAGCATTGGCCATGTGGAGTCTTTACCCTAAAGACAAGAAGCCACAAATTTTGAATGTAAAAGAGAAAACGGAAGGTGACAAGATTGTGTGGTTTATCCACAATACTGGAGAGCTTGAGATATCTCAGGTCTTGACCTAATTTGCCAAATTGAATGAAGACAAAGAAAAATAGATATTTGAGAGGTAGGCTCTCTTTTAAGTGATTACAGTGCACTTGTGAAGGATAGGGATTTACAGATAATAAATGTTACAACATTGGAAAAATAGGAAAAGGAACTACAATTACAAATAATTAATACTCCTGTAGTAGTTTCTGCACCTCCTGAGCAGCCTACATTAATAGAAGCACAAGTAATGACAGAGGAAGAGGTGGCAACAGAGCTAAAGAAGATTAATGAGGAGAAGAATGAGGCTATATTACAGGCCCTTTTGAGTATCTTGCAGCACAGAATGAATATAATCAAGGATAAATTTGACCTAGTTTTTAATGCTTATGGAAAATTGCCTGAATTGCAAAAGGAGGTCAATAATTGTGTGAAAATTTTGAGTGGATTTCATATAGTGTGGTCTGTCAGAGCACCAGTTTTTGAAAGATTGATTTTGGTTCAATCTTTGGGGAGTGATATACCGGAGACAGTTGTAAGAGTTGGTGAGGAGATTGACATAATTAAAGCCATATTACCACTTTTCAAGGGTAAGGCAAATCTGATTGAGGCTAAGATAGCCATTCTCAACTCCTGTTCCAACAAATTCATCCCCTCAATTTTGAGTATAGATGGAGTCATAAAGAGCCTTGATCAATGGAGATTGGATGTTGATCTTCTATTGCCTAGGAAAGAGGCATTTTTAGGTGAGGATAATAATGTTGATTTGGAAACCTTCAACAAAACCTTAGATGAAAGCTATTAAGGTAGAGGTAGATCTCACCAAATTTGTAGCAGATGTCAAGGCAATTACGGATGCCAGGTGGGAGAGACAAAAAGCAAAAGTGCAACTTGTCCAAGACTTTAATTGGCTGTCAAATGAACAGGTAACTACATGGGATGAACTGAAAAAGGCCAAAAAAGTTAGATCTGCTGTAGTTGACTTGGACATTTTGGATGAAGAATGAGAAGGACATCTGACACACCTAACACCTAATCTAAGAATACAGGGATGATAAGCTATCATTTAAGAATGGTGTAGGTTAGCTAGAAACAACGGTCAGCATATCTTATTAAAATCAAGGAGCTATCATAAATATTTGTAGTTGAAGGTGTCAGTTTTCAAGTGGCCAAGGATGTACAATAGTTCGAGGAAGTCTTGTCTTTCCACCACCTAAGGGCTTGTTGTATTTAATTTTTAATTTTTGTCTGTTATGCTTTTAGGGTTAGGTTTTTCAACCATTTGAAGCTTGTTGCATTCCCATTAATAAGGGAATTCCAAAGTGGTTGAAAAGGGATGTATATATAGAGTTGAAGACTCATTTTTTGAGGTCGGTCGAAAAGATAATAGAAAATTTGAACATAATTGCTTTGAAGTAGATTTCCAAGTTTTATGTTTGATCTTCTAAGTAATGGAATTTTGAATGTAATTGGCAAGTTGATTATAAATACAAATACATTGCAACTTCTACTAGATATACTATTATTGTCTCGTTGCTTTTATATTGTACTCTTGTATGTTTTACATGTTAGGCATTTAAAATATACTAGTTGTAAAGCAACTTGCTTGACTGATTTATGAGTTTATTTCAAGGAAAGAATTAAAAGTTCTCATATTTCATCTTGAAGAGTAAATATATTTGTATGGATTTTTTGATGATAACAGTGTTTGGGTAAATAGAATAGTTTGTAAGGCAATCTATTTGGATTTGTAGTTGGTATGTAAGGCATACTGTTGTATTTCTTTTACAATTTACTTGTTGATCTACATTTTGACTCTGTTGCCCATTAGATAAGGCACTGGTTTGGTGTTTGTTTCTTATGGTTTTATCTTTCATAGATCTTAGAAGAGAAATTGAAAGTTGTACATCATTTACTAGTACATTTTCATTTCATGTTTATTGCACAAAATAGATTGGACTATTCCTAAGGCTTATATTCCATATTTCATGATTCCTTGAAGAGAGAATCATATAGGTTGTCCCTCCTTAAAATGAAGAAGGATGAGAATCCTTAAATCACTGATCTTTGCTTTATTTACAATCATGTTTTTCCTAGTTAAACTCTGCATTAAATTGATCATGGTCATATGAAAAATATTCTATAGATTGATGCATTAGAAGGGTTAATAGCTGATTAGTGTCCACTCACATAAAGACTGTATAATCAGTTATCATTAAAAGGTAATACCTGCTTGATTATGCGAAGCTCAAAAATGAAGGAGGATCTTATCCAATCCTCAGTAATTAGGTCTTTCTCTTGTTACAATCAGTCTCAAGGAACATAAATTCAACCCTCAGTTTGATCCTACAAGAAAAATCCCTAACAAGATGGTTAGCCCATAGAAAATAATCAAATAATTGACAAAACTAGGATTTGATCAAGAATAAGCAATTGATGATTTAGAAAAAGGGGCTAATAGTCTAGATGACCATTTTTGGGTGATTACATTTTCCCCTCTTTGACTAATGTGTGATCGTTCTGGTAACACATTACGTTAAAGAATAGATCAGCCAAGAAGGCAATAGATAGAGATCTGACTCCAAAGAATGAAGTGCAGAGAGATAGCAAATCCTACATGGTCAGCCTGGTAGCGACAATGCTAAACACTTAGGAAAGAGATGAATAGTATCAGGACTCAAGATGAGAACTAACATGTCAAGCACAAAGATAGATCGATGAGAGAAAATGGAATGGTCAAGCATATGCTTTGGAGAATAGCCAATAGGATATGATGTGTTTGCCCCCTCGAGATTGAAATTGAAATTAGGTAGAGGGAATGTAAGAGCAACATGATCAAATCACTAGAAATCATAATCAAAGATAAAAGGTAACAGGATAACCATCAAGCAGTGAAAATATGCCCCAGTTAAGACCTCAAAGAGATGAAATGAATGAAATGAATGAAAGACTAGAAGGGTGAGAGAAATGGGGATGAAGAAGGAAAGGATGCCCTAGCAAAGATTGAAGGATCAGGCTTCAAATGGTTAGCCAACAGTGCAGAAGAAGGAGAAATTCCATTTTGATGATCAAGGTGAAATCAGATTTCCGTTTCAATCTCAAAATGAATAGAAAATGATGTGATATGAAAGACAAGAAGCGAAAGGCATGATCGGGAAGAAGTGAAAGGTGAGCACAGTCGACCAATAAGTCTACAAAAGATGAAAGGAGAGCTCTCTCCATATGCAAGATGCAAAACTAAGTATCATTAACTTAAGAATGCAATCTAATTTGAAAAGTGGTTTACTTGCAAGGTCACAAAGCTTTTAGACTCTAATATTCATCATCGAGTGTTATTGGTAGCATCGCAAGATCATACAATACACACTAGTATGCCTATGTGAATCTGAATATGATCTATATCAGATAGATATGTGGGAATCCCACCTAGGAACCAAAGACATATAGGTCAAGATGACTAGTGCAGTGAGATTACCTAAGTTTAATATAGCAATATTATGCTCACATCAAGACGCAAGAAAGTCAAGATGACAAAAAGCATGGACTTGTGAAAAAATAGTCGGATAATACCTTGTAGATCCTAATGTCAAGTGGAACAAGCATAAATTCTAGTGACAGGTATGACCAAAAAAATATACGCACAAGTAGAAAAAGTAATAAAACATGTCCTCATGCTCCCAGTCTTCTAGCTCGGCATCATCAAAAACTATTTGGGAGAGAACACTCATCAAAGAAATCATTATAGACAACACACAAAGAAATAAAGTCAAACAAATCTCAGTGAGTCAAGTGTTTAGGTGCGTGTGTGTAGGTCATAGAGTCAAACTTTGAGTATCACATCTGCAAATGAGAAATACCATATCATGATAGACTGCGGGTAAGATATCTAATAAGTGTTGAGAAACACTTGTCGCTAGGGTAGTGTTGAAAAACATAGCTTTGGGTGGTGTTGAAAAACACCATTTGCAAGATGTCCTAAAGACTAACACATCCTAGAGACCCAAGCTAACATAGTTATGCCCCCTAGACAAAGACAAAGACCAATTCCAAACCAAGGCAACAAGGTCAAGGCATGATGGAGAAAGGCTAAGTGTCGAGAACACATGATAAAAGATAAGGGTGCAAAGGCCTCAAGTAGCACCTATTTCCAGGTTTTCACCACTTGGAATTTTTTTTGATTTTTCAATTTTTTTTGTATTTTTGCTACGAAGACGCCTGTTTCCAAGTTTTCACCAAGGCACTTTTTATATTTTATTGAATTTTTGAATTTTTTGATTTTTTTGGTGAGACATCAAAGCGCCTATTGCTAGGTTTTCACTAGGATGCTCATTTTTTCAATACTTTTTATGCTTTTTAGGATTTTTGACAATATATCATTTTTTGGATTTTTTAGCATCAATAAGTATTTATAAAGGATGCCCCTAGACAGAATGGACATCAAACTCCCAAGCAAGATCACATCATGTAGTCCCAATATCTGGCAAGGTGGAGAACAAGAGGGATTAGCAAGCTGGTGGAAGAGATGGAAGTCAAGAGAATGAAGGAAAGAATTCCTCAATGGAAAACTCCTCAAGAGTACCCAAGCTAGGGAAAAAAATGTCATGCAAAGCACATTTGGACAAGCAATGAAAGGCCAGCATAGGATCAGTCACAAAAGTGTAATGCAAAAGAAGGAAAGGATGTAGTCCAAAGGAGTAGACATGTCAAGAGGCTTCATAGCATCATGTTTTACTCTTTTTTATTAGATCTAGACCAAGGGAAAAAGGATAGCAAAAGGCTAGAATGAATGGAGGAAAGTAAATATGAAGGCTAAACATGAATGGAATGAAATAAAGATCATCGTAAGATAGCTCAAAAGATAGACAAATATTCGTGTATAGGTCAACATTGCCAAGATCAAAGATGGAAGATGAAATGGATGAAATATGTAGAAGAACTATGCATGATGCCTGATTGCCAAGTTTTCATCACGATACTTATCCAAGGCACCACAAGCAAGTGGTTTTCACCATAGGATGAATTTATTTCTCTTTACTTTTCTACCAAGGTGCCTGTTTCCAGGTTTCCACCAAGGCACATTTTCAATTTTTTCAAATTTTTTTTTTTTTGGGAAGAAGGCAAGCTTTTAGATAATGCTCCTTGAAAGGATAAACCATGATATGCCAAGGATTCAAAATGATATGCTCAAAGATGCTGATAGGGAAAGGAAGATGGAAGAGAAAAAAGGAGGATGAGGTTTTATGTAAAGCGAGTGAGGTTGGAAGATAGGAGGAATAGGCAAATGAGTAAAAAGGATAGAAGGTAGAAGTTTAATGAATGGAAGGATTGTGAAAGCATATATGTAAAGGAAGGCAAGATCAATGTCAACACAAACCTTGAAGGGTGGCGAGAGGATGGAGGAAATGTGAATGAAGGAATGCGAGAAGGAATATGGTGAATATTTAGTAGAGGTTGCGGTTCAGGCACATGGAATGGAAGAATGTTTTTGGAAGAAGATGAAGTGGAAGCTTTTGGAAGCTTGAATGTCAAATTCACTTTTTTCTCAACACCAAACTCTTTCAAGAGAGACTTTGGAATCCATATAGCCTTAGGCTTTTCATTTCTTTTTGATGATTTAGAGAGAATATCTCCGATGATGGATTTTGGAACCCATACTTGTCTTGTAGTTTTCTTCTTAGATATCTCTTTTGACTTTATGCCTCCATGTCGATTAGAGGGGACATGGTCATATTCTTCTTTTGATGGATTCTTATATTGCTTTTTTTTCTTGTATTGAACATTCAAGTTACTTCCAAAAGACTTGGGACTTGTGGAAGAAGAAGGAGGATATGACTGGTTTAGATGGGTGGGTGGATAAAAAGGATTCAAGGGTATGCATCTATGTTGATCTTGAGGAAAGAGAGGAGATGGAGGGACGTAAGGACCCAAGATGGATGAAAAATTAGGAGAGTTAGGAGGGGAAAGTGAAGGGACATAAGGGCCCAAGATGGAAGGAAGATGTGAAGCCCTTAGTATTGGTGGAGGAGGTTCAAGGATGGACATGGAAGATACAAAAGGATACTCAATAAATTCATCAACATCTATATGACAACCAAGGACATCAACATCTTTAGAGTGAGCATTAGGATTTGCAATAGGTTCATGAACATCTTGAATAGGAGAAAATTCTTTGATAGGATTGTTTGCAGCTTGAAAAGACTTAGGAAGAGTAGAAAGTGGAAGCGAACATGGAATGGTAGAACAAGAAGATGGAAGGCTTCGATCTAGACAAGTTTCTTTGGATAGCATAAGGGCATCATTTATTTATTGATTTTCAATAGGCTTAACATGCGAAGTAACAACACCATTTTTAATAACCTTAATGGAAGTATCATCTTTGGAAAGTGCAAGTGTAGTAAGGTTCTTTTGATTGTCAATAAGCTCAACGGTGTAAATATTAGGTTGATCTTGCTTAGGAGAAGACTTAAGAGATGCTAGAATGAATGAGAAAGGGTGTGCGGGATCAAAAGAACCATGAAATAGATAAGAGACATCATGAAAAGGATTGGATGACATGGAGGGTTCTTGATCTTGATCTTTCGTTATGTTCTTTTCTTTATTTTTAGAGTCCTCTTGACATGGAGCCACTTCTAAGGACAAGGAAGCATGTTGGAATTGTATGGAAGACTTTGGAAGAGATAGTGAAGGACTAGCTAAAGTAGGAATTATAACACATAAAGGCTTAGGCTCTTTAGGTTTAGCATGATTGAAAGTATTTTCAGCCAAGTGAAGGTTAGCTTGAGTTTCTTTAAGAGGTAGCCCTTGAGGATAACTATAGGGAACCATATGAAAAGTATTAGGAATTTCATTGGATGGAGGATTTGTGAAAGATTTGGAATACTCAGAAGCTTTAGGAAGTGTATGGGTGTTGGAGGAAGTAGGGGATGGAAGGGAACCATCACAAGACAAAGGTCCATTAGTAACATAATCTTGCTTGAGAATGTCATCTTTATTTTTAGCATGAGAGTCCTCAGAGGAAGGATTCTTATAATATTGACATTTGAAATTAGCGCGATGCATTTTATAGTCCTCAGTAGTGGTAGATGGGTCATAATCGAGGTATTTTTCATAGAACTCATCAAAGTTCCTTTCAAAATTAGAATCATATGGATCACCATCACGATCTACCCAATAGGACAACCCTTTAGCAAACACAAGCACACGACGAGGAGGACTCTTTGGAAAAGAGATTTCATAGGCATCACTACATTGTCCATCATTATGGTCATAAAACATGGGCATGTCACTCTTCGTAGAAGAGGTATCACAAGGAATACCATATTGCTCATAGTGAAGAGTAAGACTCTTGGGAGAAGTAGAAGAGGAACGAGATTGCGAAGAAGAGGAAAATGAAGACCTAGTGGAGGAAGAAGAATTGGATAATGAGGAATGAAAATAATGTGTAGAAGCATCATGAGGAGACTTGGAAGATGAGGAAGAATGAGAAGACTTAGAAGATGAAATTTTTTTGGGAGAAGGAGGTCGTGATAGGATCATGTCTATGATCCTAGCAAAGGCATCTGATTCAATCATCTTTTCTTTTATTTTTGTTTTAAGTTGATCACTCATGCAATATCTAGAAGGACTGTTAGAAGAATAATACTCTTCAAATTGAGAAATGAGTTCACGATAATCTAATCTCAAGAGAGGTTCCATAACAAGATAGTTGAAATTCATGGTTCTAGAAGAGGAGGAATCAAGAAAGGAAGTGAAAGAATTGATGAATAGAAGAAGGTAGACTAGAAAATGAGAGGAAAAGATTCAAGAAGACATGAAGAGTTTAGGAGGAAGAGGAAGAAGCATGAAGAAAGAAGAGAAAGGATGAAAATGGGAGACTAGGAAGACATGGGAGATGTGGAAAAAAGGTGACCAAGAGTCATTTTGTGCAATTTGATACCATTTGAGTTCATTTGGATGTTGAGAAACATGTCATAGGACCTAAGATCTGACCTAGACCGACCAAAGAAGACTGGAAGTGACACAAATCAGTAAGACAACAACGAAAAATGAGACAACAAAATAACTCGGTGCCATAGTTTCCAGGCAAGCACTGTGACTCTTGACTAGTGAATGTGAAAAACTGAGTTTTAAAGGCAATTGGTCAATGTTTCAGTTTGGCAAGTTTGATTTCACAGTTCAGAATATAGTAATAGTAGATAATAGACAGGTTTGCAAATAGTAGGTGATCAAACATGTCATAGAGCACTTGTGTAAGAGCAAAAGAAACCTTTCCAAGACAAGCAATTGTGATATCAAAACAAAAATTCTATGAGCACTACCGTAATGTTTTATGTTTGAGAATTTTTGCACGGGTAGATCACAAAGAGAACACTTCAAGCACTTACTACCTAGAAGGAAAAAGGCTCAATACTTAACAACTTGGCCCACACTTGATGTCCCATTTCCTCACACAAAATGGTTACCCACAATAGATGTTGGCTTTGTCATGGAAGTGCCAATGGCACAACCAAAGGAACATAGATGGTGAGTAGTCTTGGGGTGATCCGGGTTAGTCCACTAGGATCAATCCTTGCACCAAGTTGTTAAGTGGCAAAATTGGGTAGCTTCTATCTATGGTTCTTAGTAAGGGCTTCCATTCATAATACTCCTCTTGCTCCCCGAAGGGACTCCTTAACTTGCAGCAAGTATTAGACCTCGCGGCCACAAGAGTACCTTAAGCATTCTTGCTCAACATTTACCTCATGGTCACAATCCCACAAGTACTCACATTAAGTGAAGACAAGTACTATATCTACCAAGGTATTATGTCCTTGATAGCCTTGAGTTTATAGTGGGTCAGAATAACTAGAAAAAAGCTTGTCCCCACTTATGTTGTTCCTCTTGATTGCTCAAGAGCAGGCCCGCTAAAAGATTCTAAAACCTAAACAAAGAGTGGATCAACCTTTGAGTGTCAAGATTTCTATTTCACCTCAAGGGTGAACAACATAATCTCCTAGCTCAAAAATATCTCTGAAACACACCAAGAAAAGGTTCAATTACCCTCTTGCTTTAAAAATCTAAATGTTATACACTAAATTTCCACCTCTGATCTCAAGCTCTCATAGTCTTGATAATCCAGTATAACATGAGAATCATCTGAATGTTGTGGGACCTTTCCTAACTGAGATGAGACCTTTAGATTCTAGGCTGGTTCCTCTTGGATAATTACCCTGATCTGCTCTTAACAGGAAAGTAAAAATTTGAGGGAAAGGGATAGAAGGAGTGCATGGAAGGGGAAATGACTGAAAGCAAATGTATCCTACTAGGTGATGCACCAAAACTAGGGTTTGGATCTCAGTATAGTGGGATGAAACCAGTGATAGACTTAGGTCTAAGAGATCACAACTTACTAAATAGGCTTGCATGAGTATTTCATTAGAGGGCCTAAAAATTAGACACAAATTATGACCTGCAAGTAGGCATTCTCTTCAGTAAAAGGACACAAGAATGAGATAGAATCACAGGGGCTCAAGGATACCCACAATCTCACTCAGATCAAATCAAACACAGTAGTGCACAAACAAGCTGAAAGTAAAGGGGATCAGGAAAAGCTAAGTATCACTGAAAGCATTCATAAACTTCAATCCAATAAGAGACAAGCCAAAAAAGAAAGCACAGGGACATAAACATGTCACATAAT
Source organism: Chamaecyparis obtusa (assembly GCA_027943335.1). Lineage (NCBI taxonomy): Eukaryota > Viridiplantae > Streptophyta > Pinopsida > Cupressales > Cupressaceae > Chamaecyparis > Chamaecyparis obtusa. Next base: position 1,786,458 of record BSBK01002455.1, on the reverse strand, counting down.
ACTTTGCAGCATTTGTATTATCAATGAGAACTTACAAGATGTGAAAAACCAGAGAGCAAAAATGCTACAGATAGTTCTCCAAGAAAAGACTTTCTCTTTTTACAAAATGTGAATTCTAAGCACTAATGGCTCTAAAAAATGTTATATACACCTCTACTGCACGCAGGCAGGAGTCAAACTCTTAGGGCTACATAGGTATGCATAAAATAATCTGGCCCTAAAATAGTCACTTCTGATCATAAATGAAAATGTACAAATATCTCAACCGATCTGATATTTCCTTCTTGCGTGCCCATCTCTATACTTGATCATGCCTGCAGACACAAAAGCCTAGATTCAACAACCTCCCTGCAAGCCCATACTGCCATGAATGCACAAAATCTGATCCCATACTAGAAAGGACTCAAAATGGTGCCCTAAAAATCTCTACACATTGTTTAACTGCAACTGCCGATCTTCACTGATCATCAATTTCTTCAGCTACCCGCACTTGCAAATGTCTTCAGAAGAAAGCCCATAAAAACAAGCCGCTCTGCTTAAAAAAATTATCGGTTGCATGATCGGATGAGCCAAAAAGGCTTCATGCGATTATGCGACAACCCCTTTGAAACTGCCACTTAGCAATGCAAGACACCTAGACCTGCAAGGAAAGCCACCTCAGCATCCCTACGAAAAGGTTATTGGTCACATGATCGCATGAGCCAAAAAGGCTTCATGCGATCATGCGACAAGTCTTTTATAATCTACCTCCGCTTGCCACAAATGTTCGGGCCCAAGATGCATTGCAAACTTAACCCCGGTTTCACCCCAGGTCACCTTCTCCTCTAGTCACCAAGTCACGTTATCTTTTCTTAACCTTGGGCTCCTCTTAGCGACCATGGGAAAATCATTGATCCTTGCTTTATTCAAAGGTAGTCACTGAGTCTCGTAAGACTTTTGGCATATTCTCTTCCGTCAGGAGATTACCTGACTAAAGGAAGTCTTGTAATCACTAGATAGAAAGAATATTCTTGTTTTTATTGCAAGATTACCTGACCAAACCTAGAGCCAAGCCCACCTCCAATTGTGCAACCGCGCAAAGCTTGCCAACCACGAATTTAGAACTATGATGTGTCACTCCCCTATTCATCCTAGCTGCTACATCAGCAAACATCTCGGCACTTTCCTGACACAGAGCCACCACCCACTGAGATGTCCATCGAACAGTTGTCGCATGATCACATGGGATCAGAAGATCCCATGAGATCATACAACCACCGTTGATCTTCGTCGCACTTGCACCAATGCAGAAACCTTAGGCCCCATTGACCACTTGTCGCATGATCTTAACTGATGGATCGCAAACTGCCACCACCAAAACCATTGACAGTTTGTCACATGGTCACATGGGCTCAAAAGAGCCCATGTGATCATGTGACCAACTGCATGATGCTAACTGATGATCGCTTACTGCTTGTCTCAACTGTCGATCTTTGCTGACACTGCATCAATGGTTGTCATATGATCTCATGGGATCAAAAGATCCCATGTGATCATGTGATAGCCATCAGATTTTCATTGCACTAGCATGACCTTAGGCACTGGGACCCACCTGATCAGAGTTATGCACTTAGGGTTGAAAACACGGAAGGTGCCAAAAACACAGAGGGTTTTCGAGCGAAGGTCAAAAACACACTGAATTTTTAGAGCGGAGAGGTCGAAAACACACCGAACTTTCAGACCAAAATGTAGAAACATCTTGAGCCTGCAGAGAGGAGGTCAAAAACACACTGGGTTTTCAACACTTGAGCATTTCACTTAGAAAATAGGGCTGTGGCCGAAAATGAATGAGAGGGAAATTTGGGCAACATTTTGGCGACCTCTGCGGGATGTCAGCTTGCTAGACATTGGACCAGTTGCCTTGACTCAATCTATTGGGCATGGGGTCATTTCTTGAGCACAAAAAAAACTTTTTGACAAGGAGAGGGACAAAAACTGAACCGGGAAGACAAACCTATGCACGAGCACTTCTTGGAAAATAGGGAAAAACTAAACTAGAAAGCTGGAGGAAAGCAGGAAAAATATTTACAAGAATTTACAAGAAGAACCTACAGAGAGGGATTAACCTCAAAGCAAGGCTTCAAGTGGAAACCATTCACTGAGATTGGTAGGGCAGCTCCTTCAAGGGTTGAAAGCTGAAAAGTGTTAGATCCTCTGCACTCTGTTATAATAAATGGTCCACCCCAAAATGAATCAAACTTTGTGTGCTTGCTAGGTTTTGACCTGAACTCATCCCATTTGAGAACTACATCTCCAACCTTGAAGTCTCTGACCCTAGCTCTTTTATTAAAGCTTCTCTTTGTTTGACTCTGATGGAATGCCATATCTTGCATTGATTTATCTCTGATCTCTTCTAGCTCCATCAGCTGGGCATATCTGATTTGCATAGGATCACTTTCCTCAAGCAAGGCATATTGAGTGGCCAAGTCCAAAGCTAGTAATTCAGTTGAAATAGATAACTTAGCCTCTCTTCCATACACCAACATGTATGGGGAGTTACCAATGATTTTCTTTGGAGTAATTCTATCTAACCACAAGGCAAATCTCAATTTAGTATGCCAGTCCCTCTGACTGTCTTGCAGGGTCTTTTTGATTATTCTAATCAGATTCTTATTTATTGATTCTACCAAACCATTCCCCTGAGGATAGTAATTGGAACTTGTATTTAGACAAATGCCCTTCTTGACTGCCCACTCTGAGACTTTGAGGCCTGTAAATGCTAATGCATTGTCTGAAACTATAGAATCTGGAATGTCAAATCTATGAATGATGTCATCATAAAAACTTAAAACAACACTCTCATTAGCTTCTTTTAAAGCAACTGCTTCTGTCCACCTAGTGAAATAATTGGTTGCAGTGATTATCCACTTGTGTCCTACACTAGATGGAGGGTTAATGATGCCAATGAAATCTATACCCCACTTTATGAAGGGCTGCTCTGTTTTTACTGGCTGTAGGGGAAAAGTTGCAAATCTTTCTTTCCCTGCAAAAATAGCACATTTGACACATCTTCTAACATAATCATGACTATCTTTGAAGATAGATGGCCAATAGTATCTAGCCCTCATGATCTTAAAAGCTGTAGTCCTAGGAGAGAAATGGCCACCAGAAGCTCCATCATGAAACTCAAATAAGACATTTGCAACCCTTTCTTAATCTATGCATCTTAGAAGGACACCATTGTGATCCTTTCTAAAAAGAATTTCATCTATCAGCACAAAAGGAATAGATTGTAGCCTGTAATACCTCCTTTTTGCTGAATTTAGGCCTGCAGGATATTGTCCTATCTTCAAATAATTGATCATATTAGGCAACCAGCTAGTTGCCCTGGCTTTCTCTCCTATAGAATGCACCACCAGAGATGCATCTATGTATTCCAATTTCTTTGAACTTCCATCTTCTGCCAGATGCTCACAAAGACCTCTTCCTCTAACCAGCTTGGTAGTCTGAATATCTATGTCATATTCCATCACCTTAGTGATCCAACCAGCTCTTTTTTCATTTAGGTCCTTAGAAAGCAAAAATTCTTTGACACTTGGATGAGTAACCATCAAATGCACCTTGCTATGGGTCAACAAATGTCTGAATTTTTTGAGGCTCTTTACCACAACAAGAACATGCTTTTCTACAAAAGAGTATCTTTGTTCATACTCTTCTAAACCTTTGCTAAAGAAAGTAATAGGCTGCTCCAATCCTTCAGCATTTTCTTGAGTCAACATTGCAGATATAACATCATGACCCCCATAAGCATAAAGGATAAGATCCTTACTGAAGTTTGGGTTTAGGAGAGTAGGAGCTTCTGTTAAGGCTTCTTTAATAGCTTGGAAGTTAACTTTTCCTTCTTTGGTCCAACTAAAGGCTGAACCTTTCCTCAACATGGCTATCAAAGGCTTGAATAACTCTGCAATGTTAGGCAAGAATCTCCTAACAAAGTTAATCTTTCCTATGAAAGATTGGAGTCCCCTCTTGTGATGTGGTAATGGTAGTTCTAAGATGGATGCAATTCTCTCAGGATCAATTGTAATTCCCTCTTTGGATACTACATATCCCAATAGTTTTCCTTCATGAACTGCAAACACACATTTCTTGGGATTAAGGGATATCCCAAATTCTCTACATCTTTCAAAAATTTGCCTCAAATGCCTGATGTGGTCTACTGTATGCTTTGAGTAGATAGTTATGTCATCCAAGTAGACCATCAAAAAATTATACATGAGGCCCTTAAAGGCCATGTCCATTTCCTTTTGAAATGTAGCACCTGCATTTGACAAACCGAAGGGCATCTTCTGATATGCCATGGTTCCCCACTTGGTTGTAAATGCAGTCTTATATTGATCCTCTTCTTTCACTAAGATTTGATTGTATCCTGAATAGCCATCCAACAATGAGAATCTCTTAGATCCAGAGACACATTGTAGAATTTGTTACATAGAGGGTAGTGGATGGCGGTGTTTTAATGAGGCTCTATTCAAATCCTTGAAATCAACACATAACCTTAGCTCCCCATTCTTCTTCTTGATAGGAACAAGGTTGGAAACCCAACTAGTATGTTTGATGGGGTAGATGATGCCACTTTCTATCAATTTGAGAACTTCCTTATGCATAAGTGGTTCAAGCTTGGGATTAACAGGCCTTTGCTTTTGCCTTACTAGTTTAGCATTAGGCTTCAATTCAATAGTGTGCTGAGAAAGGGTAGGATAAAAACCCTTGAGGTATCCATACCTCCATGCGAAAACATCACTAAATTCTCTAAATAATTTAGTGTAAGCTTGCTTTTCTAAATTAGTGTTTACTTTTCCAAATTGTAGGCTCTTACCTGGTTCCAACTCTAATTCAGCACAATGTTCCTGTTGGACTACTAGGCCAGCCTTATTTTTCTTAACTTCATCATCCTTGTTGAAGATAGTCTCTAAGGTGACAAGACCTTTAGGCATCTTATTAGATCTAAGTTGTATCACTTGATCACCATAGTTCTGTGATAATCTCTTTTGATTGTGCCTTGAAAAGACATCTTCTTCAAACAAGAACTACAGAATTTGTTCATCATTGTCAAACACTTTCCAGCTAATATTATTATTAGGAATTGAAGGTCTGACAATAATCTTGATGTGTTGCTGATCTGCCTCATTTGAAATGCTATTGGGGATGTCAAACTGAGATCCAATAGTAGCTAACCTATTAGCATTTTGATTTAATTTTGTAGGGATAGCAATGATATTGAAAGCATGGAAATCTTCAATCGCATCCCAAACTCTATGTTTGTATGCTTTCATGACATCATTTTTGGTTGCACTCATCCCTCTTACTTGGCTGACAACAAGTTCACTGTCACCATATACTTTTAATGCTTTAAGCCCTCTTTTTCTAGCCCATTCTAGTCCATTAACCAGACTTTCATACTCTACAGTGTTGCTGGTGCAGAAAAATTGAATCTAAAGGTAGTATAATACCTTTCTCCTTTTGGGGACACCAACATAGCACCTCCACTAGAACCATGTCTACTTCTAGCTCCATCAAAAGATAGCTTCCAGACCCAACTATCCCGATCATCCGAATCAGTGTATTCTTTGAGAAGGCTTGGTTCTATGGCTCCACTTTCTTGAATCAGATAACTCCCCAAACCAAAATCCCAAACAAGACTCTCTTGGATCTCTGAGGTTCTTTCATCTAGGAGAATATCAGGGATATTCTCAATTTTGGTGCTTGCTTCACTAGTGGTTGGGAAATCATTGTCATCAAATATAGGACAATTAGTATGGATGGAATTGGACACATATGGCTCTATATGATGTATTGCTAAGGCTTCTGATTTAATGGTGACTTTGGTACCATACCTTGTATGAAAGAGCATGTGAGACCAGTCAGAAGAAAGATAACCTCCTATCTTGGCTGTGAACTCCCTTGAGAGACATATGGAAAACAATGTAGGAAGATCTATGATATATATGTCAAGGAGAATGGAAAAATTAGGACTAGCATGGAGAATTAGACTGGTATCCTTGGCCACACCTATAGTACTAACTAAGGATCCATCAAGTTGTGTAACCTTCTTTTGGAAGGGTTCATATTTAAGTCCTAATTGATCAACCACTTTCTTGGGCAATACAGTGCTAGTAGCTCCACTATCTACCATACAATTATGCACTAAAGATTTCCCAATAATAAAAGATATGTAAAAGGGAGGTGGCTTTAAATTCCTACCTTGCATGGTATCGGCCTTGGAGTTGTTAGTTGGAGTCTCCTTTTCTTGATCAGTGTTGACCAACACTATTTTTGCAATTTTTTTTGCAGGTTGAGGATTTTCTACCTCTCTCATGGCCTTCTCCAAAATTTTAGGTTGTCCTGGAATAGACAAAGAGTCCCACATAGACATGGTGACATTCACCTTCTTCATGTTGTCTACAATATTATAAGGTGCCACAGTGTGTACTCTTTGTTGTGCTTTTATTATGATGTGTTCTTCCTCCTTTGGAACTTGGCCTTCTTTGCTTGTGACGACAGGGGCCTCCTTGGATGTGATAGGGGCAACCTGCTGTAGTGGCTCTATAGATATAGTGGCCTTAGCACTAGAATCCACTCTCTGCATGTCTTGGGCTCTTCTCTTGCTCTTGTGTAGGCAAAACAAGAAGCTTCATCATTGACTCCATTGAAATTTGGTTGCTCCCAATTGAAAAGAGCAGTCTCATTCTCTTTGTGTTTCTTGCTGAGGAGCTGTCCCACTGGAAGGAGCTTCTATTTGAGCTTGTGAAGCATTTTGAACCATTAGTGCTTGGTTCATCCATCCATTAGAACACGTAGCCTGATTTTGGGGCTGATTGCAAGGGAAACACCATTCATTATCCATGGCCATATTGTTTTGGCTAGGAACCATATCCCTGACTAGATTTGTGGAATTAAGAGGTGCAGGGTTATATGGTTGGAATGGTCTTTGACTAAAGTTTTGTCTTTGCCCTTGATAGCCTCCTTGGTATGGTGGCCTATTTTGTTGATAAGGCTATCCTTGATTTTGGTATTGCCGATTAGGACCTTTGCCTTGTGATTGGAAGGGTGGCCTGATGCCTTGGTTTTGTTTCTTCAAGTTTGTGACCTCTTTGGTTAGAGTCTGCAACAAGGTTGTCATTTCTTGTATACTAGTTTGCTGACTACTCTTCACCTCTTGCAACTCTTGCGAGAAATTTGTTGCAGCATGTTCCTGACCACTGGTACTAGCTTGAGGTGCTGAAATTGTGGGAATAGGGGTAAATGGGGGTACTTGTGTAGGTGCAATGGGCTGAAGACTAGGGAAGATAGGCATGGGAGGTCTCCTCTGTATCATACCTGCTTGGATCAAATAATTTTCAGCTCTAACAACAGTGTCAAAGGCCTGGGGTAAAGTGGTACCACCCATAGATTGGATCATGACAAAAAAAATTTTATTTAGACTTTGCAAGTAGTACAAGAAGGCCTAATCAGCTGATGGCCTTACAGAGACTAGGATTCTATTCCATGTTTTAAGGAATCTACTATTATAATCTATCATTTGCTCTTGAGGGTCTCTCTTTATAGTTGTTAATTGCTCAACTAGAGACAAATTATCTGATTTATCCTCAAAATACTTGCTTAATGCATCCCATAATTCATCCCATGAAGTAATAAAACCAACAGTTAAAGTTCTATACCACTCTAGAGCCTTACCTTTCAGAGATGCTGCTAATAATTTGGTGGCCACATCCTCTTGAGTAATGTTGTGTATGCTGCAAATGGTGGTCATATCTCTTATGTGTTCAAAGGCTATTGTCTGTCCCTCCCCTATGAAATTAGGTATACTCTTCAATGCCACCAAGGGCACATCATGATGCACTACAAAATCTAATGGGCTCCCCTGATTGAAAGGTGCAAAGGCAAAATTTCTAGCCATTGTAGGAGGTGTAACCTGAAGATTAACAACTATATGAGTTGTACTTGCTAGATTTGGATCTTCTTCTTCTAGATCTCTGGTCAGAGATCTGCCTCTTCTTCTGAAATGAAAAAGAAAAGGTCTCCTCTCTAAAGTATCAGGAGGTGTACATTGGACCCTTCTTGTAGGAGATTCTCTCTGAGTTGACCTACCTTTGTAGCTTCTTTTCAAGGGCAACTTTGAAAATTCAGCAGGCTTTGAGCTTCTAGTCTCGATCTTTCTCATAAACCTTAAACAAGGTTGGCCTGAATCTTTGAAACCAGTGGAGTCACCAGATATACTTGATAGAACAACCTCTAAAGGTCTGTATTATGTAATTTGTATATCAGAGATGACACAATCTTCAACAAATGAACTTCTTTACTGTCCCACCGGGCATGCCAGAAATTGTTATACACTAAATTTGTGCCTCTGATCTCAAGCTCTAGTAGTCTTGATAATCCAGTATAACATGGGAATCATCTCAAGGTTGTGGGACCTTTGCTAACTGAGATGAGACCTCCAGATTCTAGGCTGGTTCCTCTTGGATAATCACCCTGATCTGCTCTTAATAGAAAAGTAAAACTTTGAGGGAAAGGGATAGAAGGAGTGCATGGAAGGGGAAATGACCGAAAGCAAATCTATTCTACTAGGTGATGCACTGAAACTAGTGTTTAGATCTTAGTATAGAGGAATGAAACCAGTGATAGACTTAGGTTTAGGAGATCAAAGCTTACTGAATAGGCTTGCATGAGTATTTCATTAGAGGGCCTAAAAATTAGACACAAATTATGACCTGCAAGCAGGCATTCTCTTCAGCAAAAGGACACAGGAATGAGATAGAATGATAGGGGCTGAAGGATACCCACAACCTCACTTAGATCAAATCAAACATAGTAGTGCACAAATAAGCTAAAAGTAAAGGGGATCAGGAAACGCTAAGTATCACTGAAAGCATTCATAAACTTCAATCCAATAAGAGACAAGCCAAAAAAGAAAGCACAGGTACATAAACATGTCACATAATACTTTGCAGCATTTGTATTATCAATGAGAACTTACAAGATGTGAAAAACCAGAGAGAAAAAATGCTACAGATAGTTCTCCAAGAAAAGACTTTCTCTTTTTAAAAAATGTGAATTCTAAGCACTACTGGCTGTAAAAAATGTTATATACACCTCTACTGTACACAGGAAGGAGTCAAACTCTTAGGGCTACATAGGTATGCATAAAATAATCTGGCCCTAAAATAGTCACTTCTGATCATAAATGAAAATGTGCAAATATCTCAACCAATCCGATATTTCCTTCTTGTGTGCCCATCTCTGTACTTGATCATGCCTGTAGACACAAAAGCCTGGATTCAACAACCTCCCTGCAAGCCCATACTACCATGAATGTTCAAAATATGATCCCATACTGGAAAGGACTCAAAATAGCACCCTAAAAATCTCTGCACATTGTTTAACTACAACCGCCGATCTTCACTCATCATCAATTTCTTGAACTACCCGCACTTGCAAATGTCTTCAGAAGAAAGCCCATAAAAAATAGGCCACTCCGCTTAAAAAAATCATCTGTCGCATGATCGTATGAGCCAAAAAGGCTTCATGCAATCATGTGACAACCCCTTTGAAACTACCACTTAGCCGTTCAAGACACCTAGACCTGCAAGGAAAACCACCTCAGCATCCCTACGAAAAGGTCATTGGTTGCATGATCGCATGAGCCAAAAAGGCTTCATGCGATCATGCAACAAGTCTTTTATAATCTACCTCCGCTTGCCACAAATGTTCGGGCCCAAGATGCACTGCAAACTTAACCCCGGTTTCACCCCGGGTCACCTTCTCCTCTAGTTGCCAAGTCATGTTATCTTTTCTTAACCTCGGGCTCCTCTTAGCGACCATGCAAAAACCATTGATCCTTGCTTTATCTGACTGCAGTAGCTGAGTCTCGTAAGACTTTTGGCATATTCCCTTTCGTCAGGAGATTACCCGACTAAAGGAAGTCTCGTAATCGCCAGATAGAAAGAATATTCTTCTTTTTATTGTAAGATTACTCGACCGAACCTAGAGCTGGGCCCACCTCCAACTACGCAACCACACAAAGCTTGCTAACCCTGAGTCTAGAACTGCCACATGTCACTCCTCTATTCATCCTGACCGCTACATTAGCAAACATCTTGGCACTTTCCTGACATGGAGCCACCACCCACTGAGATGTCCATTGAATGGTTGTCACATGATTGCATGGGATCAGAAGATCCCATGAGATCATACAACCACCGTTGATCTTTGTCGCACTTGCGCCAATGGAGAAACCTCGAGCCCCACTAACCGCTTGTCACATGATCTTAACCGATGGACCGCAAACTGCCACCACTGAAACTGTTGATGGTTTGTCGCATGGTCACATGGGCTCGGAAGAGACCATGTGATCATGCGACCAACTATGTGATTCTAACTGATGACCACTTACCACTTGTCTTAACTGCTGATCTTTGCTGACACCACATCAACAGTTGTCGTATGATCTCATGGGATTGGAAGATCCCATGTGATCATGTGACAACTGTTAGATCTTCACTACACTGGCATGACCTTAGGCACTGGGACCCGCCTGATCGGAGTTACGTGCTTAGGGTTGAAAATATAGAAGGTGCTAAAAACATAGAGGGTTTTTGAGAGAAGGTCGAAAACACATCAAATTTTCAGAGCGGAGAGGTCGAAAACACACTGAACTTTCGGACCAAAAGGCAGAAACATCCTGAGCCTGCAGAGAGGAGGTCGAAAACACACTGGGTTTTTGACACTTGAGCATTTCTCTTGGAAAACAGGGGCTGTGGCCGAAAATGAATGAGAGGGAAATTTCGGCAACACTAAAGATGGGTCAAGATTTTCTAGCTCACAGCAAGGGTGAAGAGCATACTTCTCCTACCACCCAAAGATTCCTACAACAAGATATTAAGTGCCTATGAAATGAAACAACTAGTATATGCCACACTAAAAAAAAAGCAATTAAAAAAGAACTTGATTGGTTTTTATGCTTTAGGTAGCCCTAAAAAAGCCGTTAGTAGCCCTTGTGCATTTGGAGCTTTGACATGTGTTCTTTTAAGAAAATAATCAAGCAATGAGAGCATCTACAAGCACAACTTGTTAGCCCCACAATGGTTAGCACATCAAAAATTAGATAATCTGCAAGTAAAATAGTTGATGAAATGGAAAAATTTTAAAATGAAACCAACATGGTTGGATCAGGCTCGGAAAGAGCTTTCCAACGATATATCACACTTCAATTTTTGATACCATATGCAAAAATTTCTCAAAAATGGGTGCCAGTTTTGTGTGCCAGTTTTGTGGAGTGGCACGGATTTTGAAAACACTAAAATTTTCAAAAAGATAACAACAAATCCAAAACTTGCAAGATTTAAAAAATAGCTAAAAATAATCACTTCTAGGTATGGGCGATATTTCTGTTAGAGAAACAGTCGTGCAATATTTTGCACTGTACTGGTGTGATACTTTATCTCCGTGCGATAATTCTTGATACTTGTGTGCGACAGAGAACAGAACAAGAGTGCGATATAATTTGCCAAAGTGTGTGATATTTTAATTGGTAAAATATCACACTGGTATGTAAGAAAGTATTGCATGACACTGGAAAACTGTCTCATGATAATCCTGTCAGAAAAAATAGAGAGCAAAAAATTGATGAAACAAGTAAATATTGACGAAAAAAATGACCGAAATGCAGAAAATGAAAGACAAAACAAGAATGTTTTGCCCCATGGTGGGTGCCAAAAATGTACATGCTAGAATGGGCACTTCTGTAAGTCTTTACTTCCAAGGGAATCCATGAATGGGAAACCTTGAAAAATGACCCAGAGCTCCCTAGGCATGGAGTGGAAGGATATTAAGAGTGCTCTCAGCTAGAGCTATTAAGCCTATCACCTTGCTAGTAAACCATGCAATGGGAGATTCAATGGAGACAAGGGAAAGAATGTCAATATCCTCAAGAATCAAGATGAGAATGGAATGCAACTATGCTAGAAATGAGAATGCAAGCTAAGCTATGAAAAGAAAGATGCAAGTGTTACAATCCAAGCTAATTAATCTATGTGAGCTAATCTAGAGCATAGAAATGAAGCTAATCTAGGAATGAATAAACATGAAGTTTATGATGCAAGAAATGAAAGATGGATGTAATAATGTCTTCAAAAAGCTCCAAAGTCTCCAAGCAATCTTGCAGCATAAGGTTAGTATTGAAAAGATGGATGCTAAAATGAGAAGAGAGCTCTCCTTTTATAAGAAATGAGAAAGAATGGACCATGGAGATTAAGAGGAAAAAGATTTAATCAAGGGAGGAGCTTGAAAGAGGAGCAATCCATGTGCACAAGTATCCTCCAATGAGAAAATAAGAGTTGACTTTTGTGTCCATATGAGACAAAAGGTGCTTTTCTTCTTTTTATAAAATAAGAATAATGCTTTATTTGTGCAACTTAGGATAAGAGGAAAAGTGGGGGCTTTTTATTTAATAAAAGAGGAGGAAATTCCTTTTAATTAAATAAAGACTTAGGATAAGATGGTTAGCCCATAGAAAATAATCGAATAAATGACAGAACTAGGATTTGATCAAGAATAAGCAATTGATGATTTAGCAAAAGGGGCTAATAGTCTAGATGACCATTTTTGGGTGATTACACTAGTAGGCATGGATAGGGGGTCTTTTCAGGCACATCGAAGGTATGGTTTTTAGATGGTTCAGTAGTGGCAAAGTTTAGTGTTTTCAGTTGGTTTAAGAGATTGTTTTTGGCTCAGTTATATTGATTTTGCTATTTTTAGCAAAGGTTTCTATATTTGGGTTTATTTTTGAGCCATAGAGATGGACCCCTGCTATTTTTAGAAATATTATTTGATCACATGGAAAATTATTAGACCAACTCCAGTTCTAGACGGTTAAGCCAAATTCTCATTTTTAAGGGAGTTATTCAGTTTTTAGTGGTTATATTTTTTAATTAAATGGCAAAGGATTTAATATAAAGTTAAATTGACTTTATATTTAAATCACTTAAGTGATGGGTTTATAACACATCAAATGGGGCCAATTGAGTATTTTATTTTGGAGGTGAATTATTAAAAGCTTTCCCTAAGTTTAATTCAATTAAATGTTAATGATTTTATTTAATGTTATTTCATTAAATAAAATTCCAGCCTTGAAGAGGATTTTTTATTAGGGTTTTGGAGGCCTATATTTGCTTGGGAAATGAAGAATGAACTATCCATTGTTATTTTGCAAATTGATCATTGTGATTTCAAGCTTTGAGAATAGTTTCAACTTTTCCATTGAAGATCGTAGTTCTTCTGTGTGTATCCATTTGAGCTGGTGAAATATCGAGTGTATTTGGAATTTCAGAGAGTTTCATCCAGAGACTCTATTTGTGCTTCAACAGTAGTAGTTTCAGTAGCAGGAAGAAGAAGATAGTATTTAATTGTAGCTTTATTGAGGAATAAGTTGCAGCCATTATCTTCTTTCAGATTTACAACCACAACATTGTAGAGTTGAAATAAATAAGTTCCCGTAGTAGCTGGTGTATTCTCCCAGGTTTTTATGCATTTTGTAGTTGCCTTTGTTAATCATTTTCCAATAAAAGATTGTCTTGATTTCCTTTTGTATTTCATTTGGAAAATAAATAGAAGTTGCAGCAGTTAACTGAATAGTTTCAGAATTTTAGATTATTGCATATTTTCTTTTTTATTTCTAAAACCCTTGAAAATCCAAAAAAATCATAAATTTTCGAACAACAAATTGAGATAAACATCTGTAGAGATTAAGGACTGATTTGGGGTTCCTACAATCCCACATGCGCTAATTCAAAAATTGTTTTCTACTCTGCTAATTTTCAATAGATCATTGTGTTGACATCAATGACAATCACAGTCATGAATGTAACAACAAATGCTACAAAATGACTACAAATACTCTACCATAGGATATATTCAACATTAATTCCTAACAATTACGGGGGAGGGGACGTGTGTGTGTGTGAGAGAGAGAGAGAGTATGGTGAGATGAGGGATGGGATAGAGTGATATATAGGGGGAGAGATGAGATGGATATGGTATTAGGATTTATTAAGGGGTCCTAGCTTCCTTGAGTGGTCCTAAGGGGTCATCATATGTATTAACAGGAAATGGGATATATTAATGGGTCATAGAATACATTAATGGGGCCTAGAGGATCCTAACATACATTAATGGGTGTGAATGAGTCATAGAACACATTGATGGGTCAAAGGCATCCTAGGATATATTAAGGTGTCTTAAGATGCCTTAAGGGGTCCTAGGTGGCTTATGTAGTCCTAAGGGGTCCTAGGATACATTGATGGATCCTAGGATGTCTTAAGGTATCCTAGGTGTCATAAGTGGTCCTAAGGTGTCCTAGGAAACATAATTACATTAATTTGTCCTAAGATTTCTTAAGGGGCACTATATGTCTTAACTAGTCCTAAGGGGTCCTAGGATACATAAATGGGTCCTATGATATCTTAAGGTTCCTTGAGTGTCCTAAGGGGTCCTTGTATTTAATTATGGGTCCTAGGATACATTGTGGGGTGCTAAGTGATCCTAGGGTACATTAATGGGCATTGAGATACATTCATTGGTCCCTGAGCATCCTATGATACATTAATGATTCCTAGGGGTTCCTAGGTGTGTTAAGAGGTCCTAAGATACATTTATGGGCCCAAAATGTCTTAAGGGGTCCTAGGATTTCTTAAGAGGTCTTATGTCTTTTAATTGGTAATAAGGGGTCCTAGGATACATTAATGGGTCCTAAGATGTTATATGAGGTCCTAGATGTCTTAAGGGATCCTAAGGTCTCCTCATGCATGTATTAAAGTGTCATAGGCTACATTAATGGATTTTGGGATACATTAATGGGTCCTAAGGGCTTATAGGATACATTAATGATTCATAGGAGTCTTAAGGGGTGCTAAGGGTCCTAGGTGTCTTTAGAGATCCTAAGGGGTCCTAGGATACACTAATGGGTCCTACAATGTCTTAAGTGCTCCTAAAAGGGCCTAAGATACATTTGTGGGTCCTAAAATGTCTTAAGAGGTCCTAGATGTCTTAAGGGATCCTAAGGTCTCCTCGTACATGTATTAATGTGTCCTATGATACATTAATGGGTTTTGGGATACATTAGTGGGTCCTAAGGGGTGCTAGGATACATTAATGTTTTGTAGGAGTCTTAAGGGGTCCTAGGTGTCTTAAGAGATCACAAGGGGTCCTAGGATACACTAATGGAACCTAAGATGTGTTAAGGGGCTCTAGGTTTCATAGTTGGTCCTAAGGTGTCCTAAGACGTCTTAAGGGGTTATAGGTGTCATAAGTGGTCCTAATGGGTAATGAGTCTTACGATGTCTTAAGATGTCCTAAGTGTCAAAAATTAGGGGGGGGGGAGAGATGGGGAAGAAACATTAGAGAGAGAGAGAGAGAGAGAGAGAGAGAGAGATATCACTATCCTAGTAAAAGATTGTCTTACTATAAGCTACAAAAAAATAAAGCACCACATAGATGACATTGAAAGGAGATGGTGAGAGGAGGGAAGGGATGAGATGGTGAGAGGAGGAGGGAAGGGAGATAGTGAGAAAGAGGGAAATTAGGAGAGATATGTGAGAGATGGAGTGAGAGAAGGGGGAGAGGTGAGAGACATGATGTATAAATAGAGGGTAATTAGGGGGGAATATATGGTGTGTGTGTGTGTGTGTGAGAGAGAGAGAGAGAGAGAGAGAGAGAGAGAGAGAGAGAGAGAGAGAGAGAGAGAGAGAGAGAGAGAGAGAGAGAGAGAGAGAGAGAGAGAGAGAGATTCTCTTAGGAATATCCAATACTCTTTGTTATTTGTAAAGCCTTGTTATTACTTCAAAATATGTAGTGATGGGTTTTAGTTGGAAATGTCCACTACTCCTTGAGTGTGTTACTCATAAATAACTCAAGTCCACTGGTATTTCCAAGTGGGTGAGATTTTTTCATAGTTCCACCTTTGTCAAATCATTTTCCCAATTCTAAAACTTCATCACCATCAAAATATGGTAACTTAGCTTGCCTAGTTTACATACAATACAATTTGAATATATATGTATACATGTGTGTGTGTGTGTGTGTATGGATTTATATTTTTAATGTTGAAAAATGTGATCATGTTTTTAATATTTAAAAATAGGACATTTATCAAATAGAATATTATTACTTCTATTTAGAATATAATTTTTATCCATTTCTTGTTCAAATAGAATATTGGATAGGGTTGCCATATTGAAGCCTCTGTTTTAGAGAGTTTAAATGTATTAATCATTTTTAATCTTTGTCATTAAATTACCCAATATTTGTAACTTTTGAATGACAATTTGTATTTATGAAAGACAATGAATCAATAACAATGCATTGAAAATTTTAGCAAAGGTATCCATTTTAGGAAAAAAAATCCTCTTTCATATGAGATTTTACCTATTCTTTTGACTTTATTAAGGGCAAAAAAAAGTAGGGGATGAAAAAATTATTGTGAAATTAGACATGAATTTTTTAATAGGTAAGTACACTAAGATGGTGTGAAAAAAGTGGCCACCCACTCAAAAAACCCCAAAACGCTAATAACCCAATCGAGTTTTTTTTAATTCAAATAACTTGATCGGGTTATAGTTTGATAATTACCAAGCCTAGATTCCAATAACCCAATCATGTTTTTAATTTTAAACATTAAAAACATGATTGTGATTTTAAACATTAAAAACATGATAGTATTTTTAAGCATTAAAAATGTGACTATGTTTTTTATGTTTAAAAATGTGATCATGTTTTTAATGTTTAAAAACATGACGTATTTTTAATGTTTAAAAATATGATCACGTTTTTAATGGTTAAAAATATGACATGTTTATAATGTTTAAAAAAATGATCATGTTTTTAATGTTTAAAAACATGATTGTATTTTTAAGGTTTAAAAATATGACATGTTTACAATGTTTAAAAACATGATCATGTTTTAATGATTAAAAACCTGATTAAAATCATAAATCCATATACACATATATGTAAATTTAATATATGTATGTATGTATGTATGAGAGTGTGAGAGAGAGGGTAATTATGGGTGTGTGTGTGTGTGTGTGTGTGTGTGTGAGAGAGAGAGAGAGAGAGAGAGAGAGAAAGAGTAGGGCCTAAAATAGATGGATATGATGATGGGAGAAGGAAGCAAGGAGGAAAGAGAGAGAGGGGGTAAATGATGAGATGGTGAGATGGGAGAAAGGGATAAGTGGGAGGGAGGAGAGATGAGGTAGAGAGAGAAGGGTCGATAGATGAGGTAGAGAGAGAAAGATGATATTTAGGTCAGGATATATGAAGATGGTGTGTGAGTGTGTGTGTGTGTGTGTGAGTGAGAGAGAGAGAGAGATGGTATGGTGGTGAGATGAAGGAGGGGAGAGAGTGATAGATAGGGGGTAATTAGGGGGGATAGATGATATAGAGAAGATCCTAGGATTTCTTAAGGTGTCCTAGGTGCCTTGAGTAGTCCTAAGGGGTCGTCATATCTATTAATGGATCATGGAATATATTAATGAGTCAGAATATATTAATGGGTCCTAGAGGATCCTAACATACATTAATGGGTGTGAATGAGTCATAGAACATATTGATGGGTCAAAAGGCATCCTATGATATATTAAGGGGTCCTAGGATGTCTTAAGGGGTCCTAGGTGGCTTATGTAGTCCTAAGGGTCCCTAGGATACATTAATGGGTGCTAGGATGTCTTAAGGTTTCCTGGTGTCATTAATGGTCCTAGGATACATAATTACATCAATTTTTCCTAGTATGTCTTAAGGGGTACTAAGTGTCTTAACTAATCCTAAGGGGTCCTATGATATCTTAAGGTTTCCTAAGTTTCTTAGGGGGTCCTAAGGGGACTACGTATGTATTAATTTATCCTAGGATTCATTGTTGGGTGCTAAGTGGTCCTAGGGTACATTAATGGGCATTGGGATACATTCATGGGTCCCTAATATATCAATGGGTCTTGGGGGTTCCTAAGGGTTCCTAGGTGTCTTGAGAGGTCCTAAGATACAATAATGGGTCCTAGAATGTCTTAAGGGGTCTTAGGTGTCACAAGTAATCCTAAGGAGTCCTAGGATGTCTTAAGAGGTCTTATGTCTCTTAATTGGTCATAAAGGGGTCCTAGGATACATTAATGGGTCCTAAGATGTCATATGGGGTCCTAGATGTCTTAAGGAATCCTATGGTCTCCTCATGCATGTATTAAAGTGTCCTAGGATATATCAATGGGTTTTGGGATACATTAATGGGTCCTAAGTGATTCTAGGAAACATTAATGGTTCGTAGGAGTCTTAAGGGTTGCTAAGGGTCCTAGGTGTCTTACGAGATCCTAAGGGGTCCTAGGATACATGAAATGGTCCTACAATGTTTTAAGTGGTTGTAAAGGGGGCCTAATATACATTAGTGTATTCTAGAATGTCTTAAGAGGTACTAGATGTCATAAGGGATCCTAAGGTCTTTTTGTACATGTATTAATGTTTCCTAGGATACATTAATGAGTCCTAAGGGGTGTTAGGATACATTAATGGTTTCTAGGAGTCTTAAGGGGTCATAAGGGGTCCTAGGTGTCTTAAGAGATCATAAGGGTTACTATGGTACACTAATGGGTCCTAGGATGTCTTAAGGGGATCTAGGTGTCATAGTTGGTCGTAAGGTGTCCTAGGATGTCTTAAGGGGTCATAGATGTCATAAACGGTCCTAAGGGGTAATGAATCTTAGAATGTCTTAAGGTGTCTTAAGTATAAAAAATAGGGGGGAGATGGAGAGATGGTGAAGAAACATGAGAGAAGAGAGAGAGGTGATGGAGATGGTGAGAGGGGGGAAGGGATGGGATGGTGAGAGGAGGAGGGGAGAGATTGAGGAGGGAAATTAGGAGGAGAGATATGTGAGAGATAGAGTGAGAGAAGGGGGATATGGTGAGAGACATAAGGTAGATATAGATGGTGATTAGGGGGGAAGATATGGTGTGTGTGTGTGTAAGAGAGAGAGAGAGAGAGAGAGAGAGAGAGAGAGAGAGAGAGAGAGAGAGAGAGAGAGAGAGAGAGAGAGAGAGAGTTTATATCTTGGGAATATCCACTACTCCGTTTTATTTGTATAGCCTTGTTATGACTACAAAATATGGAGTGATGGGTTTTTGCTTGGGAATGTCCACTACTCCTTGAGCGTGTTACTCATAAATAACTCAAGTCCACTAGTATTTCCAAGTGGACAAGGTTTTTTAGTAGTTCCACCTCTGTCAAATCATTTTCCTAATTCTAAAACTTCATCACCAGCTAAATATGGTGACCTAGCTTTCTTAGTTGACAAACAATATAGTTTGAACCAATATATACACACACATACATATACACATCTATTTTACATATATATACACATAAATATGTATTTATATACATACATACACACACACATACATATTTATATATATACCATAGTAATTTTTAGTGGCTAATATTCACCAATTGGCTAATTTTGGAAATTTGAGAATCCAATTTTGGCTAATAATTCAAGATTGAATGCAACCTAAATTGCGACATTTTTACAAAATTTTGATTTAGAAATATTTAAATTGCAAAATAATTTATTTTATAAAAAACTTGAACTCGAAAATTCACCACAATATTCAATACATGATTAGATTTGATTCGCCATAATTTTATAAGTTATTGTAGTAATTTCAATTAATTCTTCAATAATGTATCAAGATTATTAGTTACTCTAGGGATCTATCACCAACTTTTAGTTTCCATTACTGACTTAAAGTATAATCTAGTGACCCTCATTATATTCTATGAGGTAAAAATATTACTATTTGGTTTGTAATGCTTGTGGGAGCTAAAATTTCTTTCAGATTGCTGATCTCAATATAAATCAATGGTCTTGAAATGTTTTTGGGCCCCATTAGTATTTAAAAATATCAATACATTTGTCTTACACAATACAATGAGGTTATTAGATTATATTTTAAATAAATGGTAGCAAGTAATTATTATAGAGTGTATTCCTTAAACCCATCAAAGATTTCCACATTAAGCCTAATAATTTTCTATAAGAATTCTATTTTTTTAAATAGAAGTATTCACCATGGTGATTAATTTATTTATTTTTATTGTTTAAGATTCATCAATATTTTCTACAAAAAAATTATTATTCAAAAATAATTGCCAATAAAAATACTTTCTTTTTTCAAAAAAATTGAGAGATTTGCCAATAGAAAATTTTTTTTTTTTCAAGAAAATGAAAGATTCTCCAAGATTATATATATATATATATATATTATATATATATATATATATATATATATATATATATATATATATATGTCCATATATGTGTATGGCTTTATGTTTTTAATATTGAAAAATGTGATCATGTTTTTAATGTTTAAAAAAAGGACATGTTTTTAAACATTTAAAAAATTATCATGTTTTTAAACATTAAAAACATGACCATATTTTTAATGTTGAAAAATAGGATCGTGTTTTTAAATGTTTAAAAACTCAATCACATTAGGCTTGGGAGCTTCATTTCTCTCTATTTCCCTCCCTTTTCACATCTTTTGTTCTTCTAGAATGGTTTCTCATCTTCCTCATCATCACATTTACACATCATTAATTAGGTATTTGTAAAATTACCACCATAATATCACACATCTTCTGAGCTTTCTAACCATATAATTGTTTTTTTCTATTTTTGGACAACATTAACATATTAAAATTTAATTTTCTTTACCAGTGTCTCCATAGTTCTTAGAGACATACGTGTACCATTTTATTAATAACTTTTGATCTATTTGACCAAATTTAAAATAAATTACATATTATTATTGTGCACTTGATTCTATACACATTTTTAAAAAAATCATTTTTAATTATTTTGATGCAAGTTATGTGTAGTGCATGATCAAACACCTGATTTTCAAGATGTGCCCAATTAAAAAAAATCATAAGAAAAAATACTCAACAAAAAAATACAAAAAGATACGCAACTTCTAGCTCTCACTCTTAGCTATCTTTCTACCAAAGGGTTTTTCAAAATACTAAATCTAACTATATCTTTTTTGATGCGTGACTAGGTTATATTTTCTTAAAAAGTTTAGGAACAATCTCTTGTGTACAATGGATTTGACCCTCCTAATCTTATCTAGTTTTTAAAAAAATTATTAATTTAGAAACTAGATTCAGAGTACTGCATTTTTTGTTGTTTGCATATCTTCTAATTTTAAGTACATGACTATCAAATTTCTCTTCCAAGTTTAGGTTTACCTGATTTCAGAAAAAAAAAAAGACCACTTATACCCCCTTTTTGCACACCATCTTGGTGCACTTACTCTGACTAAGGACTTGGCTAATGAAGTCACCCACCGAAGTATTGAAAAGGAACATAAATACTAAAATTGCTTCTCACGTTGAGCTTTTCTTAAAGTTAAGGTTTTTCACTTTCAAGAGAATCAAAGTTATGAGTATTTAAATATAGTTGTCATAGGGTATCCATTAACATATAACTCTATTGGGGAGTTGTTAAAACACCCTAATCTAGTCAAACACAAGTATAAAATCAAACCCTAATTCATAGGGTGACTCTGAGATATCTCCTAAGTAGTTTGTAATACTATTGACATTACGCTAAATATGGATGGAATAAGATCTTTAAACAATCTTGTGACCTTGTGTATGTATACTCAACCAAATTATAAAAGGAGAGAAAAGGGAATTACAAAATCCCTTGTAGTTCAAAATGATCTATTTTCATCAAATAGTGAAAGTAGTGGAAACACCCTATTTTTAGAAAATAGATGCAATAATCAACCTTTCACTTTATAGAGGATAATATTCAAGAATCCTTTGAAAGAAAAGAAGAAGAAATACAAAAGGATCAATTTTTATTTCACAAAACCAACCCATGTGCAAACCCATTTTTAAATCTAGTATATGTGAAATCGATAAATACTATAGTCAATCCATTAGGTAGTGTGGAAAATGTATAAGGATTTAATAAGGCTCCATCGTCAGGAGAACCAATGCCAAAAGAAGATGATTTTTTGCAAGAGGTAAAATATTTAAAGGTTGAGTTAGAATATTTAGAAGACACAGAGATTATATATGATATGAAATTAAGGATTGAGTCTTTAAGAGTTGCATATGTTGGCTCTATTCCATTTTCTACACCTACACCTACCAAAAATACAAAGGTATCCCTAAATTCTCAACCTAACCTATTAAAAAATTAGAAAAATTTAAAATTTGGGGGTTTACGGGGGACACAACATTGCTAATGTACAAAATTCATAGGGAGGTGCAAATCATGTTGTGAATCTAAACCTACAAGGGAATACACAACCTAATGTTCAGGAAAATATAAACCAGAACATGCAAGGTAATCGAGTTATATGAAACACTTTGGGAAGAAGACCTTTGCATTGAAGGAAATTACAAACAATTATATTTTATTGGAATCCATGGTTTTTAAAATCAAATATCATATGACATTTGGGTTGCATTGATGAAGTTTTCAAGAAAAAAACATTATTTGCTAAAGATCATTTGAAAGAATTTTTTAATCGTGTGAGTGAATTTGAATAGAAGATGAAGATGTAATTATGAATTTTTTCATGTAATCACTAATATATGAAGCTAAGAATTGGTATAGTAATTTTACTCATGCAAGTATCAATTCTTGGGATAAGTTCAAGAGAATATTCAAAGAATAGTATAGTGATAATACTAATACTAGATTTGTTATAAAGGAATTCACTAATATTGTTAGAGGATCAAATGAACTACTAGCTGATTTTAATGCTAGATTTATTAGGTGTTTTAATAAAATTCCTCCATATATTAAAAAATACTAATATCTATATTTTTGAAAAAATAAAAAACCATACCTTTTTTTTATTTTTTATCTTTATTTCTTGCTAGGCTTTAGAATCCATCCATCATATTTTTTTAAGAAATCTATGTATATGACCAAAATAATAGACTTATGTACCACACAAGTCAAGTTGTACTACAAAGTTCAAGCCGAACTTCATTATCAAAGGAAGGCCAAATGTCATACTCAACATAATAGAAAACATCATGATCAATTTAGAATAAATCTTTCTCCCAAATCAAGATAAAAATAATCAATATAGTGATGTTGATATTAGTCTTGTTGATCAACCAAAATATGATCTCATTGATGATATTTAGAACCATATGGATTAGAATATGAAACCTATGATGATTAAACCTTAGAGAACATTACCTTAATGAAGTTTCATATATCTATATTCCCTTAAAACTAACAACCCTCAATTCCTGTCTAGTTATGCATCTATCCTTTGCAACAACCTATAAGTCCTATTCATCCATCCATATACCCTCAATATCAAAAAAATACAACATTCCAACCTACCTAAAAAAAATGACCTTTTCAACAATACATAAGCTTTAAATGAAAATAAACTATAACCTCTAGTCACCCATCCATCTATACTAAAGTTCAAGATTCAATTATCACAATATATACCATTAACCCCCAACAAACACTGATTAATTTTTCTTCTCCTACCTTTGACAAGGTAATTTACCTATCTTCCATTCATGACCTCCCACACTATTGAACCATATTCCAAATTCCTATCTCCCATGCATATTTTAATCCTCATTCTCATCAACAAACCAAGAGTGTATTCTGACATCTAGTTCCTATCGGAATCATTCATCCTCCAATTATCATCCACTCTATCCCAATAAAAATACACGTCTAATAAAATTACCTTTATGGAATTTTTACAAGGATTTTCATTTTTATTTTGTTGGAGCATAGGGGAGGATTTTATAGGAGCATATCTTGGAGGGTGACTTGCACAATGACGATGAGGGCTCAAAGTGCTTAGTCCAAGGTAGCTCACTATGGATTTTTAATCAAGTGAAGACATAATTAAAATAAACTAGGTTGGCTTATACATTAATCCAGATAATTAAGTTTCCTAACCCATTTTCATGTGGGATCCTTTGTGGACTGTGGATGGGTTGGAGAAGGCCTAGTGGCCGGCGTGGCACTGATTGTTAAATTGAAAATCCTTGTCCTCATGAAAGGTTGTTGGTTCCACATGAGTTTCACCTAGGGGTTGGGGTCCAAAGAAACTGCTAGGATAACCCACGAGTGGGAGCTATGTGATGCCACTCTTCAAGACGTGTCTTAGGATTCCCTCATGTCAACCTTTTGGTTTTCCTCTAGTATAGTGTGGTTTCTTATGGTATCACATGTGTATCTTTGTGATATGTTGTCTGTATATCTTGAGCATATATCATGTCATATTTGGTGTTCTCATGTTTTACTGTAATATGATTTTTTGCATGGTATGGGGACTTGTGTTACCTCCTATCTTGAGGGAGTGGACCTCATAGTTCTACGTGGTTGGGTGGAAAATATTTTTCTATCGAGGTTCATTGCTTGGTTCATTTTTTTTTGGATAGACTTCGTAGAATTCTAGCATCTTCATTGTACCTTCATATCAACTTCTTGATAGATGATCATTGCAGTAATTTGTATCATATGATGTAAAATGGATTTTGGCATTGTAAATGTATATTATTATAAATGATTGTAAACATACTACACATATGTATTGATGAGCATTGAGATGTAATAATTAGAATTGAATAGATTGATTATGTATTTGGATATCATCATTATTTTATAGATTAGTCTCATATGAGTTTATGGATTTAATAAATGGTTGAAAGTAGCATTATTAATCTAACATTTCCTTTTGTTCTTTAACTATTTATGTGTTGCTAAGTAGTGATGTTAGGGAACCTAAGAGGACATGGTGTTGATATTTAAATGTCTTTTTTATGATGTAATGTTAATTTTAGATGTATAGTTAAAGTTTAAGAAAAAAAATTGTGCCATGTTTATAGTAATTTCATGTTGTCCTCTTGGGTTCCCTAGCGGGGCGTTACACAATCTATGATATTTAAGTTTAGGTCTATTTCATTTCTAATTAAGCATAAAATCATGCCAACCTCCAATGTCCATGATTTACACACCCAGTGATTCATCACTAGCACGACCATGATCAATCTCATGATTTCTCCAACTTTCATGCTACTTAGTGTAAGATGGTCAGCATTCAAAAAGTTAGGGTAGTTTTGTTCTATCTTATGTATTGTTGATGTATATATATGCTCAATGTATGTTGTTTCTCATGTTATCTACCCTTGTCACTATAGATGGCCTTCCTCATTGTTTGAATATGTACTTGGGAAGTCAATTAGTAGTTCTATAAGGTCAGATTGAGCTTGGCTCCCCTATTTCATATTTGTACTCTTCTTGTAGTGCCTCTTTAAGGTTTTCATAGTTACACTCTTGGTCTGGTTACAAGTTGGTTGACCTAAGCTTCCTTTATTTTTAACTTGTTTAGTTTTGTGGTGATTGAGCTAGGCTCTCATAGTTTTACTTCCATGATTTTTTGGTTGATATTTTTGGTTAATTCTTTCAAGTTGAGATTTTCTTCCTGATCATTCAATATTTCTTCTCTTTTTTAGTGTCTTGTTTAATTCTCTTTATTATACTTAATATATACGCTCTGCATTTTTCCAACAAAAAAAATGTAGAGCCATAAGAAAAGAGGACTCCTACATACAAAAAGTTTCCACTTCTTTCAAAATGATCAAGTATGGCATATACAAATGTTTTTTCTAAACATAATTCCAATCGAAAGTATAAAGTCCATTGTTGATAATAAAAAGTTTGGAATATTAAAAATCCTCCATCTAAAATGCCAAATAATCCATCTACATCAACCACCACCCATCATAGTCCAACATATTTCTCAAAGCCCAAAAATGCTACTTTAGAAATATGTCATGTCTTGATCAACTCTTTATCATAAGGAATATAATGGAACTCTATCAAGATGTTGATATTTGGATACAACCAACCCTAGTATAAAAAATGATCATAATAACATCCATGAGTTGTATATTGGAGTGCTATAATCTTGACAAGACAACTCCATATAGGTCATTATTGGTATATCATGAATTGAATATCCACATTAACAACATTAGGTGGATTAGAGAAGTTAGTGATCAATTAAAGATCAATATCTAATAAATAATAAATAAAAAATAGTAAAGAGAAAAAAACTCATCCATTAGTGAAAACAATTCTTATGATCCTTTGGATAAACACCATGATGAAAATCTCACTAGTACATTTGACCCACTTTTTAGACCAACATTTCCGACCAAGCTATAAAATGATTTTCCTTGGTCGGTTTATAGAAAAAAAATTTGATTCTTTTTTACTTCTATTCCCGTGTTGGTTGGAATTACGACCCTAAAGAGTGGTCGTAATTCTGACCAACACAGGAATAGAAGTAAAAAAAAAGAGTCAAATTTTATACATATATCCCGCCTATTGGCACATTTCATTTTATTTCATTTTGGCATAGTCTGCAAGCAAAGGAGTGTTGAACGAGGCAATATAAGGTGGGAAGATGCACTACATCGACACTACACGTGTATATGCAAGTAAGTTCAAACCAGTGGTTGAAGGTGGGAAGTTGCACTACATCGACACCACGTGCATATATGCAAGTAAGTTCAAACCAGTGGTTGAATATCATAGAAGTGCGGACCGGTGAGCAATAAAATCTTCATTTTCTTCTATTTCAATGCTTGGTTTGGTGTGTTAATGAGTTAGTAGATTTTACTTGTGTTTATTCTTTGAAAATCTGTATGCCTGGTGTTAATTATTGTGTTTATCCGGCTGTAATAGTCTTAAGTTTTTGTTAATATATGGAAATCCCATGAACTCTAAGGGGCCAATTCATCCAAAAACTTGATCCCACATAGTTTTTGTCTATTGGTGCAGTTGAGTTTCAACTTGTCTGGTTGAATACATACAAAATATTCAACCTAGGGCATCATTGTTCAAAAAGAAAACTAACCTTCCCAACTCTGAGCTTTTGAACTCTTATAAAGCATTTACTTACTCATCTTTCACACAGTGGCATTGAATCCCAATGGTGAAAATGTGAGTTAGGGCCACATCTTCCAACAAAGATTATTTGCCCGCCAAGCACTATACAGGAACAGTCAATAAAAGGACTGAAATTCTTTGATTTTAAGACTTCAAAAAAATATAATCAGTACATGGAATGATCAAAACTTATAATACCAATCAATGAATGCTTTTCCTATCAATGTTGCATTGAATAGAGAGTTTAATCATATAAACACCAGACTGTGTCTTCACGAGCAGAAAAGTGATTGTTTGTAAAGAATTAAAAGTTTATTGCTTGGTAGTTCATTACATTGTTTTCTTCGACCATACACACCTCCACACAAGAAGGACTAAAACCAAGCCATAGGATGGTCTAGGACTTTTGAAGACATCCTTTATTACAAAGCAAAACAAAATATAGAACTCAAGTCCCAAAGTAAAATTGAATGGCCTAGGTGCCCTGCACCAATACACCCCCCATGTAAATCTATATTCTAAAGTCCTTGAATCTAAGCAAATGTAACTCAATAACACCAAATATATCACTTAGAAGTCTTGTGAAGAGTCTTGGTGAGTTTAAGTGATATATTTGGTGTTATTAACTTACATTTTCTTGGATTCAAGGACTTTAGAATATACTCCAAAAGTGATTATGTAACGAAGGAAGTGAGAGGGAAGGATCTTGATTTAGGTCAATGGATATTTCAACATGATTTTGGACAAGATCTTGACATGAGTGGATGGGTGTGGATGATGGGTGTATTGGTGAAGAGTCTTGGTGAGTTTAAGCCTTTTGAAGCACTTTAGAAATATTGAATACATCATTTCTTGCCAACTATTTGACAAAGTAATGATGTATTGTAAAGAATTAAAAGTCTATTGCTTGGTAGTGATTGTTTGTAAAGAATTAAAATTTTATTGCTTGGTAGCTCATTACATTGTCTTCTTCGACCATACACACCTCCCCACAACTTCTTAGACTCCTCTCCCATAAAAATCATGTACAAAACTGACCAAAATCCCCTTGCAAACTGATTTTCAACTTCTTCTTAACCTGCATAGTCAGTTATATGATTGTTACAGTTAGTTATTCGTTTGCATTATTGTCTAGTTGACAACTAGTTGTCAACTTCGACCACTTTAATCTTTCTTGCATCATCTTTAACCTTTCAAAAGGTTTTAGGTTCCTATCCTAACCCCCTAAACTGCCTAAACCTCTACTAAACCCCCATTTAGCCCTTTAGGCCATAATTGCATAAAAATGCAATTTTACATCTTTTTGGCATCTTTGCTCTTTGAAGTGCAATTGATAATAATGGCATCAATGGCCATATAAAAAACTTAGATATACCTATAGGTCCTTTACCCTTACATAAATCCTTGGATCACTCAAGTGACCCCATAAATCTATACAATGTTATAAATCTCCCATTTTGACATAGGATAAGAGCATAGTGATAGAAGATAGATCCATTTTGTGCATAACCTGAAGTCATCGTATTCCATGAGAGTGTATCTTTTGAGAATTTTTTTTTGAACGTATCAAGAGACCGGTAGTTCTATAATTAAATCATCATAACTTTCCCATTACTTAACCATCACACATGGCACAGACTATCTTCAAACTGACAATACGTTGCATGTGTAGTACAAAACTATTAGTAATTGGCAGATTAAATGCAGATAATTACTAATAGATTAAACATATTATTACTATTCTTAATGTTCCATTTAAATGCTAGTATATAAAGAAGACAATCAGAAGACAATGAAGATTTGTCTGACCAATAGTCTACAAAATTAGACCTTTATTTGGCTAGGTCAAATCTTCCTTCATGCTAGCAGTCTATAGAATTATACCTTTATTTTAAATGCATTTAACACAATTTTTTTTTACAAAACTGAACCAATGGCATATTTACAACAAAGAAATGGAGTGATAATAATATGCTGAAAATTCTATTTTGTTTAATACACGCCAAAGGACCAGTCCCAACAATTCTTAAACATACTTTATTTGATATGATGAATTCTTAATAAAGGTCTAATTTTGTAGACTATTAGCATGAAGGAATATTTGACCTAGCCAAATCTTCCTTTTACCACACAAAAAACTGTGTGATAACTATGTCTACTCCAACCTTAATTGTTTAAGAATTCATCATATCAGATAAAGTATGTTTAAGAATTGTTGGGAGTTCTATTAGACCTTTGTTGTAAACATGTGATTGGTTCAGTTTTGTAATTTTTTTTTTGTGTTAAATACATTTAAATGGAATATTAAGCATAGTAATAATATGCTTAATCTATTAGTTAAGATTTAAAATGAAGATTTTATTGTTCACCGGTCTGCACTTTTGTGATACTCAACCACTGGTTTGAACTTACTTGCATATAGGCATGCATTGTCGACCTATTGTAGCTTCCCACCTTATACCACCTCCTTCAGCACTCCTTTTCTCGTGGACTATGCCAAAATGAAATAAAATGAAATGTGCCGGTAGGCGAGATATATGTCTAAAATTTGACCTTTTTTTTTACTTCTATTCCCGTGTTGGTCGGAATTACTTTATCTGATATGAGGAATTCTTAATAAAGGTCTAATTTTGTAGATTGCTAGCACGAAGGAAGATTTGACCTAGCCAAATCTTCCTTGTACCACACAAACAAGCTGTGTGATAACTATGTCTACTCCAACCTTAATTGTTTAAGAATTCATCAAATTAGATAAAGTATGTTTAAGAATTGTTGGGAGTTCTATTAGACCAAGACTAATTGACAAAGAAATGATGTATTCAATATTTCTAAAGTGCTTCAAAAGAGCGCTTAAACTCACCAAGACTCTTCACAAGACTTCTAATGTTTGTAAGCTATACTTGAAAAAAATTGCAAGTTTATTGTAATATCTTGGTAGTGATGTTGCAGTTACTATTTTCCCTTATTAACACCAAATTACAAACTTGGAATGAAGGTTTAATATTCAACAACATTAGTAGTGCAATAGAAATGTAATTTAAAAGTTGGAAGATAGTCACTGTTCCTTGCCTCCTTTCACCTTCCCTACATAAACACTTATAGGCCCAGGTAATACAAGGCAAGGCTTCTCCCACAAGTCACATTAAACATAGAAAGTGGGAGAGCCTAGGAAATCATTGGTTCTTCAAGACAAAGATTGTTTGCACGTCAAGCACTATACAGGAACAATCAATAAAAGGACTAAAATTCTTTAATTTTAAGACTTCAAAACAATATAATTAGTACATGGAATGATCAAAACTTATAATACCAATCAATGAATGATTTTCCTATCAATGTTGCATTGAATAGAGTTTACTAATATAAACACCAGACTATTGTACACACTAAAAAGGTGCACTTCTATGAACCATTACATGCAAGGTTGCTCAAGAATGAGGCCCCACAAAGGGGCTCATAGCTCTCTATGCATGGAGTTGCAAGGTTGAAAATTGCTCTCAGCTAGAACTACAAGCTTGTGACCTTGCTAGTCAACCATACAATGAGAGATTCAAGTGAAGACAAGGGCAACAATGCCAATATCTCCAAGAATCAAATATGCAATGCAATGCAAGCTATATGGGGATGCAATCTAAGCTATGGAAATGAAAGTATAATGCAACTAATCTATGAAAGGAAATAGCAATGGATTACAATGCTTCCTATTTAGACTATGTGAGCTTAAATCTATTACATAAAAGGAAATCTATACTAAGAATGCCATTATCATGCAACTAAGAAAGCAAATATGAAACTACAATGAAATGCAACAAGTCTTCAATGTCTTCAAACTCCAAATGCACCTAAAACCTGCAGCATAACATTAGCATAAAAACATGAGATATATGCAAATGAAGGAGAGGGCTCTCCTTTTATAAGAAATGAGGTTAAATGGACCATGGAGATTAAGAGGCAAAAAGTCTTAATCAGCGGTGGAGCTTGAAAGAGGAGCAATCCATGTGCACAAGTATCCTCCAATGAGAGTGAAGTGTTGACTTTTGAGCCTCATGTGAGACAAAAAGTGCTTTTTCCCTTTTTATAAAATAGGAATAATACTTTATTTGTGCAACATAGGATAAGAGGAAAAGTGGGGCTTTTTATTTAATTAAAAGGGGAGGAAATATTTCTTTTAATTAAATAAAGGCTTAGGATAAATGGTTAGCCCAAGGATAAAAATCTAATATATGATCAAAATTAAGACTTGATCAAGAAATTGATAATGTTCAAAATATTGATTATTGATCAAAATGATTCAGGGTTGATAAATCAAATAAATGGAGCCCAAAGTCTAGGCAACCATTTTTGGGTGCATACATTTGCCCCTCTTTGACTAATGTGTGATCGATCTGGGAACACATGCAGTCAAAGAATGAAGTTGAAATGTGAGATCGATTTGGGATCACAAAACAACTCAGATATGAGGTCGATTCGGGATCATATCCGGAAAAAGCATAAACAAAGGCCTTTGAACATGAGGTCGATTCGGGATCACATTCAAAGTAAGAGATAAGAATCTCAAATTTGAGCAAAAGCTCACAAAAGATGTCTGAATCAGGAAAATCAAGGAATCGGGGATGAGAATCCCATAAATACTGCCCCCTCGGAATCGAAATCGAAATCAGGTAGAGAGGAGAACAACGAATTGATAAGGATTTGATCAAATCAGAATGAAATCACAATCGAATGTAAGAGTCAATAGGTTAACCATTAGGCAATGAAACATGCCCCAGTGAGGAAGTAGAAGAATATAAATAGAAGACTAGAAATAGAGCGAATGAAAGACTAGAAAATTTGAGAGACATGGAAGGAAGAAAGTCCATCAAAGATCGAATTATGCCTCTAAAAGTCAGTCACCTGCTCAGAAGAAAGGGAAAATTGAAATGTGATTTTGACTATCAAGATGACTTCGGATTTCGATTTCGAGTCCAAAAATGGATAGAAAATGATGTGATATGAAAGACTAGAAATGAAAGATATGATCAAGAAGAATCAGAAACTGAGCACAATTGACCAACTAGTCCGTAGATGATAAAAAGGAGAGCTCTCTCCATATGCAAGATGAAAAAACTAATCTAACATGAACCTAAAAATGCAAGCTACTATGAAAGTGGTTGACTTGCAAGGTCACAATGCCTATAGACATCTAATTATCATCATCGAGCGTTATTGGTAGCATCGTAAGATCATACAATGCACACTAACATAACTATGTGGATATGAATATGATCTTTATCAGATAGAAATGTGGGAATCTCACCTAGGCATCAAAGACATATAGGTCAAGATGACTAATGCAGTGAGATTACCTAAGTTTGATATGGCAAGATTATGCTTGTATCAAGACACATGAAAGTTAGGATAACTAGAAGCATGCACTCATAAAACAGTTAAGGATAATACCTTGTCAATCCATAGGGTCAAGTAAGACCAGCATAAATGCTCATGATAGTTAGGATCGACAAAATATACCCACAAGCAGATAAAGAAAGAAAACATGTTCTCATTCCCTCAGTCTTCTAGCTATGCATCATCAAAAACTTCTCAGGGAGAGACCACTCATCAAAGAAATCCTCATAGACAGCACACAAAGAAAAATAAAGTCATCATATCGTCAGTGAGTTGATTGTTTAAGTGCGTGTGTATTGGTCATAGAGTCAGACTTTGGTTATCATATCTGCAAATGAGAAATATCACATCATACTAGACTGTTGGGTAAGACACCTGATAAGTGTTAAGAAACACTCGACGCAAGGGTAGTGTTGAAAAACACTGTTTGGAGTGGTGTTGAAAAACACCTGTTGTGAAATTCCCCAAGAGACAAATGCACCTAAAAGACCAATGCTAACAGTTATGCCCCCTAGACAAAGAGAAAGACCAATTCCAGACCAAGTTAAATAAGGTCAAGGCATGATGGAAAGTGGCTAAGTGTCGAGGACATATGCTAACAAATAGGGGTGCAAAGGCCTCAAGTAGTGCCTATTTCCAGGTTTTCACCACTTGGATTCTTTTTTCATTTTTTCATTTTTTTTCTTTTTTTGTATTTTTGCTACCAAGGCGCCTATTGCTAGGTTTTCACCAAGGCATTTTTTCTATTTTTTTTGAATTTTTGAATTTTTTGAATTTTTTTGTATTTTTTCAGGACTTTTTATGCTTTTTAGGATTTTTTCAGCATCATATATGAATTTTTCTGGGTATTTTTTTCAGGATCAATAAATATGTGCAAAGGATGCCCCCAGATAAAATGGGCATCAAACTCCCAAGCAAGATCACATCGTGTATTCCCAATGTCTAGGAAGGTGAGGGACAAGATGGATAAGCAAGCTGGTGGAAGAAATGGAAGACATGAGAATGAAGGAGAGTGAAGGGAAGAAATCCTCAAGGTCAAACTCCTCAAGAGTACCCAAGCTAGGGAAAAATTGTTGTCATGTAAAGTGCATTTGGACAAGTAATGAGAGGCTAGCATAGGATAAGTCACAAAAGCACATTGCAAAAGAAGGAAGTATGCAGTCCAAAGGAGTAGACATGTCAAGAGGCTTCATAGCATCGTGGTTTACTTTTTTTTTTTTTTTTATTAGATCAAGACCAAAGGGGAAAAGGATAGCAAAAGGCTAGAATGAATGAAGGAAAATGAATATGAAGGCTAAACATGAATGAAAGCAAGATCATCATAAGATAGCTCACAAGATAGCCAAATGTTCAAGTATAGGTCAACATTGTCAAGATCAAAGATGAAAGATGGAATGGATGAAATATGTAGAAGAACTACGCATGATGCCTGATTGTCAGGTTTTCATCATGGTACTTATCCAAGGTGCCACAAGAGAGTGGTTTTCACCATAGGATGAATTTATTTCTCTTTACTTTTGCTACCAAGGTGCCTGTTTCCAGGTTTTCACCATGGCACATTTTCAATTTTTTTAATTTTTTTCTTTTTTTCTTTTTTTTCTATTTTTTGAAATTTTTGGAAGAAGGCAAGCTTTTTGGATAATGCTCCTTGAAAGGATAAACCATGATATGCCAAGGATTCAAAATGATATGCTCAAAGATGCTGAAGAGGAAAGGAAGACGCAGAAGGAATAGGCAAATGAGGAAAAAATGATAGAAGGTAGAAGGATAATGAATGTGAAAAGGTAGATGGAAAGAAAGGTAAGATCAATGTCAATACACACCTTGAAGGGTGGCGAGAGGATGGAGGAAACATGAACCATATTCTAGTCCAAGTGCGAATCATATTCTGGTTCATTATTGCTATCTGACTCTTCGAAAAGAGGATTGGTGTGCTTGTTATAATTCTCAAATGTGAATGGAGGAATACGAGAAGGAATATGGCAAATGTTTAGCAGAGGTTGTGGTTTAGGCACATGGAATGGAAGAATGTTTTTGGAAGAAGATGAAGTGGAAGTCTTTGGAAGCTTGAATGTCAATTTCACTTTTTGTTCAACATGAGACTCTTTCAAGAGAGATTTTGGAATCCATATAGCTTTAAGCTTTTTATTTTCTTTTGATGTGTTAGAGAGAATATCTTGAATGATGGATTTTGGAACCCATACTTGTCTTGTAGTTTTCTTCTTAGATATCTCTTTTGACTTTATATATCCATGTCGATTAGAAGAGACATGGTGATCTTTTTTTGATGGATTCTTGTATTGCTTCTTTTTCTTGTATTGAACATTCAAGTTACTTCCAAAAGACTTGGGACTTGTGGAAGAAGAAGGAGGATATGACCGGTTTAGATGGGTGGGTGGATGAAAAGGATTCAAGGGTATGCATCTATGTTGATCTTGAGGAAAGATAGGAGATGGAGGGATGTAAGGACCCAAGATGGATGACAAATTAGGAGAATTAGGAGGGGAAAGTGAAGGGACATAAGGACCCAAGATGGAAGGAAGACATGAAGCCCTTAGTATTGGTGGAGGAGGTCCAAGGATGGACGTGGGAGATGCAAAAGGATAATCAATAAGTTCATCAGCATCTATATGATAACCAAGGATATCAGCATCTTTAGAGTGAGCATTAGGATTTTCAACAAGATCATGCACATCTTGAATAGGAGCAACTTCATTGATAGGATTGTTCAAAGCTTGCAAAGACTTAGGAAGAGAAGAAAGCGGAAGTGAACATGGAGTGGTAGAACAAGAAGATGGAAGACTTTGATCTTGACAAGTTGCTTTGGATAGCATAAGTGCATCATTTTTTTCTTGATTTTCAATAGGCTTAACATCAGAAGTAACAACACCATTTTTAATAACCTTAATGGAAGTATCATCTTTGGAAAGCGCAAGTGCAGTAA
Source organism: Chamaecyparis obtusa (assembly GCA_027943335.1). Taxonomy (NCBI): domain Eukaryota; kingdom Viridiplantae; phylum Streptophyta; class Pinopsida; order Cupressales; family Cupressaceae; genus Chamaecyparis; species Chamaecyparis obtusa. The sequence goes on along the minus strand of BSBK01002455.1, from coordinate 1,751,095 downwards.
GGTTATTTTGATTATCAATAAGCTCAACGGTGTAAGTAGTAGCTTGATCTTGCTTAGAGGAAGAATTAAGACATGGTGGAATGAATGGGGAAGGGTGTAAAGGATCAAAAGAACCATGAAACAGATAAGAGACATCATGAAAAGAATTGGATGACATGGAGGGTTCTTGATCTTGATCTTTCTTTATATTCTCTTCTTTATCATTTTTAGAGTCCTCTTGACATGGAGCCACTTCTAAGGACAAGGAAGCAGGTTGGGATTGTATAGAAGACTTTGGAAGAGATGGTGAAGGACTAGCTGAAATAGGCATTATAGCGGATGAAGGCTTAGGCTCTTTAGGTTTGACATTATTGAAAGTATTTGCAGCCAAGTGAAGGTTATCTTGAGTATCTTTAAGAGGTGGCCCTTGAGGATAGTTATACGGAACCGCATGGAAAGCATTATGATCTTTGTTGGATGAAGGATTTGTGAAAGATTTGGATGACTCAGAAGCTTTAGGAAGTGTGTGGGTATTGGAGGAAGTGGTGGATGGAAGGGAACCATCATAAGACAAAGGTTCAACATTAATATGATTTTGCTTGAGAGTGAGATCTTTATTTTTAGCATGAGAGTTTTTAGAGGAGAGATGCTCATAGTATCTACGTTTATAATCAGCATGAAAAGCTTTCTCTTCCTCAATAGAAGTAGATGTATCATATTGTTCACAACAAATATCATAATTTCTCTCAAAATCAGAATGATATGGATCACCATCACAATCTATCCAATAGGATGACCCTTTAGTAAGCCTAAGCACACGATGAGGAGGACTCTTAGGAACAGAGGTGCCATAAGTATTGCTACATTGTCCATCATCATAGTCATCATAGTCATCATAGTCATCAAAGGTAGGTGTGTCACTCTTTATGGAAGAGACATCACAAGGACTATCATGTTGCTCTTTATGGTATGTCTTCTGAAAAGAAGACTCTTGGGAGAAGTAGAAGAAGAATGAGATCTTGAAGAAGAGGAAAATGAAGACCTAATGGAAGAAGAATACTTGGATAATGAGGAATTTGAATAATGTTTAGAAGAGTCATGATAAGATTTGGAAGATAAAGAATGTGAATAGTGTTTAGAAGAATCATGATAAGACTTAGAAGATGAAGAATGAGAATGTTGTCTGGAAGAGTCATGATAAGACTTGGAAGGTGAAGAAGAATGAGAAGATTTAGATGATGAAGAATGTTTGGAAGAAGGATGTTGTGATATGATCATGTCTATGATCCTAGCAAAGGCATCTGATTTAATCATCATTTCCTTTATTTTTTCTATAAATTCATCACTCATGAGAATTTTGGAGGAACAACACTTTTCAAATATGTCAATGAGCTCAAGATCATCTATTCTTAATAAAGGTTCCAAAGCTAGATAGTTAAGATTCATGGTTCCAAAAGAGGAGAAATCAAGCATAGGAATGATAGAAAAATAGAGGAATGCAAACTAGATAGTAGAAGAAAAAGAATCAAGAAGAAGAAGAAGTATTTCCCATGGGAATAGAAGACTTTAGAAGAACATGGGAAATGGAGAAGAAAGAAGAAGACTAAGAGCCATCTTGTGCAATTAATACCATAATGTTCATTGAGATGTTGAGCAACATGACAACACCTAGGATCTAAGATCTGGACTGACCAAGGAAGACTGAAAATAGAAGACCCTTGGTAATAGGATGACCTCACAAAATGTCAACACCAAACTAGGATAATCAAAGTTCTTTATTGTCCAAAGAGAAATGAAAAGATAGAAGCAGGGGCTTTACCAACACTGTCAAAGAGGTGCTTCAAATCAAAGGGTGACTACCCTTGCACTTTTGAACCAGGAGGTTGGGCTAGGCCAAAAGATAATTGAAATTGAGATTAAATGAAAATTATTTGGACAATAAGAGTACGAGAATTTCCCAAGAATGTAGCTCACAATTCTAGAGATAAACTTTCTCACCAAGAACAACCTTCTAATGCAATATTTCTCTTTGGCTAATGTGATACTGATGTTGATCTTGACCAATTTGTGCAAAATTTTAAGTTTTTAAGGTCTAATTTCAAGTTTCTGAATGTGAGGGTGAAAATGTCTGATTTCAATCACAAATTCAACAGCATTTGGACAGGTTTGAAAACAGTAGAGGATCAAACATGTCTTCAAACACTTGAAACAAGGGCAAAAGCAACCTTGCCAAGACAACCACTTATGATATCAAAAATAAAATTGCACCCTATGAATGCTACCGATTGTTTGTATGTTGAGAATGTTTACACCGGTATCACACAATCGAAGACACTTCAAGAAATATCTACCTACAAGACAAGGCTCAATACTTACCAACTTAGCCCACAACTTGATGCCCCCTTGCCTCACACCAAGTGGTTGCCCATAAGAGATATTGGCTTTGTCATGGAAGTGTCAAACAACACAACCAAAGGGACACATATGGTGAGTATCTTGGGGTGATCCGGGTTAGTCCACTTGGATCAATCCTTGCACTAAGAAGATAAGCGGCTAAATAAGGTGGCCTCTAACCTATGGTTCTTAGTAAGGGCTTCCGTTCATAACACCCCTCTTGCTCCTCATAAAGGACTAGGACCTCGTGGCCTCAAGAGTACCTTAAGCATTCTTGCTCAATATTTTCCCCATGGTCGCAATCCCATGAGCTACTCACATCAAGCGAAGACAAGTGTTATGTCTACCAAAGTTTTATGTCTTTGATAGCCTTGAGATTATAGTGGGTTGGAATAGCTCAGTATTAGCTTGTCCCCACTTGGGTCGTTCCTCTTGATTGCTCAAGAGCAGGCCCGCTAAAGGATTCTAACAACTAAACAAAAAGTAGATCAACTCTTGAGGTTCAAGGTTTTTGGTTCACCACAAGGGTGAAGAGCATACTCCCCTATCTCAAGAATCTCTCCCAAACACACCAAACAAAGAGATTCAATTACTCCCTTGCTTCCAAAACCTTAAGATGGGTCAAGATTTTTTGGTTCACCTAAAGGTGAAGAGCATACTTCTCCTACCACCTCAAGATCCCTTTCAAAAGGTATTAAGATTCCTAATACAATTAGTGAATGCCACACTTGAAAGGAAAGCAAATAAACAAGCAAGAATTTTTTTTATTTTTATGCTTGGGCAGCCCTACAAAAACCATTAGTAGCCCTCTTTGACATGCGTTCTTTTGATAAATTTCAAGTAATGAGAGCACCTACAACCACAACTTGCTAGACCAACAAGAGTTAGGAGAATCAAAATCCAAAATCTACCAATGATTAGTACATGAAAAATCAAATAATCTGCAAAAATAACTGATCAAATGATAAAATCTGAAAATGAAACCATCATGGTTGGATTAGGCTCGGAAAGACCTTTCCAACAATATATCACACTTAAACTTTTAATACCATTTGCAAAATTTCAAAAAAAAATGGGCACCCATTTTCTAGAGTGGCATGGATTTGAAAACGCTAGAAATTTCAAAAAATTTCAAAAAGATAGCTAAGAACCCAAAACTTGCAAGATAGATAAAATAGCTCAAAAATAACTCACTGTCAGGTACAGACACAGTCCAGACACCAGTATTGCGCGATACTTTGCACTATACCAGGCGATACTCTTCAGTCAGTGCGATACTTCGCCCTTTGCCAGGTGATACTTCGCCCGAGACCAGGCGATATTCTCTACTATAGTCGAGCGATAGTTCATAAAGGGTGAACTATCGCGCGATATTTTTCTTCAAAGCAGACGATATTTCTAGCAAGCGCGAAGTATCGCACCGCTATATAAAGGTATATCGCGCGATATACTGAGAAGTATCGCGTGATATTCTGAGACAAAAAATCAAAACTGTAAAATTTCTGAAAAATAATCCGAAAAATGATGAAAATGCAAATGAAATAAAGGACAAAGCCTATCTACTCTGCCCCACGATGGGCGCTAGAAATGTACACACTAAAAAGGTACACTTCTATGAACCATTACATGCAAGGTTGCTCAAGAATGAGGCCTCACAAAGCGGCTCATAGCTCTCTATGCATGGAGTTGCAAGGTTGAAAATTGCTCTCAGCTAGAACTACAAGTTTGTGACCTTGCTAGTCAACCATACAATGAGAGATTCAAGTGAAGACAAGGGCAACAATGCCAATATCTCCAAGAATCAAATATGCAATGCAATGCAAGCTATATGGGGATGCAATCTAAGCTATGGAAATGAAAGTATAATAAAACTAATCTATGAAAGGAAATAGCAATGGATTACAATGCTTCCTATTTAGACTATGTGAGCTTAAATCTATTACATAAAAGGAAATCTATACTAAGAATGCCATTATCATGCAACTAAGAAAGCAAATATGCAACTACAATGAAATGCAACAAGTCTTCAATGTCTTCAAACTCCAAATGCACCTAAAACCTGCAGCATAACATTAGCATAAAAACATGAGATATATGCAAATGAAGGAGAGGGCTCTCCTTTTATAAGAAATGAGGTGAAATGGACCATGGAGATTAAGAGGCAAAAAGTCTTAATCAGCGGTGGAGCTTGAAAGAGGAGCAATCCATGTGCACAAGTATCCTCCAATGAGAGTGAAGTGTTGACTTTTGAGCCTCATGTGAGACAAAAAGTGCTTTTTCCCTTTTTATAAAATAGGAATAATACTTTATTTGTGCAACATAGGATAAGAGGAAAAGTGGGGCTTTTTATTTAATTAAAAGGGGAGGAAATATTCCTTTTAATTAAATAAAGGCTTAGGATAAATGGTTAGCCCAAGGATAAAAATCTAATATATGATCGAAATTAAGACTTGATCAAGAAATTGATAATGTTCAAAATATTGATTATTGATCAAAATGATTCAGGGTTGATAAATCAAATAAATGGAGCCCAAAGTCTAGGCGACCATTTTTGGGTGCATACAACTATGTCTTCACGAGTAGAGAAGTGACTGTTTGTAAAGAATTAAAAGTTTATTGCTTGGTAGTTCATTACATTGTCTTCTTCAACCATACACACCTCCCCATAACTTCTAAGACTCCTCTCCCATTAAAATCACGTACAAAACCGACCAAAATCCCCTTACAAACTAATTTTCAACTTCTTAACCTACACAATCAGTTATATGATTGTTACAGTTAGTTATTCATTTGCATTGTTGTCTAGTTGACAACTTCGACCACTTTAATCTTTCTTGCATAATCTTTAACCTTTAAAAAGGTTATAGGTTCCTATCCTAATCCCCTAAACTCCCTAAACCTCTACTAAACCCTCATTTATCCCTTTAGGCCATAATTGCATAAAAATGCAATTTTACATCTTTTTTGCATCTTTGCACTTTGAAGTGAAATTGATAATAATGACATCAATGGCCATAGAAAAAACTTAGATATAACTATAGGTCCTTGACCCTTACATAAATCCTTGGATCACTCAAGTGACCAGTCATTGTCACCACACTAGTCAACTCCTTAGTGTTATCAATGACAAAAACAATGAAATGATAACATAAATAAGTAAAACTAATGCAAAGAAATGTTTCTACATACAAGGATCTATTAGTGACCCTGGTGCACTCCTTAGTTCATGTACTTGACCTTGGTGCTCCTGCATCATGAGTGAAAGGAGAGAAGTAGGGTGGGATGTGTAAGAGACCAAATTTTTAATGATTCAAATCAATAAATAAAAATCATCCTTGAAATAGTAAATCTCTACCAGTGGGTACAGTCACTACAACAGTGAATTAAATTTTTTATGGAAATGTGTTCTTGAGTGAATATTGATGTAAGATCATTTCCTTGTGTCAAAACCAAATAGATCAATGATCAAATTTTTTAGATTCTGAGAACACGTATATTCAGTGGAGGCTATAAGAAGGGATATTTGTGAAGATTTGCTAGATCTCTAAAATTCTACAAAATATCTTCTTTACTGAGTTGAGGTGGGACAAAAGTAACATAACTCTATGAAACCTTCACAAATATCCCTTCTTTGGCCTCCACTCATACCTCTTCTTAGAATCTGGAAACTTTTCAAAGAAACAAGTGATGAACATGCATATTTTCCTAAGCACTACTGGGAGCTGACCCAACAACACATGTACTATTGTGAAAATCATCACAAGTCCATTTGTTGCCGGGTCTAGTTCCTAGTAATGCTTGGTCAAATCTGCATGTTTGTCAAATGTAAATGGAATACTTTGTGCTTGACATACTTAAATGGAATACACCAAGAAGTACCAAATTATGAATGCTCAATTGTTGTAATGGAAAAGCATCAAAACCATCCATTTCTAGAACTTGATTTTTCTATAGTCCTAATGATTTTTCTTATTTTTTGTCTTTTGTCCCTTTTTGATTTCCTATGTCTGTACTTGGTGACATGATTTTGAACATTGTTGACATACTTAAATGGAATACACAATACCAAATGATGAATGCTCAATTGTTGTAATGGAAAAGCATCAGAACCGTCCATTTCTAAAATTTGATTTTCTATAGTCCTAATGATTTTGAACATTGTTGACAAAGAGTGTTTCTTTTTTTTATTATAGTCTTAATGATTTTTCTATAGTTTTAGTGATTTTTCTATAGTCATAATGATTTTTCTTATTTCTTGTCTTTTGTCCCTTTTTGATTTCCTATGTCTGTGCTTCACGATAGGATTTTGTCACCTTCTTTTGATGGTATATTTCATTCACTTTATGTGGAATACTATTTTGTTCACTATTTTTTTTCAGCTTGATATTTCTTTCATTTTTCATATACATAGAGACTACACATGCTGATAAAAAAATGAGCTATTTGATTTAGGTTTACTTTTCATGATTGTAAATGGTTAATATTTCTGATGGTACTCCTTGGTGTATTCCATATAAAAATAATCAGGTTTCTATGGTATGATAAATGTCCCTTTGCATTGAGAAAATTAGAGTTGAGAAAATGGTTGTTCAGTGATGATTTGTATCTCTAGGTTGCAAACAAATCATCCTTCTTCCACCAATGAGTCATTCTATTCAAGAAAGACCATGTTTGATGATATCAACCCACAAAAAAATAGGGAGACAATTGCTAGATTCTGGTCTAACTTTAAAAGAAAAGGTGATGGAAAATGTTATTGTCCCTGCAAAATTTGTAAAGGCTTAAAGACACAAAGATATCTAATCAAAATAGCCAAGGAACATTGTAGGCAACATGGTCATGTTGAAGGGGGAAACAAATTTCATCCATTGGTATGTATTTTAATAGTTTATAAAATACATAAGACATGATTTGATGATGACATCATGGTCATGGTTAATTTAAGGTCATCATTTTGATATAGGTCAACCACCCTAGGTTTCATGTTATGGACCATGACAATCCAGAGAATGTGGATTTCCAAATGAGGGAACATGGAGGTGTGAATATAGAAGTATAAAGTAATGATCCCATGAAAGAAGATCACAATGATCAAGAAGATCACAATGATCAAGATGATCACGATGATGATGATGATGATGATGATGATGATGATGATGATGATGATGTTGATGCAGCTGACCTTGATGTACCTATACTTAAGAAGGCATATGAGCCCCTATAAGAAGGCTCCCAAACAACTCTTCTTTCTACTGTATTGTTGTTGGTGAGCTTGAAGGTTATGAATGGTTTATCCAATGTAGCAATGACATGTATGTTAAGGTATGCCATCTTTTTTCATTTTTTTAGTCATAATTTCCTTATAGGTAACAAAGGGTGAATCATGTAGCAATTAATATTCTTTATATTAACAAATTATATTTTTGGTCGTAGGTTGATAGGTGAGTGTTTGTTACCACCATCAAACATTCTACCTCACTCGTAGTGAGAATTATCTACTATTATGAAAGATATTGGAATGGAGTATCAAAAAATACATGCATGTCCGAATGATCATATTATATATCATAAAAAACATGAATTTGCAACAGAATTCCTTGATTGTCATATTAGTAGATATCGATCAGATTGAATAACAAAAAAGGTGCCTCGCAAGGTTCTTCGATATATTCCTATTATTCCATGTCCACAATGATTATTTAGGTGCAATAGCTTGGCACAATTTTTTGGATTACCATGAATTCAATAGAAGTTGAGATGACATTATGTGAATTCCTACAGATGGTTCAACATTTAAGGAAATAGAGGAAACTTGGCCACACTTTAAAAAAGAACCTCATAATCTCAAGCTTTCATTTGCAGTAGACGGTGTCAATCCATTTGGAGAGATGAGATCTATTTACTCGGCCTGGCCTATTTTTGTTATCAACAATAACATTCCTCCTTGGATTTCCATAAAGAAGGAGCACATAATGTTGGCAATGATTGATCCAGGTATTTTTTTATTTAGTAGTCATCTAAATTAATTTATTATAAATAATCCATCAAAATGGTCATAATAATTATGTAATATTTTTGTTCATTCAACTAGGTAAGTACCAAGTTAAAGATATCAATGTATATATTGAGCCCCTTATTGATGAGTTGATGGTGTTATGGAATGGGGTGACTATGTATGACATCTCTAGACCAATAGGAAAAAGACAATTTCAATTCCATGCAATGCTTGAATGGATAATACATGATGCCCTTGGGCTAACACATTTTTATGATATGTTCTTTTCTTAACACCTCTTTTTTGGTATGTTATAGTGCTAACACAAAATTAACATATCTAATCCAATTATAAACGATCTTGTAGGTCTTCAGAAAAAGGGAAAATTTGCATGTCCAGTTTGTGGCCCAAAGATGTAATCTTGTCATTCAAAAAGTTTAGGAAATCAGGTGTTCAATGAGCATAGATACTTTCCCCACAGAAATCATAAGTACTAAATTACCGAAAAACATCTTTTCAATGGGAAAGAAGAGACTACATCAAAGCCACGGAGAATGACACCTCATCTATGAAAGTTGGAATACAATAAAATAAATCGTCGAGGTAATGTCATTCCATCTGATGGTTTTTGTCTGAAATTTATATTTTGATATTGTGTTTTATTTATTGATGATGTAATTGATGCTCGTGAAGGTCGTCAAAGCATTAATGACCAATTTCCAAAAGGACTAAAAATTTATCCTACGCAATTTAGTAAGTTTTCATACTATGAGAAACTCTAAATCATGCATTTGTTTGATGCTATGCATATTGGAAAGAATGTAACAGAGACATTTTGGAAAATATTGGATAGAAGGTGTGACAAAGACAAAATTGTGAAAATTTGTAGTGACATTGAAGAATCCAACCATGTAATGGAAAATGTCATTTGATCAAATAATAATGGAGACCAGATTGATACAAGTGCCCTTACTTGGTTATTGTCGGAGCAGTAGAGCAATGCTATAAAAGAAGTAAAAAAATAAAATGATTTCCCATAAGATTTGCCATGAACATAAACAATCTCATATCAAAGAAAAGTGAATTTGGGTCAAGGATGAAAACACATGATTGACATACATTTATTAAAGTAATTCATGTTATTTTGTATTCACTATATATTTTTATACTACATGTAGTTTTCATTGCATTCTTTTATAAACTATTGATAAGATCATTTTACAAATATTGCAGTATGTTCTACCTCTATCTCTCCCACACCACTTCGACAACAGTGTCAAACAAGCTATATATGATCTTGGAAAATACATGAGGTGGTTGTCATCAAAAGAAATCAATAAAGAAGATATAAAATATTGGAAGAGAAAAATTTCTCATCTTATGTGTGAAATGCAAAAGTGTCTACCTTCAACTTTTTTCAATGCACAAGAACACTACCTCTTACATCAAGTTGAGGAGATTGAATTGTGTGGACCTGTACAAACTAAGTCAATGTGGATGGTTGAGAGGCACTTGAAATTTTTGAAAGGTTTGGTTTGATAGAGAGCACATCCTGAGGGTTCTATGGTGGAGGGATATATGGTATACCATACCATGGTGTACATTAGTGAATATCTTCCTAAGTTTACAACAAAGATCCATGTAGATTGTATTTGGGATCCCAACTCCATTAAAAAATTTGAAGGGGAGTACTTGATGGGCAAAGGTAGATTGAGAAAAGTGAGAGGTAAATATAAGATGTTATTGTAGTTAATTAATTCTTATAAATCTTCAATATAAGTTATTTGTAATTGGTATATTTTTTTTATACAGTTGGTTGAGAGTGGAATGCAATACATTTGTATATTGCGAACAATCTTGATTGGATGATGGTATGGATTAAATAATGTCAACAAAATGGTTTCTCATTTACATGGGAAGGTGTTGCTTCATTGGTTAGAGAAGCTCATCGTAATGAAGATTCCTATGTTACACCAATGGTAATTGATCTAGCATATGGTTTAAGAGGTAGAGAAGTACATAAAAATTTATTAATGATCATGATCCATATGTTTCATATCAACTCACGATGAAAATAATTTTTATACACTTGAAAAATTGTAGGTCAAGCACCACAAAGCTATGTAATATATGGCCACAAATTTCGCATAAAAAAGTTGGATGACATGAAGAAAAATTGTGATTTTGGGATAACTGCAATTTTCAAGGTCACTAATATATCATCTAGAAATGACATACATCCTCAACAATATCAAAATTGATACTATGGCATCTTGGATGATATAATTGAGTGTGACTTTAACTCCTTCAAATTAGTTCTATTCATCGTCAAATGGTACAGGCTACAACTGAATCAAAATGATCTTGATAGAACTGTTATTTAATATGATAATGGATTTACAATGATTAATACAAGGTCATTTGAGCCAGTTGGAGATGAGCCCTATGTTCTTTTAAGCCAATGTGAGCAAGTGTTTTACTTAGAGGTTCCACATAAACAAGGTTGGTCATTTGTTGTTAGACATGATCCAAAAGGAAGAACGATAAAGTATAATGTTATGGAAGAAGAAGAAGAAGAAGAAGATGATGATGATGATGATGATGACAATGACGACGATGATGATGACAACGATGATGACGATGCTAATGATGATAGTGGTGGTGATGATGATGATGATGATGATGATGATAATGATGATGATGATGATGGCGATGATGATCAGATGGATGAAGAAGATGATCAATGACATGATTGAAATGTACAAGGTATGTGATTTAATTATTTATATATATTTATATTGATTAGTATATATTTAATATTGATTTATTGATTTCAATTCTAATGATTACAAAATATGTGATTTATAATTACCAATGTTTTGTTTATGATGCTCAATTAATTGCTATTGATACATGTATATATTTTGTTTGATTGTCATCCTTTCTGCAAATAGGCAATTGACTACAGACATCGTCACCCCTTCTGTTGATGATCTTTCATTCCATATATAAGGTAAAGGTAATTTGTTCATGTTTACGATCTTGCATATTGTTCATGTTGTCTTCTATGTTATTTTTAGCATACGTATCATGTAATTTTTAGCTAACTTAAGATAAATGATTAACATATGCAGGAAATTTAACCCCTTTGGTGAGGATCCTACACAGTGACATGGATCAACAGGTATAAGTCAATAAATATACATAATTTTCTTTTATTCTTCTTGTTTATCACTAAGCACATATGTTATAAATAGACATATTATATAATCATATAATGTGTCAAATAATTGACGCATAAGGTTTGACATGTTATATTCTTCTTGTTTATCTTTTTATATGATTCCTATTTTTGTGCCTTTCCTTCACTTTAAACTTACATTTTATATCTCCCACGTATAGAAAAAGAGAACTGTATGGGTCATGACTTGATTATTCTATATATATTATTTAATTTTTATCAAAATTCTATCTGAATTGAGGACATGACAATATCTCATTTGATGGATTGCAGGACCCACCAAATAGGTAGTTGTTAGATTTATCTACATTGAATGAGGGAATGGTAGATGAAAGTTCTACATGTAGTATGACTAAAATAGGGGGATCAACTAGAGGTCAAAAGATTAGAAAAAATTCAATAAACGCATGGAATTTTTCCTTGCTAAAGGGGGGTCATGTTCTTATGATGATGAGACCAAAGGTGACATCAAGGTGCCCTTTTGGTGCACACATCTTGAGAAAGAATGGGTACCCAATGAGCTACCTCCAATTAACACTGATTTTTGTGTTAATGAGAGGATATATCACATAGCTCCATCCTCATTACATGGTTTGGGCCTATTTTCCATGGATGGGATAAAAGAATGTTACAACAAAGTTGTTGAATTGATGGAGTATGTCGGTCCTTGTTACAATTACAATGATTGGATGCAGATTGTTCAATATAGAAAAAGTATGTGTAGGTATGCATTATCAACAAATTATATACAATGGAAAGAAAATGATCAAAGTAAAATATTTTCTATGTACATTGATGGGAGACCAAAAGCAACAAGGAATATTGCACATTTTATAAATAGTACGCGACCTTCCTCAACTAATAAGCAACCCAATTGCATATTTGAGGCGCATGAGGGGAATCAAGTTTTTGTATGTGCGATAAAATCAATAAGTACAGGGGAAGAACTGATAATAGATTACCATTTAAATTGCATAGATACAAAAAAATTTAATATCATGAGGGTGGTAAGTACTATATACCATTTAAACTAACCTCAAGTTTATGACTCCAATATACCATTTTATTAATAAGTTTTTTTTGCTAAGTCTATTGTTTTCAGTTCGCTGAAGTTTTTATTTTTAATCTTTTTCATAGGATGACATGGATCCCCCACATGATAGAGGCCGTGGGGATGCTCCTCCCACCCATTCTTCAACAATAGTAAACCTTATTGAAATTGTACAAATTAGATAGTTGAAAAATGTTATATTATTATGTTGATTTATTTAAGGTTTTGGAGTTATTATGATAGTTTTACTGATATTCCTGTTACAATTTGATGTTCAAGATAGGGGAAAAGTACCTGCAACAACAGAGGCAATAGCTGTAGATACAGATGAGGATATCCCAGAAATCCCTAATATAATAAATATGGTGAAGAAAAAACTAAAAAGAGTCAATGCAAAAATTATTAGCATTTTGGACGATGCAAATCCAACTGAGGAGATGTTGAGGAGGACAGATGAATTGATGGCGCAAGCACATCATTTTGAAGTAAGTAGTAATGAATGTTTAGGTATAACAAAAGTTCAATAAAGGTTTATATTTTATACTCATGAACTAAAATATGTATGTGTTCTTGTTACATGATTTTTTGCTTGCTCAAGTACCTAGTCATGGACATCGTGGTGAGGCCGGTACTAGCAGAGCTCCGGCCACCTCAGGTAAAATAATCCTTAAGTTGACAAGTTACAAGAATTTTTTTCTTTGGAACATTCAAACACTTCTTAGGTTAAATTTTACTTTTATTATTTCAGAATGTCTTTGCTAATAGTGTATTGTTCAGGTGATCAAGTGTAGGAAACTCCTCATAGGAGGTCGACCAATGTCCATCTAAGATTTCTAAGTGTAATGTCGGCAACAAGGGGCATGCAAACATCAACGCTTTCATGGTCTATGCCTAGTAAATCCTTGTTTTTCTATATTTGGTTTTGTGTTAATTATCATTTGATAATTTGTACTTTAATCTTGGGTGCATCTCATAGTGGATTAATTTTGTGGAGTAGGAGATACACCAGTGCTGTCTTCTATGCTAGATACAGATCAAAGTACCTGTATTGGTGATAATTCACCATCGTTTCCTTGATCTTCCCATGTTTCTAGCACAAGAGTTATGCATACGCCATTGTTGATTGATGATAAAGAATTGATGCCTTTAAAATGTCCTAAGCTTCCAGGTACTTTAAAATTATTATTATTTATATTGTAATATGCATTTACCTATTCATAAAAAGTTTTGGATTGATGATCCCATGACATTTTTGTAGGAAACGATTCATTTTATAAGAAACTTTATGACTTCACATTGAAGATATTCGGGTCCACCATATGTAAAAGGTGGAACATCATAAGTGAACTAACCCTATCCCACTATTTTTATTTCATGTCATTAATTGGTATAGTATTTTTCCTTTCAATCAGGCCTTTTCTTTTACTATATTCAAGGTACACAACTTTAGTTAATTTTTCTATCTAACAATTTTGTGTTTTTTCTTAAAAGGTGGAACTTGCAAGACAAAAAATTAAAAGATCAGCTCATTAAAGATTTAGAGCATGAGTTTGGTAGTAATATTTTTGAGGAGAATTTTTTTTTAGAAGAAGCTACCAGACATCTTAAGACGGTGAGGGACTCATATAGAAGGAGTCTCATCCAGAACCCAAAGTATGAGTGTCCTCCCTTTATTATAGTGAGGGATTGGAATGAGTTCATTTTGGATGCAAAAGAGAAAGGGGATGCTCAAAGAGGAATTACACAAGCAAAAGAGAGAAGAAGGTATGCAATAGTATTAACTACTAGTAGAATGTAATAATGCACTAATTAGTGATCTTTATATCTATACAATGGAACATATTTCAAACTTTTCATATATTGTAGGACACATCAAAGGCAACAAAGGCCAGATTGCAAAAGATTGGGCAGCACAAACTTGTCTTTGGTGGATATTCAAAAATTAAAGCACGAATTGTAAGTAGCGGTAAATAAATTCTAGAGGAAAACTATTAATAAAATGCAAATAATTTTGTTTAATAAAAAAATGCAGGGCTCAGAATTTAATTTAGAGGCCATGACAGAACACAAAAAAATTGCCTTCAAGGAAGGCTATCAAGCCATGGCTGAACACCTACGCCAAGCTTCCACTAGCCCAATCCAAGAGTCTCTTGCATCATGTGAACAGGTAAATATGCCAAAAAATATATATTTGAAATTGAATACTTGAGAAACAATCTATTTGATAACAATGGGCATGATATTGCAATGCAACCTCCTAATCGTAACATAGATCCTATGTCGCATGATGAAGCCCCTGATGTGTATCATAGTGTTGATGGAGGTGTTCATTTTCTATTTAAAATTAATTATGTAATTATTAATACAATTTAACATCTTAAATTGAAATTGGTGTAACCTTTTTTGTGTATATTTTAGAGCATACAGAATGTCATGTTGAACGAGTGGAGGATGTTCAGAGTGATCACCATGTAGATCATGTGGCACATTCAGGTAAAGAAAATCTATGTTTTGTTCTTTTAAATTTATTTTTTGATTTATAGTTCTTTTACTTAATTAAATACTTGTAACACTAATATAAAATGGTGTGAATTTAACCCATGATGTAGTTGTTATTGCAGCAGACCCCCCTTTGGTGCAACAACCTCCTGTTCCTGAACATATGAGGAGGAGACATGTGTAGGCATTAGAATCAGTAGAGGAGGGGAATGACGAGGATATTGATGCTTCGCTTAGCCGTTACCTTAGAAAAATGAGCAAGAAACCAAAAAAGAAATGATTCTAATTAACATTTTTTGCTAATGAAAGAACGTTGTCTTAATGGATGTAATTTTGTACTAGTAAATGTAGATGAATGATGTGTTAATGAATTATTCATGAATGTTGTGTGTTAATGAGTTTTATGTGTTAATGAATGTTATCATGTGATTATAATGATTGAATGTTATATTTCAAAAATGGATGAATGAATGAATGTTATTAGATGTTAATGATGAATTTAGAGTGATGTTATGGGGGGGGGGGGAGGGGCCAAATGAGCTTCCACCTTCGCGTGGTTGGCCTTGTTAAGTAGAGAATATTAAACTATTCTCGAAACCAAGTGAAGCTCAAACTAAACCAATGACGTAGATTCAATGGTAAAAAACACCTACTTCTTATTCCATATTATTTCTCATTCACTTTAAGAAATATTTTACTTCTTAAACATGTTCATCAACCAATCTGCATCACCATGTTCATCACATTAGATTTATAGATAAGAGAGTGAATGGGGAATTTTTATAAAGCACTTACCTTTAAGCCTAAAAATCTAGATGAAAATTTAATAGGTGCCTCTGAATGACTCATTCTCATGTTTCTTCCTACCCCTTTTACTTCCCTACTACCTGAGGAAATGATGGACTGTGTTGTATCCTGGATCAACTAGTTGAAGAAGTGGTCATGAGTCCTTAATGCACCTGCAAGATTTGTGAAAATGGTGTCAATCCAACAACTGATCAATGGAAGATCTAAATCCTATATCTAGGAATTGACTTCCATACAAGCATATTTCAGTCATATGCATACAGAAAAATATAGAAAGGCCAACTGAACATAATCTTGATAATAATCAGTCATACTCTATTAATGTTACTCTTTTTATTTAGAAGCATCATTTTCAATGTTTTTAGATGAATACCCTCTTGAGAACATTCAATCATCCTTCTGGAAAAGTGATATGTTATCCCTTATCAAATGTGGTTGTATGTTGTTCCTTGGTTTACCCCTAACTCAAGCTTCTTGTATCAAATGCCAAGATGTACTTTGTTTATCAATTCTGTAGTCTTTTTCTGTCGTTGATAAGTGTTTTAACTCTAATTATGATTGCTTCATAATTGTTATTTATGACTACATGTATGACAACTTTGTCATATGACCATACCTGTGACTACCCCAATGTTCTAGTTTAACTTCATTTTTATCCTATAGTATCACTTGAAATCAGATAATATGCACATGTATTATAGTAAAATGGGCATTGATTCATGGTATTAATGATTGTTCATGTAGTATTATTTTATACCTTGAATGCAAGTTTTGAAAACTTACCTTTGTTTAGACACCACTATCTCATGTTCATGCTATAACACTTCTTTATGCATTTAATTTGTAGTTGTACCAAATGACTATGAACTAAAAACATGTGTCTAGTAACCTACCCACTCAGTTGATATATGAAAATGTAACTTTTGATGTGCTATATCTATTAATGCATCATTTCTTTGTCCATATTTGAATCTATTACCTTTCAAAAGCCTCTATTCTCACTTTACTTGGTCGGTCTATTTACCATTGATTTGATCCTTTGCCATGTTAGACCTCATGTCTTTGTAACACATCATTACTTCATATCTCTATATTGGTTGTCCTTGATTTCACTAGTTTTTATATATTGTGGTGTTTATATTATCTTGTTGATTTCTCCTTAGGCTCTTTGACTATTCACTTATAGAATGATTTTTTGATGAGAAAAGACTCTGATGTTTTGATTTCTCCTTAGGCTCTAAACATTCTGAACTATTTTATGCTTCAAGCGTTTTTGCAAATATAAAGTTTCCTTTAGTGTATATGACAAACTATCATTTGTGGAATTGTATTCACTATAGATGTGTAAATGAAAAAAACCATGCATTAGATGAGTATCATGATTGGATTGGACTTGAATATAAAAAATAAAGGCTATGAGCCCTAAATTGGTAGAAATTATCAGTTTTGACATAAAACTGAAATTGGTTGGAGACATTAGTGAGGCTTCTCACTTCATGGAAACTTCCCTTAAATTCAAAATCCGTTCTCTCTCAACTTCAACTGAAATGTACATTCATAGTATAGATTTTAAAAATGAAGTTTTGGGATATCTTACTATAAGAATGGTGCTGGGTATAGAGTGTTATATGGTATGTCATGCATGCTTATTAGCTATTAGTGATCATTTCAAAGCCCATATTTTTGGTACTGTTGTCCCTTTTGAATGTATGAATTTATGCTTATGCTCAAAATCATAATTTAATGATATTCTTTGATACATATAAAGTTAGGTTCCATTAAGCTAGAAAAAAGATACATGAGATGAATATCTATAGAGCTGGAGTCAATGGGAAACTCATAAAAGGAGCCTGCACAGGAATTCTTGTTGCTTCAGGCTGTGCATTTTTCTTTTAGAGCTCATCAGGTAAATATTAACTTCATGTGACATGTGGATAAATGGACTCAATTGTTATTATATTGCTTTGAGTAATGTTTTCTTTTTCCATTTATTTGTTTGCCATATTTGCAGTTTACAGGAGGGTTTGATGTAGAAACCATGTGTGCTTTTCAGGAACTGCGTCGTCTTGTTCACATTGATGATAAAGAGTCACAATATCTAAATTATTCTAGTTTCTTAGCTTAGTATCATTTCCAAGTAAATACCTTATTTTTATGGAGGCATAATGATAGGTGCAATAAACTATGTAATGGTACCTTGAATGTGAAAAAATAAATTCCACCTCGAGTTAAGTTGGTTGGTTTGTTGATGTGCCATTTGAGGTTATTGAGGCCAACGCACTATGAATGAACTATTTTTCATTCACAACCATGCTTTGTACTTCTAAAAATATTGACAATAAGATTTTGGATATATTGTTCCCTAGGTACCTTCAGTGTATTGGGCCATCCTCCTCCATCTCCAAATATTTGAATATTTATAATTAATTCAATCAAATGACATTAAAGACTTGGTTAGCTCTTGTTTTAGTTAAATTGATGATTCATTTTCATTCAAACATAGTTTTTCATAATTTCAAATGTTGAAATCCCTTATCTTCCCAAATTGAGTGCCTGCAATGATAAGTTTTTTTTGTTTTTGCTTGTCAGAATTTTAGCCTAGTGGACAATATTTGAAAGTAGTTTGTCTCTAGATTTTGGAAGCAGTGTGAACTGTATGATTCTCTTTTTATGAATTTGATAAATCTCAACTAGGTGACTGATTCTTTCAATAAGGAATATTGTGGTTGTTTCTATATGTAGTTATGCAGAACTGAATTTCATAAGATGTTTTCGCTAAGGTCCTAGTCAATGTTTTTTCTAACAACATTAGATGACTTGAACATATGTCCTCTTAACAATTCTGTGCATATTGATTTTAATATATGGCAATCCCATTAACTCTAAGGGCCCAATTCATCCAACAACTTGATCCCACATGGTTTTTGTCTACTGCTGTAGTCGAGTTTCAACTTGTCTAGTTGAATACATACGAAATATTCAACCTAGGGCATCATTGTTCAAAAAGAAAACTAACCTTCCCAACTTTGAGATTTTTAACTCTTATAAAGCATTTCCTTAACTCACCTTTCACACAGTGGAATTGAATCCCAATGGTGAAAATGTGAGTTAGGGCCACATCTTCCAACAAAGATTGTTTGCACGCCAAGCACTGTATAGGAATAGTCAATAAAAGGAGTGAAATTCTTTGATTTTAAGGCTTCAAAACAATATAATCAGTACATGGAATGATAAAAACTTATAATAAAAATCAATGAATGCTTTTCCTATAAATGTTTCATTGAATAGAGAGTTTAATAATATAAACACTAGACTGCGTCTTCACGAGTAGAAAAGTGACTGTTTGTAAAGAATTAAAATTTTATTGCTTGGTAGTTCATTACATTATCTTCTTCGACCATACACACCTCCACAAAAGAAGGACTATAACCAAACCATAGAATGGTCTAGGAATTTAGAAGAAATCCTTTATTACAAAGAAAAACAAAATATAGAACTCAAGTCCCAAAGCAAAACTAAATGGCCTAGGTGCCCTGCATCAATACACCCCCCATGTAAGTCAATATTCTAAAGTCCTTGAATCCAAGAAAATGTAAGTCAATAACACCAAATATATCACTTAGAAGTCTTGTGAAGAGTCTTGGTGAGTTTAATCCTTTTGAAGCACTTTAGAAATATTGAATACATCATTTCTTGCCAACTATTTGACAAAGCCTAGGAAATCATTAGTTCTTCAAGACAAAGATTTTTTTCACGCCAAGCACTGTACAGGAACAATCAATAAAAGGACTGAAATTCTTTGATTTTAAGACTTCAAATCAATATAACTAGTACACGGAATGATCAAAATGTATAATACCAATCAATGGATTCTTTTCCTATCAATGTTGCATTGAATAGAGAGTTTAATAATATAAACACCAGACTGTGTCTTCACGAGTAGAGAAGTGACTATTTGTAAAGAAGTAAAAGTTTATTGCTTGGTAGTTCATTACATTGTCTTCTTCAACCATACACACCTCCCCAAAAATTATAAGACTTCTCTCCCATAAAAATCATGTACAAAACCGACCAAAATCCCTTAAAAACTGATTTTCAAATTCTTCTTAACCTGCACAGTCAGTTATATGACTGTTATAGTTAGTTATTCATTTGCATTGTTGTCTAGTTGACAACTAGTTGTTAACTTGAACCACTTTAATCTTTCTTGCATCATCTTTAACCTTTCAAAAGGTTTTAGATTCCTATCCTAATCCCCTCAACTCCCTAAACCTCTACTAAACCCTCATTTAGCCCTTTAGGCCATAATTTCATAAAAATGTAATTTTACATCTTTTTGGCATCTTTGCAGTTTGAAGTGCAATTACATGATAATAATGTCATCAATGGCAATATAAAAAACTTAGATATACCTATAGGTCGTTGACCCTTACATAAATCCTTGGATCACTCAAGTGACCCCATAAATCTATACCGTGTCATAAATCTCCCATTTTGACATAGGATAAGAGCATAGTGATAGAAGATAGATCTATTTTGTGCATAACCTGAAGTCATCGTATTCCATGAGAGTGCATCTTTTGATAATTTTTTTTGGAACGTTTCAAGAGACCAGTAGTTCTACAATTAAATCATCATAACTTTCCCATTACTTAACCATCACACATGGCACAAACTATCTTCAAACTGACAATACGTTGCATGTGTAGTACAAAACTATTAGTAATTGGGAGATTAAATGCAGATAATTACTAATAGATTAAGCATATTATTGCTATGCTTAATTTGATAATATATTTTATTTAAAAATAAATAAATAAAATTATTGTCACTTTTTCGACGGTCGAAAGAATATACTTATTGATGGTCAAAATAATATACTTATCAACGAGAATGCTATATACTTGATGACTATTCCAACCACCCCTCATCATAATCTCGACCAACATTATTTTGTCATTTCGATGAGAATGCTATACACTCGATGACTATTCCGACCATAAGTCCTCACAATGTTGACCAACATTGGTCGCATAGATGAAAGGTATGGCCGATAATTCTTCCAGGTTGAAGTGTTTGTTTCGATAGTGGGTTCGTCAATAATTCAACCGCTATAGACATCGCAATTATGATGGCAATTTTATGTGTCGAATAATCGATGAAAAAACTTTGATAATAGTTATGGTCGTTTGGTCGACCAATTGGCATCTAAAAATTGACTAATCCTCATCGAAAAACAAGCTATAATGATATTTCCATTTACATGCATGCAACCCATACAATTTTCATCCATCTTCCCCATCCACCTTGATCTTGATAAGTACCGATGTACAAAATTTAAACATGCTTTGGAAAAATCTTGATACATCCATCCTTTGTCTATGCACCATAAAAAATCATTGCATAGCCTACACAACATTATCCAAAGCTATATCATGGAGAGAACAAGTTATTCCTATGTGAAATAGTCCTTGGAAATTACATGTATCTTCCACTCTAATCATACTATCATCCTCTATTGAATAAATCCATCATCATTTAATCCTTATTGCAAGACTTGTCTTTCCCTTGTCATTTGTTTTGATATTCCAATTCAATTCATTCATCCAAATTTCTCTATAGTACATCCTACCCTCAAATAATTCCTTCCAAATGCAATAATCATAATTCATGCACTTTTTCAATGTGATCTAATATATCATCCACAACATTCCTTAGTTTTTTTCCCAACCTTGTTTGAAACCTTGATCTACTTTAATCACATTATCATCATTAGAATTTGTCTTTACTAATCCATACATTGTTTATGATGTGTCTTTCTCATATCAATGATGTTATCACCATCAAAATCATCAATCTATAAATTATGATTTTTTCAACTTAACTAGGGGTAAGGTAATATTTTCCTTTGCAATGTAGTGCATACATGCTTTCTTGCTTGAGTGTATCATTTATTAATCAAGAATTTGTCATGTAAATTAAAGTATAAACCATACTAAACATACCAAATCCATCACTAAACAAAATAAGACACCAACATAAACATGTTCTTTTCAAACCATTAACCAACACACTCGAAACATGTTCTTCCAACAATAAATCATAGATATTGACATGAACTTAGATAATATGCATTAAAAAATAATCATTTTCCATTTCTACCATGCATCACTTGTCTTATATAGAATATTTCCTCCCTAAAATTGAACATGATCATAGTCCATCCTTTATCCTTTCCACACCTTGGTATAATATAACATTATTGTGTCTTTTTATTTGTCTTATCAATTTGATCTTTTGGCCTGTATATTTCTTTATCTTTTCACCCCTATTATGCCTACTTAAGGTCACCATGATCATTTTATATCATGGTGTTCTTTGCATTGTATACATTAGGGAAAGCTCTTTAGTTTCCATGTGCCTGTTCGATGATTATCTTATCAAGAACCCAACATAACATCATATTCATTGTGAGTGTTGGGGCATCCTATTATCTATTTTATCTTTTGAGTTAGTTGAATCATTAGATGCATTCCCACCTTTGCCTTGTATTCCCTATTGCATATAATTCGTTGCTATATCAAATAAAGGTTTCTAATCTCAAAGTTATCATAACATGTCATCATCATTGTGTTCATTTTCATGTTCTTGCATCCATATTCAATCTAACATTATTTTTCTCTTTCTTGTTCTCTCAAGAGATCACTCATGCATCTTATGCACAAATAATCTATCAAGGAGGTATCAATCATTTCATACCTAACTAGGATATATATATCATCATCTTCCTCTTCATTTCTAATTTTTATTTTTGGCTACTTTTTCTTTTTCTTTGAAATATGCTACTTTGAACATTGTATCAAAGGAGGGAAAAAATGTAGACAACTAAAAGTGACTAACACATTTTTGCATCATGCTTTATCAATCATTATTAGATTAAATTTATTAAATAATTTGATTATTTAATTAAGTTGACAAAATTTATCCTCATCCCTAATAATTAAATAATTTTTAACTACTTAATTATTTGAATTCAATTCACTCATTTCTTCTAAAATTTGCTAATTTATTAGCATTGACATGTTGCAATAATTAAATTGTGGTGTTGTTCTTACTATCAAGGTTCAAAATCCACTAGCACTCTATTGTTGAATGTTTGATGGAGATGAGATCCCCCATATGTGACCCCATAGGTTCATAGCTTCGGGTCCAAACATTTATCCTTATTTATGAAAAACAAAATTTTTTTTTTTTAGTAATTTATCACTTTACTCATTTACATTTGTTAATAATTTAATTAACTTAATTTCTAATTTATCTATTTTATTGAATAATATTTTATCATTTAATTAAATTTGAGCTAATTATACACTCATAATTTATATTTGCATCTATTAAGTATTTAAATTTCTTCCTAAATTAACTCTTCTTCAAATTACAAATTTCTTCAATTTCTTTACTCATCTCAATTTGTGAATGCAAAGATTATGTGCATAATTACCTGATTAGATGAATAATTCATTATTATTCTCTCATGGCATCAAAATGAAAAAAAGTCCAATTTATTGTTGAGTAGACTCATTACCATTCTTATCCTCATCTTCTATTGATATTTTTATGGAAAAGTCTATAAATAAAGATCATTTCTTCATCATTCCATAATATCACATCTTATACAGATTCATTCTCTCAAAATATATCCTCAAATCAATCAAAATCATAGCATTATGATCAAGTGCATGATAGGAAAATGAATAATAGAAATCAACCAAAAATATTTTTTTTCATTGTGTTCAATTTTGTTTTGGCCTGCTTTGATTTTGATTTTGTAGTCTTGGCATCTCTCATTTATAATAGTTGGAGATGAAAGGAAACATTTAAAATATGGATTTCGTTCAAGTTAGGGAATCTTGCTTGGTAGGTTTGAATGCCTACTGATATTAATAGTAATAGAGTCCCTACAATATTAAAATGTCTCTGAGTAATGTCATGTTATTTAGCTAATCCAAATAGCTCGTGTAAAGCCAATCTCCTTTGCTATCATTCTCCCAACCTACATGAAAATGGGAGCTTTGAAATAGTGTATTGAAAACCAATCCATTGGAGGAATTTTCTTAGATTCAGACATGGCACATGAACTGTTTACCAAATGCAACTGTCAAGTGTTCTACATGCGAATCGGTTTCGTAATAACCAAGAAAGTTGTTTCTTAGAAATTGGATGGGCAGCGATAGAAAATGAAAAAAGAGAGAAAAAAAAGCCACTCCCTATGGTAAGAAAGGAAGACGAAGATGCAATGGTGCGAGTGATATAACAATGCAGAACAAAGAAGAGAAGGAGGGGGGGCGGGGAGGAGGGGGGGTTACATATTTCTTTAGAGGAGGACATTCTATGTGAGGATGCATATAGAATAGAGGTTGAGGAGATGTGTAGGAGGTCAACAAAAGCCAAGTTATAAATATGTATTGGCAAATTTGAAGTGAATAAAATTGTATTTTTTTTATTGCAATCTGATATTTATGTACAAGAAAAGATTCTCTACATTGGTTTGTCTGAGTTTCATTTTATGCTTATAGAGTAGGGGGGAGTTCCCTCTTGTATCAATTGGTATTAGAGTAGGGTTATTGAGTGCATAAGAAGAGTACCGAATGTGAGACATCTTGTGCCAAGAACTATGAGTGGAGGTGAAGTGGTTGAGTTGTCTCAAGGGCTCAAGAGGATTGTTGTAGGTGTGTGGAAATCTTGATAAATAAAGAGAAACACCATGAAGCGAGAGAAAAGTAGTGAGAGTCTAAGAGGGGATCGAGAGAGTGTAGGTGTGAAGTCCTGCAATGGTGAGAGTTGGAAAGACTTGAAGTCGCTGATTAAGAAAAATAAGAGGAAGCGAGGTTTTGTAATTGGATGGGTGTTGATGATCCTTGTATTGGAAAAGGGGATCGAAAGAAGAGATGGAGAGATTCATTTGAGAGATAAGCATAGAAGGTAAGGTAAGAAGTCTTGGAGGAGAAACAACAAGAGATGGAAAAAGTGAAACAAATGAAAGCAGCCCACATGAACAAAGAGAAGAAAATATAAGGGTAAATTGTCATAGAAGACCATCTGTTGGTGAATAAATGTCCTTTGGAGGATATGGATGTAACAAATGAGCATGAGATTAATGTAGTGGAAGAAGAAGTTTAGAACATATAGGTTGTCACTAAGATTGATTGAGAGCTTGATGAGGATGGTGCTTTATTTGGAACAAGTGAAGATCTCAAGTAGTAGCAACAGTGACCAAAGAGGTTGACACATTGCTTGAAGAGGAGATTGGAAAGATAGAAGAATTGAGTGAGAAAGATGTGTTATCTGAAGAGGTTGTGGTCGTAGAAAAAGATGATGAAAGAGATGTTGCAAAAGTAGAGGTACAATTTGAGATAGTTGACACATGGAGTTGTCTAGTTGCAGATTCGTGTTCGAAAGTTGTACATGTGTGCATATGGAGGTAGTAGAGGATATTGGAGGTGGGATTTGGTAGAGGTGGTTAGTTTGTGCTGGATTGAAATCCATAGTGGAGAGAAAGATTAGAGAGGTTATTTGGTGGAGGAGGCTGCTTGGTAGTGGGTTGAGTCCCACAAAGGAGAAGAAAAGAAGACGTTGGTGGAAGGGGATGGTACATGGTGGATGTACATCCATGAGAGAAGAGAAGAGTGGTACTAGAGTTGCGAGAAAAGGGTGACGAACATTCTGATGAGATGCTAGAAGAGAAGAAAAAAGAAGAGATTTCACCTCCTTGACACAATGATGGAGTTTGTTGTAGGTTATTCATGAGCTAAAAAGGTATTCCAACTACCTAACTCCATTTTGTGACTTCTACTCACAAAAGTTTTCCTACCTAGTTTATCTATTGCAAAAGCATCCTGGGTGAATGAGTAATTGACATCAACTGAATTTTTTTGTCCATTGTGTTCAGTTTTGTTTTTTCTTTCTTTGGTTTTGTAGTTGTGGCATCTCTCATTTAGCTTGTATAAGCTATGATAGTTGAGGATGAAAGGAAAAGTTTAAATATGAATTTTGTTCATGTTAGGGAATCTTGCTTTGAAGATTTGAGTGTAGAAATGGAAACATAGAACAATTCCTATTGATATAATGCACCTCAAATACAGATAATAATAGAGTCCTTGCATTATTAAAATTCCTCTAAGCAATGTCATTTTATTTAACAACTACAAATGGCTGGTGTAAACCCAATCTCCTTTGCTAGCATTCTCCTAGCCTATTTGAAAATGAGTGCTTTGAAATAATGTATTAAAAAAATCCATGGGAGGACAATTGATAGAGGAATTTTCTCAGATCATGTTGTACCTATAATTTCTTTGTCTAACATGTATTCAAATATGGAAGCATAAACATGGCATGTGAACTGTTTGACAAAATTTCTCAAAGAAATGTTCTCTTGTGGTTTGCAATGATTTTAGGATATGCACAAATCAGATTTGTTGGATAGGCATTATAAATTTCAATAAAGGAAACAACTAACATGTGTAAGGCCAAATTTATCAATATTTGTCAACTTACAACCTATACAAACATCCATCAAATCATAAAAGACAAAGGACATGCATATGATGTGGTAGCTTATATAAATGAAAGGCTTTAGTAACCTTTAGTCAAGTGTTCTACATGCAAATTGGTTTGGTAATGCCCAAGAAAATTGTTGCATATAAATTGGATGGTAAATGATAAGAAAGAAAAAAAGAGAGAGAAAAAATCCTACTCCCTATGGTAAGAAAGGAAGATGAAGAGGTAGTAGTGTGAGTGATATAATAATGCATAATAGAGCAGAGAAGGGGGGGGGGGGGGGGAATGCGTATTTATTTAGAGGACATTCTTTGTGAGGATGCTGATAGAATAGATGTTGAGAAGTTATGTAGGAGGTCAATGAAAGCCAAGTTGTAAATATGTATTGGCAAATTTGAAGTGAATAAAATTGTATTTTTTTATTGCAATCTAGTGTTCATGTGATGCAGGAGTATCCTAGGATTCTTCGCAATCCTATATCAACCAAAATATGTTTATTTTGAAAGGCAAATTAGTAGTTTTGATCTTAGTTGGTGAAGTATTTGCTCAGTCTTGGAGTATGGTTTCTTGGTTATAGTGTTTACCGGGGTGCTCGGTTTCTAAAGAATGCTCGGTGACTGAAGACGTCAGTTTTCCTAGTGCTCGATGATAATTGCATTGCTCAGTGATGCTTGGCATGGTCAGTTCACTGGTGCTCAGTTATTTCTCTGTTGCTCATTAAATGGTCTTACCGACTGGTGTTCTTGAAAAATTGCTTAGCCAACTTGGTGCATTTATTATTGGTAGTTGATGTCACATTCTCCTATGTGGATCTAGAGGCCGACATGTTGGGTTTAATTAATGTAAGGCTATTTGGGAGCTGACTTTTATTGCATTTAATATGTGTTAGGAAGAGTTAATTGTTTCATCCAGCCGACTTGTGGCTGATGATTAGTATTTAAAGGGTGTTGAGGTAGTTGTTTAGGACAGAAGTCCGGGAAGCGAGATAGAAGCAAAGTTGTGGAAAATTTCCTATGGGATCTTGTAGATCAGATCATTATCTGATAGTTTGTGATAGAAGAGTTAGTAGCTTGCAAGCTTAGGAACAAGGAGATTGATTGGTGGCTTGCGAGCACAAGTTTAGATATTTCTTGGAGTGCCTACTAGTGTCCTATTGTGTTGCAGACCTAGGCTAGTTGAGAGAAGTGTTGGATCCTGCGTGATCTTGTAGAACTGTTTCTTGCATTATAATTGGCCGTAATCGGGAAGGCCTTATAGCCTGGCACATTGAATGTAATCAGTGAATTTATGAATGAAGATCTCTTCTCTTTTACAGATCTAGTGCTATTGTTGTGTAATTCTGCCATGTTGTGGTTTGGCTGCAAGTTTGGACAGTCCTTAATTGGATCCTCCATCCTTGACTACAACATCATGTATAAGTAATGAGTCTTTGTGTTTGTTTGTGTCTAAGTTTTGTTTTATGCTGATAGAATAGAGGGGAGTTCCCTCTTGTATCATGCTACGATATAGTGATCAAGTATCTACATACCTTTTAGGAAAAACAACATCAACACATAATCCTTTAATAGGTTGGTAGTGAGATTTGTAAATATGATCTATATTATTTTCAATTTCCTTGCATACAACACTCAAAACATTCCTTTTTTAACCAAAAGAAAATTTTATTTAAGTCCTATAGGTTTTAGCCTATTATATGGTAGTTTATTTCTATAAGTTTCATAGAGCTTATAGAATTTCTTATGGTTTAAAATCTAACAATTAATCGATATAATCTTATACGTATCAAACATAGATAGAAACATCATAGACAAAATTATATTTACATAGTTAAAGTCAAAAGTTGAAAAATTTAACAATGTTTACAATGATCATAGACCTAATAAGGGTTAAACACATTTATCAATATTCACATTCATCATAATATTTTTTTACAATAGGTCATGGACCTACCTATCAAGGTCGTAAATTCCACAATAGTGTTTAGAAATAACCTATCTTTGGTTAAGGTCAAATTCAATGACAATATTTGTTGAGAAAAGGGTGAAGACAATAGCAATAATAACATAAAGAAAGTGTTTGAAAATCTAAAAAAAAGGTTATCCAAGTAGATAATATGGTTTCACATTCAACACAAAATTATAAAATAAAAATACTAGAGATATTACCATATTTACACAAAGAAAACCTTAAAAAAAAATCCACATGAGAAAGAGGGAAAGAATATTATAAATCTTCAACAATATGTATATAAAACTCTTCATTTTTTTTTTCTCTTAGTAATCCAACAACATTTGGATACCATCAACTTGATATGAAACTACTATCCAAGACTTCAATTTATAGAAATCTATTTGAGGGAAAACCATTTTAGAATATCAAAACAAGCTAAAATTACCTAGAAAATATATACCTCCCTTAGTGGACATCTCAAAAATGAAATAAAAATAAATCTACATTCACATGGCCTTCACATGGATGGCCATCCAATATCCAATAGTAATTAGTCAATCCTAGGTGCTCCATTGATATTTCATGACCATAATATTTACTTCTAGAACATGCAAAATTGTGTGCTAAACTCTAGATAGCATGAAAATGACATATTTCAACATCCACAAACTTACAAGTTTGGGTTGTCCTTACCAAAAAAGTGGATACATAGGTGGAATACTCCCATAGAATGGTTTGTAACCATTATCAATAATTGTCCACCTCTATGTCATGTAATTACAATTCGTCATAGTAAAATATATAATAATTAATTTTCTCTCATGTATCCTAGAACCCTTTCCAAAGAAGGTGGAGGCTGATGCAATCAAGGATGGTGGATCTAGTTAAGGATAGTCCAAACCTTGCAGCCAACAATCAATACAGCGGAATACTCAACAACACAACAACAAATAATTATTTAACTTCTGATTTTCTTTAACATGCCTAGCTATAAGGCCTTTCGGGTTAGGGCCAATTACAATCAGAAATAATTCTGCAAGATCACAGGATCCAACACAACACTAGCTAGTTCAGCTCTAAAAATAATCAGCAACTAATGGAAACCCTAAGGAAGATCTAAACTTGAGCTCGCAAGCCTCCAAGCAATCTTCTTGTCTCCAAGTGTGCAACCACTAGCTCTAAAACTACAAACTATCAGATAACAATCTGATCTGCAAGATCATGCAAGATCTTTTCCACAACTTCGCCTACTCCAGCTTTCAGAACCTCAGATCTGATGTGCTAAGTCTTCCAAGTCATGAAATTCTATTGATCTCCTGATGATGATTCCTAAACATCTACCCAAACATCCTGTAAATACTAATCATCAGCCACAAGTCAGCTGGATGAAACCATTAACTCCCCCCAACAATTATTAAATTCAATACAAGTTGGCATCAAAATATCCTTACAAACATTTAATCCAACATGTCGGCATGTAACAACAACTACCAACAATAAATGCACCAAGTTGGCCCAACAAATCACATAAAACTCCAGTCGGTAAACCAAAACTACTGAGAAATAGTGAAATAACCGAGCATGCCAGGCATCACCAAGCACCACAGATATCACTAAGTAACACTTTCACTGAGTGCCAGAGATTACCAAGTTCCTTCAGTGACCGAGCTTCCTTCAATGATCGAGACTGTTGGTCAAGGCTGCAACCGAGTAACACCGACCAAACATACACACCTCCCATGCAAATTCACCGAGTACCCTAGATTGTCCCTGCATCAGAGGCACACGTAAAAATAACTTATAAATTCAAGGTTAATGTCACCTATCCAAATATTATCCCACTTGAGATTGTACATTGCAGTTGTACCCATAAGATGCTAATAATCAAATCCAGTATAATGATCAAGGCCCATGACCTTCCTACACTAATGAAACTTATCTATGGTCACAAAATTCATAAGATAATCAATAACATTATTCAAAATATTATCCTTTTTAAATCAATATCTTACCAATCTCAACCATTTATCACACAAATTAATATTAAACATCAACATACTTAGTATGAGCATGATACATAGAAGTCTTGGCCAAATATATGATATTATAACTATCACATTTGATCCTCATTATCTTGCAATCTAAACCAATAGATCTAATTAGTCTCAATAACCATATTAACTCCTTAAAGAAATGTGTAGTAGTCATATACTTTGATTCTATGGTGGAAAAAATAATTTTAGGTTGTTCCTCATCCAACTCATCTCACCTCTAAACAAAGTGAAAAAATATCCAATAGTGTGCCTTCAATAACCCTAGTCACCTACCCAGTTTGTATCAACAAAACCTTGTATGTCTAATGACTTGACCACATCATAAATACCATAATGAACCAAATTGTAATCAAAAGTAGAAAATAGTTATCTAAACGCTCTTTTAAAAAAATTCTAATGTTTTCTAATAAGGTTAGAGGTAATCCTACTTAGAACTTCCACATTCTTGGGCTTCATCTATTCTAGTGCAAACCATTGCATATAGTAAACTACCAATAAAAATAGCACACAACGAATATTAGATATCTCTTCAAAATTATCATCATAATTAGGACACACGCCTATTTATTCAAGTTAGTACCAAATATAAATGAAATATTAAATGGCTTACACTCCTATGTATTAAACCCCTACAAAGTTGTATCATCATAATATAATTTTTTTTTTCAAAAGAGAGAGTGATGCTGGAGCATCATGGCATGGCAAGACACTTGGTGAAGAAAAAGGAGCATGGAAGAATGTGAAAGAGTCTAATCCAATAAATTGGAATAAGTTAGAACCAATTATGGCCTTTAAGGTCAATGAATGTAATCAAGTTTTAATAAATCCTAAAGCACGTGGTAAGGACCTTAGGATCATCAATGATGTAATAAGAGCATGAGGAATAAATTGGATTATATTAGGTCCTTAGGGGTTTACAAGTGTTTATTAATGTTAGACAAGGTTATATGGATCTAATAATAATAATGTTTGAGGAGTCAATTAGATGAAATATGCAATAATTTGTAAGTTGGAAATTCATATTTTTGAAATCCAATGACTAGTTGTGTTTAGGAGGGAATTTAGTTTTCTAAGTGTTTTAAGCCTAACCAAACCTTCTAACTGATCCAAATTCATTGGGATAGTTGGGGATAACTTTATAATTTTGTTTTTAGTCATTATACGGATATGCAATTAGAAATTTGTCTAGTGTACAACTGGAAAAGTCATTTTCAATAAAAACTCAGAATTTGCAAAGTTTAATGATTTCCTTGGCATAGTTGAATTTTTATTGATCATTTAGTGTTATATATTCATTGAGAAAATATCTCTATTGTTGTTCATATCAATTTTGAATGCTCTCAGATTTCATTGGTTTCAGATTGCGCCATTAGTGTTGACTTTTCCTTGGGAAATCACCATTTTTACCTTAACAGTTTGGTTTTTCCAATGTAATGGATCATTCCATGAATGACTATACACTAATTCTCATGGAATGATACCATTTTGACATGTAAAATACATTTATAACATGATTTTATGCAGATAAAGTAAATTGGGAAGGTGATCACCGAGAGAAAGTATATGAAGGTTCATGAAATTGCTTGGTTGTGAGTAGTAGAAATTAAACTAGTTGAACAAGGTGCATGTTTAAGAGTTTTGAGTGTCTTATTATGGTGAATGAATGGTGAATTAACCATTGGTTTATTCAGGAAAGGATTGGAGGTCATGTATTTAGAAAGCCCTAGCTTTGAGGGCTTGCGAGAGACCAATTTGGGGCTTTTATGCATATGAAGGTCTGATGTTCAAATTTATTACATAATCCTTGATTTGGAGTCACTTATAAAGACTTTTGAGATTCTTGGGGTTTGGGAGTAGATACATCTTATAGTTTCTTTTTTAATTGACCATATTTTATGCTTGAAACAGGGGTACAGTCTGAGTATCTGTATGTTGGTACAAAATAATCAATCCTACGTTTGGGATATGTTTTTTTACGCTGAAAAGGGTATCATAAAACATTAATATTTTGTTTAGTGTTTTGGAAAAGTTATAGGGAAATTGCACTTTTACATTGCTGGAGACCTACTAGGAGGGCTATTATGCCTATTGGATAGTTTGAAGGATTTGAGTGTTTGATATTGTTGGTAATCCTATAACTTGTTGAAACCTTTCAAATCCAAATTGAATAGACCTAAGATAATCATATTTGACAATAAAAAGGTGTTTGAGTAGTTTGTAAACACTTGAGGCTTGAGGGATAGGTATGAGTGTGCCTAAACCTCTCAAAACTTGAATCATTTAGGAAGTTGAACTCAAAAAGCACCAAACCCTCTGGATCAGTTGGTATCAGAGCATCAGGGAAATGTTTGGGTAAATAAGGATAGTCATGGGACAAAAGAGTTAGTTGGAAAGAGAGATAGAGATGTTGAGGGAAGAGTTGGAAAATGAAAGAAAGGAGAAAAGAGAATTAGAGGCTACAAGGGAAAGAGAGGAAAGAAAAAAAATAAGGGAAAGACTATAGCTGATTGAGATAATAGAAGAATTGGAGAAAGAGAAAAGAGAACCTAGGAGAGAAGAGATTCATGAAGAGGAAGGAGAAAATAATGAGGAACAAGCTAATAGGGGTCATGGGGAAGAAAATGATCTCGAGGAGGAAGGTTCATAAGGTTGATAAAAAAAGTACAAGGTACCAATCACAAAGGTACTAGTGATTTACCATTGTATCAAGGAGGAACGAAAAGTGAAGAATTTTTTGTTGGATATTGCTTATGCATTTAATATGTTTAATCACTACATTTTCAATGATGTTGTCATTTGTGTTTTGTCACTAATGTCAACATATGTTTCTATGAAGAAAATAAATTGGTTATTATAGTGTACAAATGTTGTACAAATGTTTCAGAATGTGTGAAGACAGTTGTGTCTACAGGAAGGTGCTATGATCTTATATCTAAGATCACATGATGTAATATTGCATATTGATGGAGTTATACAAGATTTGGTGAAGACTGGTTACTGGTCTATGACAGTGGAAGTTGAGAGAGTAAGTCTATGTGTTTTGAGTATATCTTACAGGTGATGTGGATTCAGTATATGTGAAGGTATGATAGATAGTGTACTGAAGAATGTCTCCAATCTTAGAAAGGTACAAAAAAAAGGATGACGTCAACAATGGTGTGTATTCTAGAGAAGACCTATTTGGAAGCTGACTTCAGAGTTGTAGCATGTATCATGGATGGTGAGCATGGATTATAGATTTAAGTCCTTAATTGTTGAGATATAAGTGTTGTATACTTGTTTTATATACCATATGTATCTTAGCAAGGAGTTATGTAATTATTTATACTAGGAAAGCCTAATTGTCTAACTTGATCATGTAGAATGTAATAAGGTATATATGTAAGATCTTTTCTTTTGAAAAGATATATGTGACATGGATAGAATTTGAAAAAGGATTATGGAAGCTACAAGCTTGTATCTATTGGATGTAGAGAAGAGGTTGATATATACTTCATTGGAACTAATGAAGCAAAGATAGTTGCTATCAAACAGTTCACAAGGATTAGGTATTTCCTTACATACACTTGTGTTGCGAACAGTGAGTTCTGAAGGTAGACTTAACCTTCTTTGGGTAGTGAGCCGACTCTTTTCTTCGACTCCTAACATGGTATGTCCTCTAAGAAGGACTATGTACTATAATAATTTAATTATCTCCTAATAGGACTAGATATTTTAACAAGGATACTATACTCTCAGTACATCATTAGTGGGTGTTAATTCCCACTGGGGTTTTACCTTTAATAGGGTTTCCTCAACATCAAATATTGTGTTATTGTGTTGGCATTCATTATGTTCATTTGATTTGGTATTTCTTCTATTCAAAGTTTAAGTTTAATAATCTATCATACAACTGATTTAACCCCCCCTCTTAGTTTTATTGGTGGACTATTGTTCCTAACAATTGGTATAAGAGCTACTGGTTCTTAGAGAGAAATCTTAATAGCTTGAGGTGATCTTGGAGATGGCATTCTGTAGGAAGGATAGTCCAAAATTTGATCCTGAAAACTTTGACAGCTGGAAGAACAAGATGTGAACTCATTTTCTATGTTTGGGCATTGACTATTGGATGATCACAAAAAAAGAGGTAACCATGAAGGATGAGGATGAATTGGATAAGGATATTGACGATGAAAAGAAGAAATTTTCATATAACATGGTCTCAAGGAAGCACTGATCAACACACTCTCTGAAGGAGAATTTACTGAAGTTAAAGATTTGGATTCTGCACACAAGATTTGGACAATATTAGAAGCATTATATGAATGAGAAAAGTTTACCAAACAAGTGAAGTTACAGAACTGGAAAACAAGGATGGAGAAGTTGCAAATGAAGGATGATGAAATCATTAGGGCTTATGTACAAAGACTCACAAAGGTTGTGATTGGAATTATAAATTTTTGGAGGCACTGATGAAGAGGAAGAAGTCATTGCGAAGATCCTCCGATCATTGACACCTGTTTACAAGACCAAAGTTCATGCTATAGAAGAAATTATACCTTTGACCCCAAACTTTAGCAAAGAAATGTTGATTGCAAAGATAACTACCTTTGAAGCTGTAGAAATGGGATATTCTGTACCTAAAGTTGAAACAACATTTAAGGCATCTACACACAAAAGGATAATATCTGCAATTCTGAGCACTAGCAGTGAGAACATAAAAGAAGAGCTTGGTGAATATGTTGATGAATGGGAACAAATACAAGAAGAAGAAAGAAAGCTAGATGAACTTGTTGCACTGACTGCTAGAAGAGAAAAGAGAGGTAAGGGTAAATTTTAAGGAAAGTTACCTTTGAAATATTTTTCATGCAATAAGATAGGTCACTTTGCATCTAGATGTCCTACAAGAGTTCCTAAGAACAAAACTAATTTTTTCAAGCCTAAGTATTCAAAAGAAAAGGAATGTTATTATGCTAGTGAAGGTATTTATGATGACGATGATTGTGATTATGAGGAGATTGGATTTATTGCTATTAAAGATGAAAAGTGAGTACATGAATAAAAATATTTAGTATCACATGTTGATAAGAAATCTGAATGGGTTATAGACAGTGGTTTCTCACATCATATGACTGGAGATAAAAACAAGTTTGGTAAACTAATGAAGTATGATGGTGGTGTTGTAAGATTCAGAGTCAATGTTCCTAAACCTATCATAGGAGTAGGATCTATTTCTTTGGATGGAAGGACTAATATTGATAATGTATTGCTTGTTGATGGACTTAAGCATAACTTGTTGAGTGTTGGATAAATGATGGACAGAGGATATCAATTAAAGTTCATTGATGGGAAACGCTTTATCAGAAGTAAGATAGGAAACTTGATTGTAACTGGTACTAAATCTAGAGGTAATGTATTTGAGCTAAATACATCTGGAGCTTCTTGTTTTGTTGTGAAGGTAGATGATAGCTGGTTATGACACATAAGGTTTTGTCATGTCAATTTTGATAATATTGTGAAGGAAATCTTGACTAATGCACTAAGAGACCTACCAAAAATTGTAAAACCATCTGACAGTATGTGCATAGAATGTGTTATGAGAAAGCTGACTAGAAACAGTTATAAAAGTAAATCATATATAGCAAAAGGAAATTTGGATCTGGTACATACAGACCTAGGTGGACCTACAAGGACAAGATCATACTATGGTGAAAGAGGTGGAGAGTTTACTTCAAATCTATAAAATTCATATTGCGAAGAGCATGGAATACACAAGAAGACATATATTCCTAGGACTCCATAGAAAAATGGGATAGAAGAAAGAAGAAACAAAACAATATTGGATGCTTCTAGGACAATGTTGCTTGAAGGAAATATATGACGTGCATTAGAGAGAAGTTGTTGGGACATTAGTATATACATTGAACATAATTTAAATTAGAGAAGGTACAAGTAAGACTCCTTATGAATTGTGGTTTAATCATACTCCTATTGTAAAATATTTCAAAATATTTGGTAGTAAATGCTATATCAAAAGAGATGATGAAATAGGGAAATTTGATGCTAGAAGCAATGAAGGAATTTTTATTGGTTATTATACTAAAATAAAGGCTTATAAATTCTTTAACCTGAGATTAAGAAAGATGGTTGAAATTAACAATGTGAAGATAGATGAAAAATTTCAGATACAAGAGAGAATGTATGATTATAATCACAATAAAGAGATCAAGGAGGCTGGTACTATAGAAGAAGAAGAACATATTGAAACTGAATGTAAAAATGACATTTGTGATGATGACATAGATGAGGCTACTAAGATTCCTAAGACTCTGAGGTATGTTAAGAAAGATCATCCTAAAAATCAAATTATTGGTAATGCAAGTCAAGGAATAATGACTAGATCAAAGATAAGAGAAGAAATCTATTTGATTTCTCAAGTTGAACCAAAGACTACTGATGAAGCTTGTAGAGATGAATCTTGGATCAAAGCTATGCAAGAAGAATTAGATTAGATAAAGAAAAATAACACTTGGGAATTGGTTCCTAGACCTAAAGACAAAAATGTGAAAGGAACTAAGTGGGTTTTCAGAAATAAAATGAATGAAGAAGGAATTGTTGTAAAAAATAAAGCAAGATTGGTATGCAAAGGCTATTCACAACAAGAAGGCATATATTTTGAAGAGACATTTTCTCCTGTTGCTAGGATTGAAGCTGTGAGATTATTTATAGCTTATGCTGCACATAAGGACTTCAAGGTATATTAGATGGATGTAAAATCTGCATTTATGAATGGGGATCTTGAAGAAGAGGTATACATAGAACAACCTGATGGATTTCCTCTATTAGAAGATGAAGAAATGGTATGGAAATTGAAGAAATCACTGTATGGACTGAAGCAAGCACCAAGGGCTTGGTATGAAAGGTTAGAAAAATACTTACTTCACCTTGGATTTAGAAAAGGTAATGCTAATAGTAACTTGTATTTAAGAACTAGTCAAGATGGAGTTTTGATAATAGAAGTTTTTGTTGACGATATTATTTTTGGAGGCAATGATGAGATGTGTAAGAAGTTTTCTAAAGAAATGGAGAATGAATTTGAGATGTCCATGATAGGTAAAATGAAATTATTTCTTGGAATACAAATAAATCAGAGCAAGAATGGCATTTTCATTTCTCAAACTAAGTATCTTAAAGAGATGTTGAAAAAGTTTGGAATAGAAGATTGTGAACCTGTTGGTACACCCATGGTGAATGACCATAAACTAAACAATAATGATGAGACCAAGAGTGTTTTTTAGACCAAGTACAGATCAATGATTGGAGGATTACAATATCTGACTTACTCTAGATCTGATATTGCTAATGATGTTGGAATTGTGGCTTGATATCAAGAAGATCCTAAAGAGACACACATGGATGCTATAAAAACAATATTTAGATATTTGAAAGGAACAATGGAATATGGTTTATGGTATGATAAAAATGATGACTTTAAAATACATGCTTATACTGATGCCAATTGGGTAGGGAACATTGATGATAGAAAGAGTACTAGTGGAGGTTCATTTTTCCTTGGGAAAAGGTTGGTTTCATGGTTAAGTAAAAATTAGGATTGTATAGCTCATACTACTGCTGAATAAGAGTATTATTATCATATTTTTACTCATCTTTGGAGACCTAATTACTAAATGAGACTACAGTACCCTAGTTTGGATTATTAGGTGATCTTTCTTAGATTTGTGTTCATTTCATAGTAAGATACATGAAAGGGAAAACAAAGGATCTACATCTAAAAAGAATTACATGTATATGTGCCAATGTTTTAAATGTGTTGTACAAAAAGAAAGAATTGAGAAGACTATTTATCTGATCTCACACAAGCCGTGGGCATAGCCATTTTTAGAATTGCATAAATGAGTACAAACATAAATGAAATAATGAACATAAATATTGGGGTACCAGACATTGCCTGGTAATGAAGTCTTGATCTAGTCATGTCCAGTGTGCTCCTGTGATCTTGAACCTACAAAGAAGAGAAGAAGAGATGGGGGTTAGATCCAATAGATCTAAATAATATATGGTACCATAATATTTACAAGCATGCATATATGCACTCTGTCATACACCTCTGATAGGGGCTGTGCTCAGGGCATGTGCACTAAGGAGGCTACAGAAATAAAAGAGATACCATTGTTTTCAATAACTTGTTTGTTCCATGTGTAGATACAGAAGAAGATGATTCAATTTTGTTTCCCCATTCAGATAATCAAGGGGCTTAGAGGATGGTATTCCTAATAGAGACCATCTTTTAAGCTCCATGATTGTCTGAACAACAAAAATAACAGAGTGCTGGGATCCAAATGAATGATGTTGCCCTGTGATGTGGGCTCTCTTGGGAAGATCTCAAATTTCCTTGAGAGAGACCACATCATAGGCCAAAAACACCCATGGCCACTACAAGGGAATGATTGGATGAAATAGTATCAGTGGGACATTCAAAGATCATAAAAAATAAATCAAATGAAGCATGGTCAAGAACTGGTAGATTCAAAGGGACATACATCATCAGCATGTCAGATAAAGGTACAATCTGCATACTAAGGAAAGGTACATCATGACATGAAGCATGGAGAATGCCTTAAATCTACATTATGAGCTAAGTAAAGGGGATTCAGTTGGTAAATCAGTAACACAATATGGCATATCATCATGAGGAATAGTGAATGGATAGTGCATGTGGGAATATGAATTAGCACCAAACAGTATGTCATCAAATACATCTCCACATAGTGCAATGAAATAGTCATAGAAAGTACTATGCAGTCAGAAAATGGGCATGAAGATGGGGCACCATGAAATTTATGTAACAAGAAAAGTAATGAGGTAATGTTTCCAAAAAGAAAAGAGCACAGGCATGGTGACAACAACCAGTAATAATAGTAAAAAGGCAAGCTCGGGCCTTGGAGAATCCATCTCAACAAGCTACTAGATAGAAATATACATACATTGTCAACCTACTCGACATCCAAATGTAACATCAAATGGAGAGGCATCAAACTAGTTACAACTCGTAAAAAGAGAAACAATGATATTTTTCATCACAGAGCCTTGAAGGAATGTAACCACTACAATGGGGTCCAACATGAAGCCATAGAATGGAAGAGTAAGCTTGACTAGATAAGTAAAGTTGTGCCCAAGATGCAATGAAAGAATTACAACAAAAGCTACAGCCCACTTGTCACCAAATACAGAGAAAGATGTAGCATAGGCTACATCAAATATGTCAGCAAAATAGTAAGTTTCAAGAAATTATGCCCTGGCTTATAGCTGACGGGATGTATCAAGAGGGTTTAACATTAAAGGATTGTTCCATAAATTTAGACCATAAAAACCAACATCAATAAATGATGTCATGGTTCAAAGCATGGATCCCCCTGCCCTAGGGTCATGAGCCATAAGTCAAGATTGTAAACATCATAAACATATACAACATGAGCATGTTTGCAAGCCCTCACTCGAGGCACATAGCCAGTCATCAAGATGCAATGAAAATGAATTTGAAAATGCCAATAGTTCATGGTGCCTCTTGAATAGATGAAAGTGTAGAGAAATGATTGAACACTGTAAACATAATGGACAATACAAAGGAAGCTCCCCATGCTCACATTTTCTTTTCCTTCAAGGCAATATCAGACAAAACATAATACATGTGTAGTTCACGGGCTTAGACAACATAAGCATTTGAAGAACAACAACATAGCATGCAACATCAACAAATGTAATGCCATACAACAAGCATGTGCCATGAGTTCATAATAAGATGATGCGTAAGCTCCATTCCTAGGCTCTCAATGAATCTAGGTAGTGAGCTCAAATTGGAGCAGGTTTTTCCTTAGCTCGAGAGTCACCTAGTCTTCATACAAAAGGATAAAATCATACATGGGTAACGAGATTCAAAACTCATTCCTCAAAGAATGGCGATAGTAAACTACAAAAAAAAGAAAA
Source organism: Chamaecyparis obtusa (assembly GCA_027943335.1). Classification (NCBI taxonomy): domain Eukaryota; kingdom Viridiplantae; phylum Streptophyta; class Pinopsida; order Cupressales; family Cupressaceae; genus Chamaecyparis; species Chamaecyparis obtusa. The sequence continues at coordinate 1,710,584 of BSBK01002455.1, read as the reverse complement.
GGGCATCGTTTAAAATGAAAGCATGTGTCATAATGGAAATGAAGCACTTCAATGAGCATATAAACATTATGCTTATGAATGTGGACCTCAAAAAACATGAAATGTAGTGATCAAACTCACGGGACTAGTCATCATGAAAGAAAAAAAAGGCCCAACCCTCATTGAAAAGTGATTCCCTCGGCCTCAAAGAGGGCCAAGCCATTAAAATAAGATGGTGCCACAGAGGGTTATGTATAAAAGCATAGCATCAAGGACGATGGAATTGAATTCACCGAAGTAAAGAAATAGAAGTGAACAATACATTGATGCCCTAAGGCCGTGATCATAATGAAATAATGAAATGTGGATGCCCTAGTTTATCCACGGGTTTTCAAATGTTAAAAGTGAAAAAGATAAACCAGTATACCTTCAAAATGCAGAGAAAATAATAAAACCCATATACACAGTGCCCTCGAAAATGGAAATGTGGAGGAAGTGAGCAACATGCCTTTGAAATGTTGAAGGATAGTGTCTACCTCAAATAGTATGATGCAATGAAATCCATGGATAAATGTTTCTAAAACCGAATGCCAGTGGAGATAGAAACTTTCCAAATGCCAAATGGGAAATCCAGAATGCTGGTAGGCTCTCCTCATCTTCGATGAGGGATTTTGATCCAGATAATTAATTAATATATTCTCCCCTTTTCTAGGGTCAAGAATTTATTAATTATTTCATTTGTGCTAAGTATTTTTGAAAAAAAGGGTTTTATTAATATGGTAAGTTTTAAATGTGCTTTCCCCTTAATTGGGTTGAGAGTCATTTGTTAACTTAGGAAATAAAAGGTTTAAATCCATGTTTTATTATTGGCATAGGGGTTAAATTTTAATGTAAAATTCACTACATATTCTTAGTGTAAATTTTGACAATGGTATTTTATAAACCATTCGGTAGAATATTATTAGTGCATGACTTGGTTGGACAGAGTGGTTTCCTTTGACCACCGCTTTTAGGAGTCCTATTTTTCCACTACCCCTATAAACTCAGGAATATGACATCTAAGTTTATGAGGCATCATCATGGGCCTATTTTGAGGGATTTTCCAAGTTTAGGAGGTTGATGGTTTCAATGCAGATTCCTAGGTTTTCTTTTTATACCTCTCACTTGTGTGATTGAGGGGAGTTCTTCATTCTCTCTTTCTTGGAGGTGAATGCTTGTAGCTCTGGAGAACCAGATTGATGTACTTGGCTCCTTTCACTAGGAATAAAGTAGTATTCCTTCTCATCCCTATTATTTCTGAGTTTTTCTATTTGAAATCCATGTCAAAGTTATCGTGATTTTGTTTATCCTTTACTTTGTATGTTTTGATCAAGTGGAAGGTTCAGGAAAGTGTTCTACAATTGTTGTTCTAATCTGTGTATGTTTGGGCTTTAAGTCGTGGAAGATTTTCCCTTCTTTAACCCAAGTACCTCTTTATTTCAAAATATCAAGGCAATAGGGTTAGGTTGTGAATCACAAAGTTATTTTAGGTGTCATTGTGAGTTTTGATTCAATCTATGGATCTTTCAAAGTTTGGTGAATCACCTAGTTTTAGTTTCATTTTCATGCACTCTCTCTCTCCCTTTTCCTTCAAAGATTAGTTAAGTTTCAGGTGATTCAAGGGGAAGCTAACCCCTAATCTAGAGGTCTACTCTTGGATAGGTTGCCCATAGCCTGAGAGTAGTCCCATGTTTCACGGGATTGGTAGGTTCTACACTTAGCCATACTCAGGTGCAATCCCTAGTGACAACAAGTATGTTTTTGCTCATGCTATTAACTACACTCAAATTGTTTGGATGAAAAAAATGATGAAAGATATTGGAATAAATTTTGTTGAACCAGTGGTTATCCATTGTGATAACACCAGTATAGTAAATATGTCAAAGAATCCTGTGATGCATTCTAAAACTAAGCATATTTATATTAAGTATCACTTTTTGAGAGACAAAGTTGTAGAGAAAGAAATAAGGTTGGAGTACATTAGAACAAAAGAATAGATAGCAGACATCTTTACAAAGCCATTTCCAAAAGAGGTCTTTGAGTATTTTAGAGGTATGCTTGGGGTGCAGGCCCCTCCTAGTGAGAATTAAATGATACAGGGATGCATCAGTCCAGAGGTGTTCAGAGCCCTATCATTTTTCGGACTTGATGTATGGATCTACTCCTCAGGGGGAGGGATCATTGGAAAAATACTAAATACATTTAGGTGATTGAGCACCTAGTTGATGAAGCCTAAATGGAAGACAGTTGGTGATTATGACACCCTTTTCCATTCTTTTCAAAGGGGGAGAGATAATATGAGAAAATCACTACTATATGGGGAGACTATATGAGGAGAGATAAGTTATGAGAAAGTATTCTTGGTTAACAGATTTTGGGTTGATGGATTTTTTGGGTTGATGGATTTTCCCATATGTTGCCATCAATGCAAAAAGGGGAGATTGTTGGATATTGATAATGCATTTAATATGTTTAATCACTACACTATCAATGATGTTGTCATTTTTTTTTTGTCACTAATGTCAACATATGTTTCTATGAAGAAACTAGACTGGTTATTACAGTCAGATGTTGTACAGGTGTTTCAGAATGTGTGAAGATAGTTGTGTGTACAGGAAGGTGTTTTGATTATTGTCATATTTTTGACACATTTTGAAAGCTTAATTACTAGATGAGCTGCTATAACCTAGTTTGTGTTATTAGGTGATCTAGATTAAATTTGTGTTCATTTCATTGCAATACATGGAAAAGAAAAGGAAATGAATAACATCTTCATCTACACATACATCTATCTATATCATTTTGTGCTAAGCAGAAAGTAAAAGGAGCTAAAAAAGAAAGAGCATCTATCTAGGCTCACACAGGCCATGAGCATAGCCTTTACCAAAAATGAACAGATGAGTGTAAATATACATAAAAAAGATTTTGCATTGGGGTACTAGACATTGCCTAGTTTTGAAGTCTGAAGCTCAGTTCTATCCAGAAGCTCCTGTGATCCAGAACCTACAAGAAGAAGAGGGGGATTTGGGTTAGATCCAATGGATCTAAGCAATGGGTGATATCACAATACAATAATGCATATACACACTTAGCCATGCACCTCTAACAAAGGCTATGCTCAGGGCATGTGCATGAGAATCATCCAAGGAATGAAAAGTAGCACCGTGTTTTCACTGACATGTTTGTTTCATGTGCAGATACAGGGAAGCTGATCCAGCACTAATTTCAACGAATGATCTGGGCACTTGATGTTAATCATGACAGAAGAACCTCAAGTCCTCTGTGGATGATTACATCAAGGGCCAAGAGCACACATTGTGCAGTGTGTACACATGGAGAACATCCAGATGATCCAGCTGTTATACACTAAATTTGTGCCTCTGATCTTAAGCTCTCATAGTCTTGATAATCTAGTATAAAATGGGACTCATCTCAAGGTTGTGGGACCTTTTGCTAACCGAGATGAGACCTCCAGATTCTAGGTTGGTTCCTCTTGGATAGTCACCCAGATTTGCTCTTAACATGAAATGTAAACTTTTGAGGGAAAGGGATAGAAGGAGTACATGAAAGGAAATGACTGAAAGCAAATCTACCTACTAGGTGATGCACCGAACTTGGGTTTGGATCTCAGTACAGAGGGATGAAATCAATGAAGGAATCAGGTCCAAGAGATTACAACTTACTAAATAGGCTTGCATAAGTATTTCATAGGAGGGTGTGAATAGGGGACTCAACCTATGACTTGCAAACAAACATCCTTTTCTGCAACTAGGTGTAGGAATGAGACAAGTTTGCTAGGGGTTGTAGTATACCCATAAAACACCTAAATCAGATTAGACACAGGAAACACACAAAATTGCAAAAAGTAAGAGGAATTAGGAAACCTGAGATATCATTGAAATCATTCATAAACTTTGATTCAATAAGAGATAATCCAAACATGAAGGCATGAGGACAACGAAAATGTCACAGAATGATTTTACAATATTTGAATTCATGAATGAAAACTTACAAGATGTGGGAAACCAGAGAGCAAAATGCTACAGATAGTTCTCCAAGGAAAGACTTTCCCTTTTTACAAAATGTCAATTCTGAGCTTCAAAAAAGCTCCAAAAACAAATTATATACATCTCTACATGCAGGTAGGAATCAAAAATATCTCAATTAGGGCTACAGAGGTTTACAATAAAATATCCAACCCTAAATAAATCCAATCTGGCCATAAATGCACATGAAAATATCCCAGCAGATCAGATATATTTGTTTGCGTGTTCATTTCATGTTTATTCTTGCAAAAATCTGGCCGCCATGATCCATCTACCTTCCTACAACTCGGTCTTGCCATAATTGCTAAAATCTAATACTGTGAGATATTTGAATTTAAAAAATGATAAAACGGTCACAGGTGGCGCTAAATTTCTCTATCGATGGTTGTCATTCAAACTTTAATCTAACTTTAAAATGCAACCGTTAGATCTTCCTTTTTACCTGGGCTCAGCACTTGACTGCAAAACTAACTTGACATTTACCTTAGGTGCCAATTTTCTTTGAGTCGCGAAATCATTTAATACTTTAGCTAACCCCGATTAAGTCTGGTGAACGTGAGATACCCTTTAGTCACTGAGTCACTAGATATATCCTAACCTTGGGCCCATCTACCATGCAAGACACCTTGGGTCTATTCATTACGCTACAAACTTAACCCTGGTCTCACCTTCTCTTTAGTCGCCAAGTGATTTGATTTTTTCTTAACCCCAGGTTCCTCTTAGCGACCACGCGCAATCCCTCAACCGCACAACCGCGAACTTGCTAAGTTTGGAAGTTGCTGGAAAAATTCAATGGTCGCATGATTGCATGAGCTAAAAAAGCCTCATCTGATCATGCGACAACCCCTTTTAACCTCCCTCCATTGCCACGTAGCCATGGTCAGGACCACAAGACCACACTACAAATCTAACCTTGGTTCACCTCAGGTTCAACTCTGCCACATGTCATCTCTTTGTTCATCTCAGCCACTACATCAGCAAACACCTCGGCACCCCTGGCATAGGACCCACCGCAACCTCCAGATTCCCATCTAACGGTTGTCGCATGATCGCATGGGATCGAAAGATCCGATGAGATCATACGACCACCGTCGGATCTCCTCGCACTTGTGCCAGTGTAGAAACCTCAGGCCCCACTTACTATCTATCGCATGATCTCATACGCTTAATAGGTCACATGTGATCATGCGACCGACCATGTGATGCTGACTGTTGGAACCGCAAACCACCACTACCGAAACTGCTAACAGTTTGTTATATGGTTGCATGGGCTTGGAAGAGCCCATGTGATCATGTGACAAACCGTATGATGTTAGTCACCAACCACCACCAAAGATTGACCACCGATCAAAGATACCACATCAACGGTTGTCATGTGATCTCATGGGATCGAAAGATCCCATGCGATCATGTGATAGCCATCAAATCTTGACTACACCGGAATGGCGTTAAGCACCGGGACCTGCCTGATAAGAGTTGCGCGCTTAGGGTCAAAATATAGAGGATGCCTAAAACATAGAGGGTTTTTGAGAAAAGGCCAAAAACACACTAAAATTTCAGAGCGGAGAGGTCGAAAACACACCGAACTTTCAGACCAAAACGTAGAAACATCCCGAGCCTCCAGAGAGGAGGTTGAAAACACACTGGGTTTTTGACACTTGAGCAGAAAACACACTGGACTCTCGACATTAAAAGGCAGAAAACACAGAGAGTTTTAAAAAATTGAGCATTTGTTTTTCAAAAATAGGAACTGTGGCAAAAAATGAATGACAGGAAATTTTTTTGGCAACACCAGCATGAAGCGATAAAGTAATGAAATAGAAGGCTTTATGAAATGAAATGAAATAAAATAGAGCTAATAGCAGAGTACACAAATCTATGAATTAGATAGGGCACTCTATTTCATAGGTGTTCACAGGGCATATATTATCAACATGATTGAGGGCACACACCCACATGTTCTAAAAGGTACAACAAATGATGTTTCTAAGATAAAAACTCAATGCATTACATTATGGAAAATATGTGTTTCAAATCTGCATTTTATAAATGGTACTATAGTATGAATGTGATAAATCTATATTATATGCCAATTGAAAGGGAAAATGTTCATAAAGTAGCATGGCATATTGTCAGAATGACAGAGATCAACAGCAACATAAAAAAGAAAAGGAGCTAATAACATGGAATTTCATATATGTGATGTGACATAAAGCAATGGCAACACATCATGGATTCATTTATTCAAAGTGAAGTAAATAATAGCATGAGATGTTACACTAAATAGAGCTGGTAAATATCAATAATTGCTCAATCAATTACATGGGTACCAACAGTCATGATATCCAAGCATAAATAGATTAATAGATCCCACAGTTTGGAACTTCATAAATGCTCAGCAATGAATACAATTTCTCAACATGCTCTCAAGCTATGTAGTTCATACGGTATACTCATATGCTCAGGTATATGCATGTAAATAGTTCAATGATCATGTGAATATCAAGCAACACAGTTGAATCCCAATGCACAAATCATGGGATGCAATGACATAGTTCATGGTGTCCTCAGTCTATAAAAATGATGTAGTAATATGATGCGAACAAGGTGTCAAATGCATAGTGTCAAGCAATAATGATTCCCCGATCTATCAACTCACGGGCCCTATATCAAATTGGAGAATCATATGTTTAAAGCAATGGGTGTTATGCATGCCACCATTGGCCGTGTGCAGAGGAGATTCAAGCTCATAGCCCCAAGACCAATGAACAAATGTAGTGAGGATAATCCATTCGGGTTATGCCTTAATAATACACAGAAAGCATAGTAACAAGTTTTGATGCCATCTATGGAAACAAATGTAAAACGGTGCCTTAATAGTGCTTGAGGGTTGAGCCTATAAATACAAGTGCCATAATTGCCATTGCAAAATAGAAAATATAGCTACAGTGCCTCAGATACAGATGCATTGATACTATCCCTTTTTATAGGTTGAATATAACATTAAACATTCAAACACAATGAAAATATCCCAGCCTTACGGCTATGTATGATAGCATGCAAACATCAATAGCGATAGGACAGGCCTCAAAATGGTGCCATGCTCACAGGTTACAAAATAAACAAGGTAGTGCCACTATGCCCTAGGTTCTTGGGTTGTGAAATGAATGGAACATGGATGCCCTTGAAAATAGGAGGAGGCTTGTTTGATCCCAGCAGCAAACATAATCAAGCTCTCAACAATACGGGTGCCATAACCAGCCATAGAGAAATCAAAAAGGTTGTTTACAACAAATTCAATGGTGCCATGAATGTAGTAATTGCAGAGGAAGGATTCAAACTTTAGTACCGAGAACCAACATAAAAAAATGATGCTAATATCAAATGAAATGTAGAAATAATTAAATTGTGCCCTACCCATAGGTCATCGGGCTTGTCTATACAGGAAGTGAGGGATCCAATGTATAATACCCCAGGTACAGGCCGTGCATAGAAAAAATGTGATGGAGAGGGATGTCATCAATAAGAAAGATAAATGGAGAATAACTCAAAACATGCCCTAATAATGTTTTCTCGGGCTTGTTAAACAAATACAAAGATATAACAATGCTATCAAAATGAAATGAGCTACAACAGAAGATAAATTTGTTAAAATGACAAAGATGCCATTCATACCCTAGCATTTGCATCATCAGGCCTTCAAGATTCAATATGTTGTAGCAATGAAAGTAGAGACAAAACACAATACATCAGGTTTGCAATAGAAATAAACCATGCCCTAATGTTCACAGGCTAGGGCCATAACTAGGAATACATACAATGTTATTATAACAATAATGCCCTAGCATTTGAATGCAGAGACAAACATAATGCAGAAAATTAAAGGTCTGATGCCCTGAGAAATAGAGAAAGATATGTAGAGATATGACTTCATAGCCGAGCTACATCAAAATGCTATCAAATTGCAAAGGTAACAATGCCTACCTCATAGTTGCCAAGAGATGTTTCTATTCCAGAATGATTGGTTGCCTCTCGAGCTTCAGAAGTTTTGGAAGTTGCCATTCAAAGCTGGAGTGAGCTTGGAAATTGTCAGGTGCCGAGTTGCAGTGGCCATGATTATAGGAGAATTCCATTTCCAAATGTAGATTTTCAACATTATGTCCCCTTTTAGGGTTGAGGATCATTTATCTCCCTTTGATAGATTTCATGGCCTTGGATTATACTTTGTAAGGATATTAATATGGCTATCTCTTTTTGAGATAATTATATTAATTATTTGTTGGATGTCCTAGGGTCCCTCATAGTAAGTCATTTTTGACTTAGGTGATTTTTATGCCTTTGGTCATAATTCACATATAATGAGGATATTATTATTTAGAATTTTTATGCCATGTGGATATGTATTAAATGTAAATACTTTAGGATTTTCTCCTCATTTTTGAGTTGAGACTATCTTAAGCATATTTTTGAGTCCACTATTTTTGGTTTAAGAGGGGGAAAATATTTTTCTAAATATTGTAAGTCAATGCGAGAATTACATTGTAAGATGTTTTGACATGTGGTACTATCATAAACCGCTGTCAGAATATCATTATTCTACATGACTTAGTGGGTCATAGGTTTCCTTTGACTAGTCTTTTTTAGGGACTCCACTTTTTCTGCTTCCCCTATTTTCTCAGGAGTGGGGCATCCGAGATTCAGAGTGATGAGATCATGGCTAAGACTTTTCTATTCTTGGTGAGGAGTGGTCTTTATTACAGATTCTACAGATTTTCTATATGTGCCTTCCACTTTGATGATGGAAGTTTGGTTCTGGATTCCCTCATTCTTACGAGGTGAATTTTGTTGCTCTTTTGAAGCAATCTAATATTGTAGCTTCTTTCATTCCAGCTAATAGCAAAATTGTTCCCTACTTTTTCTACAGTTTGTGAGTTGGCTGATGAACTTAGTTTTTATGTATTGTGATTGATTCTGATCCTTTACATGATAGTATGTTCATTTGATTATTTTTGCAAGCATTGGTTTTTTGGAAGGTTTGTCAAATCTGTGTGCATTATATAGTGTTGAGTTGTGGAAATCATCTTTCCTTCTCATTCACATTCAGCACCAGATTGCTTTTTCTAAAAGAAAATTAGATTTGAGGAAGTTGTGGAGTCCTTGTTATGTACTGGAGTTATATTGTGAGTTGGTTTTAGTTTGTGGATCCATTCAGTTTGGTGAATCACCTAAGTTAGATTTAGTTGTTTCAGTCTTATGTAATCTCTCTCCCTTTCCCCTCAAAGTTAGTGCAGTTCAGGTGATACAAATGGGGAATCTGACCCTTAATCCAGAGGTCTATTCTCAGGAAGCAATCCCACATCTTGAGAGTATTCCCATGTTTCACGGGATTGCTAGGTTTTATACTTAGCCATCATGGGTGAAATCCCTAGTGACAACATTGATCTTATATCTAAGATTCCATGATTTAATATTGCATATTGATTGAGCTAAAAAAGATTTTGTGAAGACTAGTTACTAGACTATGACAGTGGAAGTTGACAGAGTAAGTGTTTGTGTTTTGAGTATATCTTATAGGCAATATGCATTTAGTATATGCAAGCTTAAGGGATGACATATAGTGTATTGAAGAATGTTCCTTGATCTTAGTAAGGTATAGAAAGTAGGATGATGTCATCTATGGTGTGTATTTTGAAGAAGACCTATTTGGAAGTTGACTCTTACCATATTTTTACTCATTTTGATTGGAGACCTGATTACTAAATGAGAATATGGTACCCTATTTTGTATTATTAGATGATCTTGCTTAAGTTTATGTTCATTTCATGATAGGATACATGTAAAAGAAAATAAATTTCTACATCTAAAGTATTACATGTATACATGCTAATATCTTGTATGTACTGTACAAAGGAAAGAACTAAAAGATCATTCATTGGGGTTCACTCAGGCTGTGATCATAGCCAAATTTCAAGAAGGAATAAATGAGTACAAACATGCATAAAGTAGATGAACATAAAATACAAGGGTACTAGACATTGCCTGGGATAATGAAATGTTGATCTAGTTTTAGTCTAGTGTGCTCCCGTGATCCAGAACCTACAGAGAAGATGAAGAGAGATGGGGTTAGATCCAATGGATCTATGAAATGCATGATATCATAATAATTACCCTCATCTACAAGAATTCATATTTGTAATTAGCCATACACTTCTAAAAAGGGCTATGCTACAGGGCATGTTCACTTAGAAAGATGATGTAGGAAAGAGAAGATACCATGTTTTACTAACTTGTTTGTTCCATGTGCAAATACAGAAGAATTTGATTCATTGTTGTTTTCCTCATTCAGATAATCAAAGTACTGAGAGGATGGTCTTTCCAAAAGACCATCCTTGAAGTACAATGATTGTCTGTACAACAAAATTTATAAGGTGATGGAATCCAAATGAATGATGTTGCCCTGTGATGTGGGCTCTGTCGGGAAAACCTAAAAATTCCTTGAAAAAGACCACATCACAGGCCAAGAGAACCCATGGTCACCACAAGGGAAGCAACTAGATGAAGGAGTATGAATGGAGCATTTAGAGATCATAAAGGTAGAATAAAGAAGTAGAAGGCATGGAAACACATAACATGGATCAACACAGGGAAGTAAATGGTTGCATGAACACCCGATGAATCACTATGGTATCTACATCATTCTAATGATGCAACAACAACACCAGATGTTTTTGTTTCATCTTGTGTTGTTTTGACATCATGATGCAACCAAAATAGCCATCCACCATGCCCATCAACATCTATAATCATGGTCAAGCACTGGCAATAGAGGGAGGCATACATTACAAATCAAATCAGAATGGAAGAGGTACACAAATCTACATTCAATCCTATCATGTATTCATGGCATACAAGTATTTGAATCTGCACTTTTAAGCTAAGAGAGGGAGCTGCAAACAATAAAGTGACTACATTGACAAAGGTAAAAACCCAATGGATTAATGAAGCTTTCATAGTTTATGTGTCTTGAGCCAATCAAATTCTAATCATAATAATGAAAGGATAAATGCATTAAGAAGAGCTATACTTAAAAAATGGATAACACATGATCAAGTAATACGGTGCATCAAACTAATTATAAAGAGGGACAACCGTGATAATATTCATCAATAGAGCCTCAAGGAATGCAGTCATTGCAATGGATTTTAGCATGATGCCATGAATTCAAAGAGAAATCTACCAAAGACCATAGCTCATAACTTACCAAATGAACCATGAATTCACAACATATCGACATGCAATAGTCACATAATGGTGCCATAAGAATAGTAAGTATCAACAAATCAGTGAGCTCAAAGTATGATCACAACATGGGTTCCATGAGCCATGAACGACCAGTGAACCATAAGTAATACTCATGGGCCTTCAAGAACCAATAATGCCAGTGAATAAATAAGCCACCAATGATTTTTCCTCAATAGTACAACATCGTGGTAAGATCATATGGAGAAATGGATTAAAGCACCAGTTATTATCATGACAAAAAATGAAACCAAAATAGTGATAGCTCTAGAAGCAGCAAAATGATGACATCCAAATACAATGATGCCTATATACTATGCCATAATGGTAAATTGCAAACTAAGGCATAGGCCTAGATGCAATGCTATGGCTCATGGGCTCAAAGTGTAGATAAATCAATCCATGCCAAGCTCACGGGTCCCCAAGGTACAATGGACACCTTAAGTAAAAGGTAACAACAAATTGTATGTGAGAAATGGTGCTATCAAAAGCACATAATACTAACTCTCAAAGCTTTAACTTCCAAGCATTAAGTGCATGGGCACCAATAGTTAAAATGCTATGCTGCCACAGTGAAATCGTGGCCTTAATGCAACAACAAATGCAAAGAGGCAGTGGTTTGATAAAAATGAAAGCATGATAACTACAAAAAATTCAAGAAAAGGAGAATATGATACCCTAGCTCATGGGATATACATGAAAATAGTGAAAAAATTATATCATGTATTCCCTAGCTTGTAGCTCGTCGGTCATCATGGTTTTTTCATTAAAATAGTGAATGCAATGTCAAGAAATATACAACAAAAATGTGCCAGTAATTAACAGACATTTCAATAGTGATATACTAGCAAGTAAGCATCAAATAATGCCAAGAATCAAGTTCATGGGTTGAGGATATGATGCCTTCACAACATGACAAAATCTAGCTGAATAAAGGATGCCCTAGCTTTTTCACACAAACTGAGCATGATACTAAGACATAGAAGAATGTAAACAAGAAACATTGATTCCCTAGATGTTTCATAGGCTTTCAAAGAAATGTTTCACCAATCAACAATGAATTCTCATGTGATATATATGATAGCATGGAAACAACAAATACAATGTGAATCAAATATACAACAAGATGAACCAGTGATTAATCTATGAGATGCAAACAATCAAATATCATAGTGAAATGCCATCACAGTGCCCACAAAATGTAGAGATACAATATCAAATGCTGAAGAAAAAAACATGAAAATTGAACAATGCCTACCTCAAATACTAATGCCATGAGATCAAAAGGCCGAGAGCTTCCAAATTCAAGTTTGATTTTGTAAGATAAAAGCCAGTGCAAATGGAAAGTTTCCCTAATGAGCAGCAGTGAAGGATATATTTTTAGTATCTTCTTTTGGATCCGTTTCCTCAAGATAATAGTGTTTAATTAATAAGTTTTTCCCCTTATTTTGGGTTGAGAAACTTTATTAATTAAATATTTAATATTTGATGCTAGGATCTTTTACATGAGGGGTGGGTTTAGTATAAGATGTGAAAAGGTTATTAAATATGTTTTCCCCTTAATTGGGTTGAGAACTATTTATTAACTTAGTAAAATAAATATGTTTTAAATCCACATGTGTTAAAATCCAAATAGAATCATGGCATAGGGGTAGTAAAGATTGTAAATGAGAAATCATTTCTTATTTCACTATAAATTATGACAATGATATTCTATAAATAATTTGTCAGGATATATTTTTAAACCATGATAAAAAGAGGATAAGAGAATTAATAGTCCATCTTTTTTAAGGATTTCCTCTACCCCTACAAATCCAGGAATCTGACATCCGGATTTAAGAGGCATCTTCATGGGCCTAAATGCATAATTTTTGCATTTTTGGTGAGGTTGAGGGACTTGAATGTATATTCTTAGGTTTTTTTTTATATACCTCTCACTTGGGTGATTGAGGTTGGCTCTTCATTCTTTCTCACTTGTATGAGCGTGTTGTAGCTCTGAGATACACAGTTGTAAGCTTCTTCTTTGCAGTGAATACAAAAGTGGTCCTTCTTGTCTCTTTGTTTTTCTATTGAGTTGTATGCCAAGACCATTATGATATCTCCTATCCTTAATCTTCATATTAATTCAGTCAAATATTTAGAGGATTTTTTTATGTCTTAGAGTTTTTAATTTGTGAACATAATTGGATTTTGGGTTGTGGAAAATTTTTCCCTCCTCATATCCTAAGTACCTTATTAATTATGAAAAGGTTCAATACAAAAGGGTCAAGCTCTGACTTGAAGTTTTGTTTTTAGTTTTCTTGTAATCTTGTTTCAATTGTGAATCTTTTATCAATTCGGTGGATCACCTAGTTTAAGTTTGTTTTTAGTCATTCAGTTTCATGCATTCTCTCCCCTTTTCCTCCTAAAGTCAGTTAATTTTTAAGGTGATTCAAGCGGAAGCCAGCCCCTAATCTAGGGGTCTACTTTCTGATAGGTTACCCACAACCTAAAAGTAGTCCCATATTTCACAGGATTGCTAGGTTCATACTTAGCACATTTGGGTGCAATCCTTAGTGACAACACTGACTTCAAAGTTGTAGTGTGCATCATGAATGATGAGCATGAGGAAATACAACTGATTGAGAAATTGATTGATGAACTGCAAGTGATTAGAGATCACCGAGGACTAAATTGATATGTAAGATAATTGAATCATTCATTATGTTGTCATTGATGTCAACTAGTTTTGACAGTACTTATCATGGTAGTTGTAAATACCTATACATCGGTAAAAGAGGAGAAAGATGAAGAACTGAGATATCTACATGGAGGAAGATGGATATGATAGATGAGGATAAGGAATACTCTTGGTAACTTATTGATGAGTCTATGACTTCATATTGTTGACTTGATTATGTTATAGTAATATGTTATGAAGATAGAAGAAAAATGTTACAAAGAAGTATGGTCGGTTAATGAAGCATTCCAGTATACACCAAGCTAGTGTAGTGTATACCAAGAAATAGTATCAACTGAGCTTGTGTTCACCGACACATTTATTTGTTAACCAAGTATGGACAAAAGAACTAAATGATTAGTTTAGCCGACAGAAATTGATGAGTTGTAAAGTGTATGATTACAAGTTGGAAAGATAAGGTTTGTTATGAGACCAACAGATAACAAAATTTGAAGATCTAAAGGATGGAATTGAAATGATTCATTGATACATCTACCGAGGAAGCTTTAAGCAGCAAAATCAACGAAGGAGATTAAGAGGAAAAATATGATGGATGAAAAGAAAATGATTTACTTGTCTATTTAAGAGACTAGGGTTTCATTGTGAAATGTATGCCAGAAGAAGGAGACTGTAGAGATATCATGTGAACATAGCTTCATGCATGCTTGATTAGACTGGTTGAAGAAGAATTGAAATGCAGAATAGTACTGAGTGTCAGAGAGCTTTACCGAGGGACAGTAAGTTATTGAATGTTGATGAATTGAATAGAAATATTGATCAGAGGATTGTATGGACTTAGAATAGATCTGAACATCTAAAAAATCAAGCTGTATTGTAATCAGATCACCTAATATTTTAGTTTAACCATTGTAACAAAAAAAATATCTTAACCGAGTGGACTTGAAAGTCTTATTATGTCATTCATAGAATGTACATTGTTATCATGTCAACCCCATAGTGAATACTAGTTGGATGATAACTATTAGTGTTAAATCCTCTAACAAGGTCACACCTTGCAATGTGTTTGTAACCTTTAACAGGGTTGACTCTTCACTGAGCTCACCTCAGAAGAGTGAAAATATTTTGGGTTACTGGTCCCAGGTGGTTTTTCCCTTTACAGGGTTTCCATGTTAAATCTTTGTGTTATGTGTTTATGTGGTGATTGTTTGGTTATCATACTTTACATGTTGCATATTTGATTTGGTCAGTAATCATTATGAGAAATTAACTGGTAATCGGTAATTACACAGACAGTTTAGTATTCTTATTTTACCGAGCTGCAAAATTAGCTGAATTTGTTTTTAAGTGATACATTTTGTATTTGGGACTATGGATAACTGATTCACCCCCTCTCAATTATTATAAAAATTGGTATCAAAGCATATTGGTTTCTTGGAATAGAGTTTTAAGGACTTTAGCAGAAAGATCACAAAATGTATAAGAGGGAAGTGCCAAAGCTGAATAAGGACAACTTTACAATATGACAAAGCCAAATGAGACTTCATATATCTGGGATTGGGAATTCTGCCCTCACCCTATTGGATAATGGCTACTTAGCACCACCTACAAGACCTTTGACTCTTGATCAATTGAGAGATAGACATGAGCATAATGTTACTATGATGGAGATTGTTGCTACTCTATCAGATGCCAAATTTGAAGATGTCAAGGATTGCCTTACTTCAAAGGAAATGTGAGATAAACTTACTCAAGTTTATAGTGGTGATTCAAATCTCAAGAGAGCCAGAGCTGAAATTTTAAGAGGGAGATTCGATGATATGAAAATGAAAGAAGGAGAAAACATAGTGTAGTATACAAACTAAATAAAGAAGGTAGTTAATGTTATCAGAGGATCAGTGGTGTCATTGATGAAGATACAATGGTAAGAAAAATTCTAAGGACTTTATTGCCTGTTTATGCAATCAGAATATTTGCAATACATGAAATGAGGTTAGCACCTAATAGTACTCTCACTCTTGATAATCTGATTGGTAAGATAACAACTTTTGAACTGAACAACTATGATAATAGTGTTGTACCATCTGTTGATTCTTCTCTCATGACTTCTTTGAAGATCAGTAAGTCTAGCAGTAGAAGTAATAATGATGATAATGATAGTAAAACTGATGATGAGCTTGATGAGCTTGAAGCTCTTATGGCCTGAAGGTTACCTAAAGGTAAAGGTAGATATAGGGGTAAATTACCTTTAGCATGTTTTAACTGCAAAGAAGTTGGTCATATTGCTGCTAGATGCCCAAATAGGAAAGAAGATGATAGAAAAAAGGATCGATCTGGTGAAGGAAGCTATGGGAGGAGAAATAATAGAAGTTACCAACACTACAATAGAGATAACCAAGACAACAACGATAAAGGAAAAAAGGTATGTTACATTGCAGAAGAGAATGATACCGAGATCGACATAGATGATGATGTTGAAGTAGTTTTTGTTACGATGAAGGATGATTCTGAGGAAGAAGAAAGGTATGTAGAGACAACACTCATTTATAAAGTTAATAAAAATGATACATGTATCATTGATAGTGGCTGTACCCATCACATGACTGGTGATGAAGAAAAATTTGATAATCTTGAGTAGTATAATGGAGGCTCTATAAAAATGGGTAATGATACACCATGTATGGTTAGAGGAAATGGATCTTTACTGATAAATGATAAAATCAAATGTGATAATGCTTATTGGGTAGAAGGAATAAATTAAAACTTTCTAAGTGTGGCACAACTTAACAACTCAGGTCACCGAGTAGCTTTTGAGAGAAAGAAGGTAAAGATATTTGATGATGGAGGAAAACTTGTTGGAGCAGGAGCACAAACCAAAAGTAACTTGTTTCATCTTGACAATGATAAGTCTTCCTGTTTAATGATAAAAAATTAGGATGCATGGTTATGGCATAAAAGGTTATGTCATGTAAACTTTGATAACATGATTGAAATCAGTAGAAAGAAAAAGGTTAGAGGTCTGCCTATCCTAGCAAAGATGGACCATGTTATGTGTCATGAATGTCAAAAGGGTAAAATGACAAAATCTAGTTTTAAGAGTAAGGACCATTCAATAAAGAGAATTTTGGAACTAGTTCACACCAACCTATGTGGTCCCATGAGAACATAGAGTTACTGTGGAGATAGATATTTCATTTTGTTTGTTGATGATTACACTAGATTGATGACTGTAATGTTTTTAAAAGAGAAATCTGAGGCATTTAAGATGTTTAAATGGTATAAAGAAAAAAGTAGAGAAAGAAACTGGGAAAGAACTAAAATTCTTGAGATCTGATAGAGGTGGTGAATTTATTTATGATGAATTTATTAACTATTGTAATGAGCATGGTATACAAAGAGAGGTTTCTGCATCGAGAACACCTCAGTAGAATGGGATTGTTGAAAGGAGGAATAGATCAATTGTTGATTATGCAAGGACACTGATGTTACAAAAGAATGTTTCTCATACATACTGGAGAGAAGAAGTTAGCATGGCTGTATATGTTCTAAACTGAGTACAATTGAAGAAGGACACAAACAAAACATCCTACGAGTTATGGTTTGGTCACAAACTAATTGTAAGTTACTTCAAAATTTTTGGTAGCAAATGTTTTATTCTGAAAGATGAGAGAAATGGAAAGTTTGACTCTAAAGGGGATGAAGGGATATTTCTTGGATATTCCACTAAAAGCAAAGCTTACAAGTGTCTGAAAAAAGTTACTAATAAAATGATTGAAATTTGCAATGTCAGAGTTGATGAATTTGATGATAAAAATGGTGAAGAAAGCACAAGGGAACTAGAAGACTATGATATATTCACTTAAACTGAACAACCAGAGTACCTACTGAAGTCGTAGACTCTGTCAACTGGTCATCAAGAAAACAACACCAAGGAATAATTAAGAGAAACTGACGATCAGGAAGGAGCTACCGAGTAAGCAAATGAACCAGAATAGGATGAACAACAAAGAAGAGATCAAGTACTGGCTAGATTTTTCAGAAGACATCATCTTGAGAACCAAATCATTGGCAACAAGCAAGCTGGCATGATGACAAGAAGTAAGTTAAGACAAGGTAAATGCTTAGTTTGTGAGTTTGAACCGAAAAATGTTAAGGTTGCATTGGAGAATGAAGAATGGGTAAATGCAATGAATGAAGAGATAGACTAGATAGAGAAAAAAAAGACATGGACTTTAGTACCTAGTGTTATAAGCTGAACGTGGACCTCTAATCCAGCTACAAACACAACATAGTCATTGCTCGATCATCGAATCATGAAATTGAGTATGAATTACCCATTCGCACGATTCTATTCATTCAACCTATTGCCTTCTAATTAACTGGGGTGTTTGATTTACTCTCAGAACAAGAGCCAACAACCTTAAGACCAAGCTAATACAAAGGATTTTCAAAGCTTGAAAGATAGACAAAACTGAAATTAAGCTAGAAATAAATGCAATTAATCTAAAAGATTGAAAGAAATATGGAGATGCAAATTTATCTAAAATGCTTTGAAATAAATATGAAGTGAAATTAATCTAAATAACTTGAAAGAAATATGAGATTAATCTAATAGCAAATAAGAAAACTAGACTATTATGAAAATGCAATTGATACTAAATGAGAAATTAAGCTAATTGCAATTGAAAACTTGAAAATATGAAATTGAGACTAAAATTCACCATACTAAGGATGCTCTCAAAATTGCCTCTTAATTAATGAGGAAGAAGGTTCATTATATAGACAAGCCCAAGAGAGGAATGAAGAGGTTCTTGAAATGAAACGGGTGACTCTTCATTCCCAATTGAGACAAATATTGAAAGATTTATTTAATTAAAAGAATGAATTATTGCTACGTATGGGTGACCTTTCAAGTAATTTGAATTATTAAATTCAAATAAAGAGGTGTCCATTTAAATAAATAAATAAGATTAATTCCTTTTTATGTGTATTAGCCAAATGGGGTGGGTTTAATTTAATTTAAAACACTTAGGACTTTAGAATTAAATTAATGTATCATAGGGATTATTTAGCTAATAAAGTTGAATACTTAGGAATTAATTATGGTGTGAGATTAATGCAAATTAGGGTTTTTGCAATTGACATCAAGTCAAAATAAAGTCAAGTAGGAGAGAGAAAATTGCCTAGTAAAATAGGACTTTAATGATGTAAAATTGAAGAAAATGCACCAAAATTGATTGAAAATATAAGGTGCCAATTTTGGGGTATTACATTTTCCCCTCTTTGAATTGATGTGCGAGTAGTACGTTGATTCAAAGAATACTATGATGTGACAGATGAGGTTTCAGGATTATCCCCAGAATAGAGCTTTAACCCTGGGAAGTCAAGGTTAGGATGCCAAGACACTAAAATAGATCGGATTGCAGAACCACCTTCAGAACAAAGCACGATTCTCCAAAGTCTAAGTTAGATTGGGAAGACAACGGTCTAATGATAACTTGAGAGAAGATTGGAATTAGGGTTAGACTGCCCCAATGCCCATTGATCAAATGATGATAGATGCAGATTTAGGACTACTCTCTAGAATCAGGGTTATATTGCCCCAATACGAAGCTTATCCCTCTGAGACCTAGGTTAGATTGCCCAGATAACGGTCCAAAAGAGATTTTGAGAGCCATCTCTAGAATGAAGCTTGACTCCTAAGAATTAGGGTTAGATTGCCCAAATACCTAACAGATGTCAAGAACCATCTCTAGAACAAAGCTTGATTCCCAAGGATCTGAGTTAGATTGCTCAAATACCTAAAACATAGATGACCGGATGACCAGATGTGAGGCATGAAGATGCCCCTAGTGAAGAGATGCCCCAAGCAGTGAGGACTTTGATTTAGATTAGATTGAAATAAGACTAGTTCGACAAGATTCAAATGATGCAATCATCCTACCCCCTCAGGAGAAAAATAGAAAGATGACCCAGTAGAAAGATGATTGATAGCAATAGGTTGCAGAGTAGAAGCAATCAGACTAGATTCAAGAAGCTGCAGAAGCAATTTGGAGAGATCAGGAGGTCCTGCTGACCAAGTTTCACCATGGTTGACCAGATTTGACTAGAGCTGACTTGATGAAAACATTGAAGATCTTGAGAAAATGATGAGGAGATGAGGAAATGGAAGGAAAATGTCACCATAAGATTGACTGCACAAGCATTCGATCCCAAAGGGTCCCGAAATTTAAAACATGATTTTGAGCTATATAGAGATGTCAGATTTCAATTTTGATCCCCAAAATTTGTGTAGCCATAATGAACCTAGGACAAAAGATGAGAACCTTTGATGAATAGATCCAGAAGAAGACAATCAAGAGAGCACCAAAACACTATCTAAATGCAAACCCTAGGACTTGGTTGTTGGACTCATCGTATTATCATCATAGAGTTCTTTTAAGCACAGAAAAATCATAAGATGCCATACAATCCTCACTGACATTGCTATCATGAGAATATGAATATGACATAAGTCTTAGATTTGTCAGAATGAGATGTAAGCATTAAGGCACAAGAAGCCATAATGACCTGAACACCAATTCCTTTTAATTTAGCAAGTTAACATAAGCATCAAAGCACAATTGCTAGAATAACCTGAATGTTGCTTGTGAACAAATACAATAGACACATGAGAGTTCCTTCTTTTTCCAAAGAATGCTCACAGTGACCCTTACGTTCAGTAAGTAGGATGAGCGTTAGCAATTTTACTTGTAGCAGAAATAAGTCACTCAAAATAGACAAGGAGAAGAACCAACCTCACCAAAGCATCCATATAAAAGGAGTCGAGGTACACATGGCCATCCAATATGAGATGAAGGATCTTACAAATGGACACCCCTCTTATGTGAATTCTTTGGATCAGTGGAACTAAACCAACAAACAGAAAACAAAGGAAAGATCATGCCCCCAGTCTTCGCTTCTCTCGGTCAAGCAGATGTCTTAGAGTTGCTCGAGGAGGAATGATAAAGAGAAAGAATAACACACAAAAGAAAATCTCAACATGCTTCAAAGAAACACAAATTTAGTTTTAGTTTCAGTTTACATTTGTGTTCAAGCGGATTGAAGTCGAATCGGAAGTGTAAAATGTTCGAAGTCTCAACATGATAGCGATAGTAGGAAGACATAGTGAGATCCACTAGTGAACGTCATGAGAGAAAAAGTCTCAAGAAGATATTAGAGTGCAAACCAAGTATCAACAGGTGAACATAGTGAGAACCACTAGTGACCGATACAAAGAGGATTCTCAAAAGAGAGAACCAAGCATGAATGAAACATGAGCAGGTAGACGCAGCGAGAACCATTAGTGACTGATGTAAGGAAAAGATCTCGAAAGAGAGGGGTTTAAATGAGCGCTAGGTATTAGTAGGTAGACACAGTGGGAACCACTGGCAACCGATACACAAGAGATCCTCAAGGAGAGAAATCTCAAAAGTAGCTAGGCATCAGCAGGCAAATGCAATGAGAACCATTGGTGACTGATGCATGAACAAAACTTTTGAAAGTGATAGGACAATGCCCTCGAGACTGGGAAGATGCCCCCAAGTATGACCAGTTCCAATCCATGAAGAGTCAAGGAAAATCTTGAAGACAACTAAAAGCAAGTGCATGAGCCAAAAAACTAAAGCAGGAAATGAACTAAAAGCAGGAAACCAACTAAAGCAGGAAAGCGAGAAAGCAAACTAAAGCAAGAAAGCAAGAGCCAAATGGTGTCGAGATGAGATGTAGCTTCAGGAAACAAGAGGTGCCTATTTACCAGGTTTTCACCATCTTGGCAGAGATTCTATTTTTGCTACCATGATGTCTGTTTACCAAGTTTTCATTAATGGCACATTTTTCTTTTTTTTCACTTTTTTTGTACTTTTCTCTTTTTTTTATTTTTTTGTATTTTTGAATATTTCAATTTTTTTGTATTTTTGATCTTTTGATTTTTTAGTATTTTTCAATTTTTTCAATTTTTTTGATTATTATGAAGGCGCATGTTTACCATGTTTTCACCAAGATAAAAGATACATCAAAGCACCCGTTTACCAGGTTTTCACTAAGATGATCATTTTTTCAGGACATTTTGCAATTTTTAGGATTTTTGACAATATACCATTTTTTGGATTTTTTCAGGATCAATATGTATGTACATGAGCATACAGGAAATGCCTCAGCTGTAGAATTTCTTCAAGTGAAGAGCATTGATAGGATCTTTGAGTTGTTCTCCTTCAGTGGTGGAGAGTCGGTAAGCACCAGACCCAAATGCTGCAATAATAACATATGGACCAAGCTGATTTGGTTCAAATTTCCCTTTCTGGACCCACTGCTACTGATTTTTGAGGTTTTCTCTTAGGACGAGATCACCCACTTGGAATTCCCTTTGTTTGACTTTCTTATAGTAGGCTTTAGACATCCTCTTTTGGTATGCTCTTAGATGATCGAATGCCACTTTCTGACGTTCATCCAATAGTTCTAGCTCTTGAAGCTGGGATATTCTATTTTCTTCATCAGTGATGAGGCCCCTCAGAGAGATTTGCAATGTTGGAATCTCGACCTCAATAGGCAATACGACATCTACTCCATAAACCAAGGCAAAGGGCGTGGCCCCTGTTGGAGTTCAGATACTTGTTCTGTAGGCCCATAAAGCCAAATTAATTTGGAGGTGCCAATCTCTACTAGATTTATGAATTGTTCTGTGCAAGATTTTGAGAATTGTCTTATTAGAAGCTTTTGCTTGTCCATTACCCTGGGGATAATAGATAGATGACCAATTCTAAATGATCTTGAATTTGGTGCATAATTCTCTCAGGTCCTTGTTCTTGAATTGTCCCCTATTGTTAGTAATAATGGATGAGGGTACACCATATCTATAGATGATATAGTTCAGTATAAACATAGCCACAAACTTGCCATCAACTATAGCCAGAGGTACTGCCTCAACTCACTTGGTAAAATAGTTAGTAGCTGTGATGATAAAATTATGTCCTCTTGAAGAAGAAGGATGTATCTGACCCACCAAGTCAAAGGCCCATTGCTAAAATGGAGAGAAACTGATGAAAGGAATAAGCTCTTTAGCAGGAGCATGGATTAGATTGCCATGAAATTGGCACTATTTACAAGTCTTGGCATATTGAACAACTTCTTTCTCCATATATAGCCAGTAATAACCAGCTCTAATAAGTTTCTGAGCTACCTTCAGACCACTTGAATGAGATCCACATATACCTTCATGTACCTCAGCTAGCGCACGTTTGGACTCATCGGGTTCTAGACACCTAAGGAGGGTACTATCTAGACCCCATCTATACAAGTCATTTGCTATGATGACATACCGTGAAGCATTGCGAATTAGGTGATGCTTTTCATTCTGGGTATAGGTGTCTAGAATGATTTGGTCATGGAGGTAGGAATAGATATGGTGGTAGCGTGCTGAATCATGTCCAATGACTGAACAGATCATCTTGGATTCAGGATTGTCATAAGATGGATAGTTAGGGATAACTTTAAGGAACCCCCCCTTCCCAAAAAGTATAAAATTATGGCGAATCACATGTGTTTTGGGGGGAAAATTTTTAATAGTGACGGTGAATTATCTGTCAAAATATGGATATTTGGTGGCGAATCCCTTAATAGTGTATACAATTTTTATAAAAAAATGGCAACTATAATTTTTTTAAAATAAAATTATTAATATTGATGGTGAATTATGTGTGAAAATATTGATATTGGTTGGTGAATATTTAAATAATGGATACCATTTTTATAAAATTATGGCGAAACTATTTTCCAAATATTTGAATTAATATATTTGTCATGGCAAATGGTTGTAAAACATTTATAGTTGGTATGGCGATTGAATAATTCCAGAGATTGATTAACTAAAGGATTGAATACCTTCCACCATTCACATGACACACGTTTGTTGGATTTAAAACAAATCAACGGCCCAAGGTGAATTTCAGGCCTTTTGTTTGTCTTCATAATATTTACGGGAAAATCTCAGTGGAATGTGTCATGATTCTACTGAGATTTTCCTGTAAATATTATGAAGACAAACAAAAGGCCCAAAATTCACTTTGGGTCATTGATATGTTGTAATCGAATGGTCAACAGATGTGTGACACTGTTAGTCTGACTGTCTGAGGAAATATTTAAAGAGATCTCGACTCCCGACTCCCGAAGCTTGATTAAGATTTCAATTTTCATGTCAAATGTACTATTGATACCTAAAGTGAACTTCAAATTGGTCTATAGCTTCTTGGTAAAGACACATGTTGAACCCAAATAAAAATTTAGTAGACTTGCAATAGAAAGTATCCCCTTTTGATGTTGAGTTTATGAAAATAGGTCATATAAACAACCAAGGGAGGAGGAGATATAGATAGAGGTGAATAATAATCAAGGACAATTAAATAAAAGTGTAGCATAGGGTTTTCAAGGACATTAACCTTCTTTTCCATACACTAAAGACCATTTCCATTGTTCCCAATTTTAGATATAAATTAAATCTAAGCTTGTGACTTATCTCCAAGTTTGAAAGAGGAGAACCATTATGAATATTAAAATATGTATATCCTCATGTTGTGGACAAATAACCTACTATAATTTATAGAAGAATAAGGATTTATTCCATCATGATAATATTTATCCACATTGAATATAGGAATTGCAAGGTAATAATGGTTAATGTCATATTCACTAGGGCTAGAAGAGGTGAAGTCTAAAGATAACCAACCCTCACATGGACACAAATTTAAAGAAGTAGAAGAGTATATTATTCAATAAAGAGTGAGAATTTTATTTGAAAATTTTGTATAGAAGAAGATGCAAAAATAATGCAGAGAAAAAGAAGGCTTTACATAATTCATCTACTAGTTGCTGATGCCAAATATCATTGGGTCAATTCTACTAAAGTTGTGGAAAGAATGTATTACAATACTTGAATATAAATATTAACAAAAAAAGGAAGATAGTGAAAATGAACCAAAATTTAGATGAATGAAAATTATTTGTAGTATAATTATAAGTCATAAACCAAAGGTTCGCTAATTTTATTTTATTTAGCAATCCAGGTGATTTAGTAGAGACAAGTATTTTATTGATAAGTAGTGTTAATGAGATTGTACTATTAGATAGAAATATTAATTAATGGCGATGAGTAGATGAGTCATGACATCAGTTAAAGTAATGTGAATCAATGGTTTCTTTGATGGCACCTTTCAATTTTCACTAACAGACAGGTGTGCACTGTGACATCATATGATCATATAAATATTAACTATTCGGTACCTCGATTGATTAATGCCTTAAAGTTAATGCTTGAAAGAAAATGTCATATCATATAATAAAAATATTTTCTGACCGTTTGATGATCTTAAATCAATGTTAAAACTTCATTCCTACCGCCATTTCACTGGTAACATACTTTGCTACTTGTTTCTGCTTCTGGTAAGGTACAAGTTTTATGGTTTTTTAATAATAAAGAATTTTTATGTCCACTTGCGTGGCACGAGGCTTTCAGCCTTCATTATTCCCAAGATAGAAAATGTCTTATCATAAGTGTTGTTTCCAATGGCAATAACAATTTCACCCAGTGTTGCATTAAATATGAAAGATTTGGAGATTTTTGGACAGTTACCATTTATCTTGTGATTTACTTAGATCTTTAGGGGAATGATTTACAATCAAGAGTTATAAATAGATCGATCTATGCTCATTAATTTACGATTGTGAAAGCATATTTGTGAGAATAGTCTGCGAGTGCTAGGTTCTCTATGAAAGAATATTTGTGAAAATAGTCTGCAAATGGACACTCCAATTCGTTTGAGATGCACTGCCTTAGAGGACCAAAAGGCCTTTTTGGGCCTAGTCACAGACCCAATCTTGGCATCTGTTACTATGGAGTTCGGAGCCTTCACCAAGGAGGCTATCAGAATGGTGCTCAGACATGAATTTTTGGAGAGTGAGAATAGGTATAGAGTCGCCACTGACATTTCATCTCGGTTCTTGGCTTCCATGTTGGACCTGGGGGGGGAAAAGGTGGATATGCTTATGCTTCTGAGGAAAGTTTTCAAAGAAGAGTACCTCAGTGATGATGTGCATGCTGTCATATTTTCTCAAATTGGGGTGGGAATTCCTTGGGCAAATGATTTGCATAAGATTCTAGAACTAGGAGTAGTTCCTAGGCAACCATTCCTACTGAACCTTGATGCTGAGCAACTCAACCATCATTGGAAGTGGGCAAAGATTGGGAGGGATTTCCTCCGGAAGTGGTACCTACTAGATGAACCCGAGGACTAGCAGTGGCTAGATGAATTCTTTGAGACTCTCCTCTCTTCAGACTTCCACATAGAAGGAAGGGAGCCTTAGCCAGATAGTCCCTGAGTTTATGAATCTCTAGTCCCTCTACTCTCTACTCTCTACTCTCTTTTCCCTTGGCCTTTACTATGTGATGTGTCTCCCTCTGGTGGTACTGGTAGTAGCTTACCAAAGTTTTTCAAATGATATAAATTGTAAATTGTTGAAAAATATAATATGAAAATGTTTTAAGAAATTCAAAGTGCTATTGCTTTTATTTTTTGTTTTTATTTTAAGAATCGTTAATAGATATGGTCTTATTATAAAATGCAAAATGCAAATGCAAATTTCTTGTATTATTTTAATGTTTCCAAAATTTATCATGGATAAGCTATTCTAAGTGATTATAGTTAATTTTGTTGGACACGTGGTTCAATCAATGCAAGAACAATTAGCATTGATTAAAATGGGCAATTCTAAGACATTTAGGTTCACAACCTACTTGTGCTATCTACTAGCCAAGAATGTTGCAATATTAATGAGCAATGACAACAAGCTAGAAATTCAGAGGGGGGCAGGTACTCCATTTCCAATATATAACTGGACACCTCAAATAAGAATGTATGATAGTAGAAGTAATTACAGTAATTTTGTAGACTTCTTTTTGGCACCATTGTACAATAAAATAAGAAGCACTCCAATGCCCAAGTTGTATGCTTCATGTAGGGATTGCATCCAACTTGGAAGCACAATTCAATTGGCTAACTGGTACTTAATGGAAGAATACACTGTAATAAGGTTTTATGGGTCAGAACTGCAACCCCACAAATTCCAATGCATGTGATAGATAGGGTGTTTGTAGTAGAATATGTAGTACAACTAAAGAGTACAGATAGACTCTTCACTAGCCAATCGAAGAAGAGCATATTCCCTTCCTTACCTTTCTCAATTGGAGGGTTAACATTTGAGAGAAAGGCATTCAAAGTGGCAAAGTTTTTTAAAGATATTTTTCAATTTGATTTAGAGTGGTACTAGAAGTATGATCCACTCAACGTCATTCAAACAATGCTTGTTGCTAATAAGAACTCTACAAACTTATTTCAACATGAAAGTAAACCATTGCTAGAGAAGTTGAAAAAGAAGGATAGCTAGGATGACGTTAGAAAAGAGTTGGAGAAACTTTTTAGAGAGTAAAAATTTTTAGCTGAATAGTTGTCATCACAAATTATGACAAAAATAATCCAGGGCATTGTGCAGCCTAGGATGTCCTACAATTTCTACGAAAAAGTTGCTCAGCCATCAAACAAAAAAATACCAAAGAGCTTAGCAGAAGCTTGTAAGGAGAGAAAATGGACTAGAATGAAAATGGATGATTTTTGGAGTATGAGAAAGGCTCTTGGTGAACCAAAGACCAGTGAAGATCTGGATGAAATAGATGAGGATATAGAGTTTAGCAAATTATGGAATTTGGAGCATCCTAGCATGGCATACAACACTAAGGATGATTATCCAGACATTGATGATGATAATCCACCAATTGCATTTACTCTAGGGACTGGGAGTCAGACTAGAACCAGCAAGTCACGACATAAAGCATATGGCAAAGGGGAAATCATTGTAGAAAAAATGGGTTATAAAGGTGGTGGTTTGGGTCCCATAGGAGAAGGCGTCTGGAATACAATTGAGATAGAAAAAAGTGCTTATGATCGTGGTGCAGGCCTTGGAGTTGGGTCTTCTAGTGTCATTGGTGCCAGTGGGACTAGACAACTTATACAACAAGTTCCCTCTCTAAAGAGGGAACTAATTGAAGAATCTACACAGAATCCCATACAAGAAGATAGTGTCAAGAAGCAAACGCTTTCCATTTCCAGAACACCGAAAACAATGACATTCGATCCTAAAGAACTATTTGCTGATTCAGGTCCAGCAAAACCCTCTAGAAGTTTAAATCCTCAAAGAGCATTAGTTAGATCAAGAGGCATTGCAAGCTCTACCTCTGCATCACCTTTCAAACATTCAAATCCTTCTGTAACACCAGATTTTCATTTCAAAGATTTCTCTAAAAAATTTGCAGAAACAATAACCAAGAATAAGGAAATAAAGAAGAGATTGTAGACTCGTGCCCTTAATTTTGTTGTAGAGGAACAACCTGCATCCAACAGGGTTTTACCAACATATGACCCAAAAAGAGACATGATGGAGTTCATGGTTGTTATTCCACTAAACAAAAATGGAAACCCACCAGAGAGTCAGATAGATCCATCTGAATTTCAAGTTAGCACTCTCGAAATGGATTTTTCCAAAGTTAAAAATGTGGACAAAATCAATCTGTCAGTCTACAAACCAAGTGGTCTACAATGCACTGCTAAAGGTAGAAAGAGAGAAAACCAAGCTTGAGAGAAATATAGAAAAGTTACAAGTAGACATTGGCAATGAAAAAGCAAAGAGGAAAGCTGTAGACAATAGTTTGAAAGAATTACAAAAAAAGATTAAAAAATCAAATTCTACATCAGCAAATACACAGCAAGAACAGGAGCAGGTAGAGGCAGAGTTGAAGGCACTGAGGGGAAAATTGGCAAAAATTAGTAAAAAACTAGAGGAAGAAAGAGTCAGTTCAAAAAAGTTAGTTAAAACCGTGGAGAGTAATGTTGCCTCCAACTAGGAATTGCAAAAGCAATTGGAGTCTCAGGAGGATAAAGCCAATCATTGGGAACACAAAGAAGTGGAAGAGAGAGAGAATTGTGAAAAAATGTAGAAGAACTAAAGAAAGCCAATCATTGGGAACACAAAGCAGTGGAAGAGAGAGAGAATTGTGAAAAAATGGCAGAAGAACTAAAGAAAGCCAATAATACAATTCAAACTTTAACAAATACTAATAATAATTTAGTGAAGAATGCAAAAGAACACATTTGGGGCCAAATATTGGTGATGTCTAATAGCTTGTATGAGTGGTTTGAAATGCTTCAAAGTATGAGAGTATGTTATTTGAAGCTCCATAAGAACATTGAACAGAAAATGGATGTTGTCAAGAAAGAAAAGGAAGCAAAAGATATTATGCAACAACTCTACAGTAAGAGTGATAGTTATCTATCAAACAAGGGAATTAGCAACCACCTTGATGTCTCAGTAAAGGTATTAAGTATCATTAAAAAATGTGAGAAGCTAAGGGAAGCACAGGAATTGGATGACAAAGCTAAGCAGAAGATCACAAAGATGGAACAAAGGAAAGTGAATATGGAAAGTCTTGGTTTGCCTAAGGGATTTGATGCAAATAACTTCATTGGAAGAGAAAATTACAAAATAAGGTTGCAGGACAAAATAAATACTGATTTATGCTTTCTTCCTACAAACATATCTCCAGATACATTCATGGATTTCATCAAACCAATGAGAACTTTGAATGGAGTTTTAGAAGCAA
This sequence comes from Chamaecyparis obtusa, assembly GCA_027943335.1. Taxonomy (NCBI): domain Eukaryota; kingdom Viridiplantae; phylum Streptophyta; class Pinopsida; order Cupressales; family Cupressaceae; genus Chamaecyparis; species Chamaecyparis obtusa. The sequence goes on along the minus strand of BSBK01002455.1, from coordinate 1,680,805 downwards.
TAGTGATGTCAAGTCACACTTCCAAATATGAATTGCTAACGAAGTTGCAGGAGTGTGACTATACTATGAACCAAATTGTTCTGCCATTAGAGGATGTTTGGACTGGCCTACAAATATTGCTCTAAATTTTGAACTATTGTAAATTGTAATATATTGCAAATGAATACAAAAAAAATTGTGCTCTATCTAATTTTCATGTTTTCCAATTCAATGTATGTTGAGTTACTCTATTTTATTCAGTTATTCTTAGTTGATTTACTCTGTTATATGCTATTGGAATACAAAATTTCATTCAAGAATTTGAAATTCAAATATGAATGATCATTGATGATACGATACAAAGTTACAAACTACACTCTATAGTAATAATACTCGTTGTTCTCAAATTTTAATGATGAAACATAATACATTCTTGCTTTTCTTAAATGAACATTGAATGATAGGATATAGTAGTTAATAAGTTCAAAAAAATACCTATTGATTGCTACTGCTAATTTAGTAGAACTTTCCTAAATTTGCCAATTCATCTCTACATCGTCATCATCATCCAATTCGGGTATTCCAGTTTCTTCATTGTTCTCTTCATTTTCGTTTGTGCCTTCTTCACTCTAACCTCCACTTCTATGACTCCCATCACCACTAGTACTTGTCCCACTCGGGCTCATTGTCGGAGATTGGTTAATGGTGTTGCCCAACCCTCTTCTTTTGCATCGTTTCTTCCAGATTTCCATTGCTTTTTGATAAGGAAAAGTATTGACATCATAACTAGATGTGTAGACCCTCAAGCATGTTTCCAAATTCTTGTCTAGTTTATTTATTAGCTTTGATTTTAGGAGGCCCAAAGCACTGAAAACTCTCTCATCCTCCACTGAACCCAATATCATGGTCTGACATAGATCAACAAGCTTGGAGAACTCTAAAATTTCTTCACACAACATTGTGCTCTATTTTAGTTCTGTCCAAAGCCATGTTGTCGAGCCCTCTTCATGTGGGTTATGCATTAATTGATATTGATGCCTCATAGTCCTTGCAAAAGTGCCTAATTTCCATCTAAGAAGACCCTCATCTAAAATTCCATTGATTGTCACTCCATGTAATTCTATAGATTTGCAAAATTCCTTTATCAAAGTCATCAGCGTATTACGATAATCTTCCTTAGAATTTAAGGACCAATATTGAGGAAACACAATTGCCATGGCCTCAAGTAGTTGTTCATATTTCAGAGGAAACTTTATAGGCTATGTCCCTTGCATTACCTGCTATAGACTCGATGATCTTGGTAAATGTAGACACAGAAAATTGGCAAAAAGGCTTAAATCAATCAAAAGGTGCATCAAATCATCAAAATAGCATGAAAAATCAATAAATGGAACAAAGGCAATTCAAATCAAAGGAAAATTCAATTAAATGATTAAATGATTAAATAAAGCTTGAAAAGGGGAAAAACACTACGAAATTGATTAAATTCAATTAATGACATATTTGTTGAAAGCAAAAATCAAAATGAACCTCTTACCCTTCATGGCTAAATTTAATTACTTTAATTAATTAATAAATCATAATTTCCCTCAACAAAGCAAATTGGAGACAAAATGGACACAAATCACTCACTTTTGTTGAAATGGTCCAACCTTTTGAAACCATTTAAATGATTGTCCCCTCCTTTTCCCCCTATTTATGGACAAAGAAAAGCCAATTGACCTTACCCAAGCATAACCATGATCAACTCACTCTACCCCCTACCCTTGGGAAAATCCTATAAGTAGAAAGCATTTTGAGGCATTAAGGATCCATTCCATATCTTTGAATTGTAGCAAAGCTCTTGCAATTTGCATCCACACCACTCACTTGTCAATTTTAATAGCTTAATTGCTTTGATCATAGTAGATTGTTCATCAAATAGAGCTAGAATTTGATTGAATAGATCTTAATTGCATATCATATAGCTTAATTCTCATTTTAAGAGTGTCACTAGTGAGGATCATAGCTGAGAGCCTCATTTACCACTTTATTTTAGAGATCTATGAGATGTTGATAGATTAATTGTGCATTGATTAGATTAGTTCTCACTCTAATTCTTGTTGTTCTTAGTTAATCTTGTAATTTCATGAAGGTGAATAATATCATCACACAAATGGCACCCACCGTGGGGCCTTGAGCCTCAAATACTAACAAATTTGTGATTTAAATCATCTTTGCATACGTTTTTGTTTGGTTTTCATGTGTTTTCTATAGGAATTTTCTAAAGTCACGCCTACGGGAGATCTATTCACACTTAGAATCCTGACAGTGTCGCTTCGGAAGCCTGATCTTACACCTGTTAGCTGGAAACTCACGCTCGGAATGGCAAAGCATTCGGCCTTTACGGCTTCAAATCACACCTAAACACAAGGAAGTATCGTGTATCACTTATTTTTTGTCGCTTAATTTGAGACTTTGCATTGCCTTTAATAGTTTCAGTCACGTGTACAAGAAATTCAGTCACGCGTAGAAGAAATTCAGTCATGCGTGTAAGCAATTCAGTCACGCATACAAGATTTTCATTCACGCGTAAAAGAATTTTGTTCACGTGTACAAGCAATTGAGTCATGCGTAAAAGCATTTCATTCACACGTACAATAATTTCAGTCACGCTTTTGCAAGAAAATTTGTCTCTTAGTAGTGTAGATGTCGCTTTTCATTTACTATTTTGCACAATTTAATCTTCTAGTCACACTTTCGATTAAATTGCTCGCACCTATGTAACTTTTGGTATCGCTTGAGCCCTTAACTGTGATGCTCGCTATTGATAATGTTATGCCTATACACAGTTTACTCACGCGTACTAGCTAGATTATGTCACCTAATGTGTCTGGCTTATTTTCACGTTTAAATTGATAAATCTCAAGGACTAATTTGCTATTATGTTGTTTAAACAGTAAATGAATGAGCATCTGAAGGTGAAGAAGCCAGAAAATAGAGTCAATCAAGAAGATAAAGCCTTGACAAAAAGGATTAAGAAGGAGAATCAAGCACACAATAAGGTGGTTCTTGAGACAACATTGGACGAAGATACTAAGGTACATGCTCTGTCACAGAAAAGTGCTCAAAATATTTTTTTTTTCTTTTTTGCATGCAAAAAAGAAACAAAAAAGGATGTCCTATTAGAGTATACCTTGCTGTCCTAAATGCTTACAAACTGAAATATGTTTCTTTGAATTGGGAATTTAGTCCCTAAGTTTGTAAAATTTGCAAAGTATTTGAGTAAAAAGAATCAAGAGCATAATCAAATTGTAGTATTTCAAGCTTTTGATTTTTGTTTCCCCTCACTTTGTTTGTTTGTGCTGACTAACTTGTTGGTGGAGGGAACACACTTGCCAAGGTAAGAAAAATTGGAGAGAGAAGCAAGCAAAAACTACTACTTAAAAATGCCCCTAGCCTTTGCTAGCATCGATTGAGGTATTTTTCATATCAAGCTTGCATCTTCCCTTAGCTTGTGGTATTGTCAAATTTCTAAACATCGATCATCATTAAAAGGAAAGAACCAAAAACACTTCAAATTATAAGAACCCCTTTGTCATGGGGTTGAAAAAGAATCATTTATTGCATGTGTTTGCTTTCCCCACTTTAAAATGAACATATTTAGAACTTAGTGGGCTCGCCTCCTGAGATTACCTTACAGGGCCGGTGAGAGGGACAGCCCAAAGTGGGATACACTTGCTTTTGCCGCGAGAATCTGACCCACTATAAAATGAAATGCATGTATCCTTAATGGGGTGCATGACAAAAGGATTTTAATTTCTTGAACTTCCTCTAGTAGTCCTCACGGATTGCACAAAATCATGCTTCGATGCATGTGGGAAGCCCCTTAACATACTTGGGGGATGAGAGATTTTAATTCATTTGAATGAAACATTTATTAAATCCTAGCTAAAGTAGCAAAGCCACCTTGTAGAGCCATGTTTACAAGCCAAAATTGACTTTAGGTAGGCTGCTTGGAAGTTTTTATTGTGCTATACTTGTGGAAAACATTGGAGAACATACACATTAGAATGTTTTTTAGGGACATGATGACAAAGTGATGTGTGTGTTGTGCTTGTTTTTCTATTTTCAAACATGTAAAGTTCCAAAAAATGATCTTATACATTTTTAAAAAATTCAAAATCATATACCTTGGTCAGAGAAGTGTCGCCTATGCACAAAACACACTCACCTATCAGAGGTTTAGTCATGCCTGTGACTTGTTTAAACATGCGTAGACATACTGAAGTCACGCTCAGAGCCATTTGAGACACGCCTGGTTAAAACTAGAAACCCGCTTGGAAATAGTAAAGTGTCACCTAAGAACATACAGAGGACCACCTAACAACAAACCAGTGCATGCCTACAAGAGTTTTGGTCAAGCCTATGCTTGGTTCAGTGATGCCCAGAAACACAAAAGGGCAAACAAAGAATATTTCCTGAGAGATTCAGAAAAAATTGGTTTCATATTTGTATACCCTTTTTGGAGCTATTCTTTATTAGTGCAACAAATAGATCATATCCTTGAAAATCATTTATAATGATGAGTCTATTTGAGAAAAAAATCAACCCTATTATGGAGAACAATTATCAAAATCAAGATCAAAATCTCCATTGGAATCAAGATGATGAAGTATCTAAAGATGAAGTTTCAGAAGCACTCCAAGATCCCATGTTTGTGAAAATGATGCAATTAGTTTTGGAAATAAATAAAGAAGCATACTTCATGAAGTTAGCTCAATCAGGAGTTAAGCTTCCTCATGATTTTGACACATCAACCTTGTGGGAGAATGAGGAAAAACAAAAAAAGATACCATCTAAAAAGTCATTGTTAAGATTAAGGTGTCCTTTTCTTTATGATGATGAGCCATCCGTATCTTCATCCTCCTCACAAAAACAAGCATTTAAGAGTGACAAACCTATCTTGGATCAAAGGAAATTTCATAATCAACCTATTTTTGATCAAGATAATAAAGAGTATGAAGTGAAAAATGCCACTCTCAAGCAAGATCTAATGCATAAACATCCATATAGCAAGAGTAATCCTTTCATCCTTTGTCCATCTCCCGAACCTCTATCTAGCAAAGATCCTCCCATAGCTAGCATTCCTTTCATCTTTTCTTCATCTCCCAAAGCTCCACAACTATCCAAAATTCCTCCATCAAAGAATGAGCCTAATGATGACACTTTTCCCATTAACTATGTCTACCCTCAAGGGCTACCTCTAAAAGAAACCCAAGCTAACTTACACCTTGCAATAGATCATTTCCATGCTTCAAAGATCTTGGACCCCAAGGCTTCATGTGCTTCAATGCCTATTATACCCATTCAAAAGGATCCTACATCATACCTCCAAACATCCCCCATACATATCCAAACATCTACCTTATCCTTAGAAGTGGCTCCATGTCAAGAAGATAATCCAAAGAGAAAAGAGATAAATAGTGATAAAGATCAAGATCAAGATTATATACAATCCCCTCCCATATTTGATGAAGGTCTCATATCCCTTGAACCTTGTGATGATCCCCTTGCACTCTTTCATGGCTTCCAAGATGATATCCTTCCATTCCAAGAACAAAGTACCCTTCCAAGTTCCATATTTCCTCCACTTCCCAAGCAAGATCAAGATATCCCTTCCATAACTTCCAATGAGCATATTGAAAATCAAGAGCAAAATATCATCTCTACATAATTTGAAGATCCTTGTCAAGATCAAAGCATCCCATCATTTCCTTTTCATATTCCTCCATGTTCACTTCAAGAAACCATCATTCTTCCAAATCCCTTGCAAGATAATAAATCCCTTCAAGATTCAGTTGATCCTATCAAATGTGTTCCTATCAAAGCTATTCATGAGCCTATGGGTATAAAGATAAATCTTAAAGATGAGAACCATGGAAATGCGACTCCTTTCAAAGATATTGATATCCCTTTCACACTGTATATCCCTCCATTCAAACGAAACCATATTCCTCCACTATCCTCCAAATCCATTTTGGGTTCCTATGTCCCAAAACAAAAGTCTTCATCCCTACCATCCATATTAGGTCCATGTATTCCTCCATCATCTATTCCTATCATCCCTAGTTATCCATTCACTTACCCTACCATGTATCAAGATCAACGAAGGCACACATACTTGAAGAATGTCCAAACATTGATCCATATGAACCCTTCATATTATTCCTATTCATCCACAATTCCTAAGTCTTTTGGAAGCAATGTTGATGTGCAACATAACAATCATAAATCCAAGAATCCATATGTGTATAAAAATCACAATGTCCCATCTAATCGACATGCGAATGAAAAGAAAAATGAAATATCTGAAAGGCCGCAAAGGTCCACCAAGCAAAAAGAAAAATCATAGACTATGTGGATTCCCAAGTCACTTTTGAAGGACTTGCACACAAAAGAAGAATCAAAATTGACATTCAAGCTTCCAAAGGCTTCCATTCCATATCCTTCCAAACATCCATCATCTTCTCATATCCAAAAATCCACTACCTCAAAAGGACCCTTACCTCCTTCATCTATCATTCCTCCATCATTCCACCACTCTTCAAAGTGTGTGTCAAAGTTGATCTTGCCAACATTTCCATCTGCAACATACCTTCTTCTTATCCTCACATTCATTTTCCAATGCATACTTTTCATCCTTCCATCCCTCTTATCAATATCTTTGAGCATCCTAGTCATACCCATGGTTTATTATAGCATATCTTTCAGAGGAGCATTGCCCAAAGATTCCGATGTTGGGAAAATATTGAAAAGTACAAAAGAAGAAAAAAACAAAGAAAAAAAGAAAAAAATGAAAAAAGAGAAAAAGTGCCTTGGTGAAAACCTAGCAATAGGCACCTTGGTAGCAAAAGTAAAGAGAAATAAATCTGTCTTATGGTACAAACCACTTCTTGTGGCACCTTAGACAAGTACCATGATGAAAGCCTGGCAAATAGGTGTCATGCGTAATTATTCCTTCTTGCACTCTACACTTGGGGCCAAGTTTCATCCATATTTCCATCTTTCACCTTTCATCTTGACAAGGTTGAACATATCCATGAGCATCAAGTATCTTGACATCCGTTATCCTTTCCATCAACTTATGTACTTGTTGCATCCATGTTACCCTATCATGATCTTGCTTATCCCAAATTCACCTTCATCATTCCTTGATAGCTTTTTCATAATCCCAAAACATCCTGTCATAGCCTCCATCACTCCTTTATCATGATTGTGTTATCTTAGACACATCTTACCCAAATTGACCCTTGGTCTTGATCAAGATGAAGAACTTAAAAAAAAAAATTGTTATCAAAAACTTCTTGACATGTCCACTCTTTTGGATCCCTCATTTTTATGGCAACAAATCATTATCCTATACACTATCTAGCCCTGCACAATTGACTTCCATGGCTTATCCAAAAACATGCTTCACATTGCTATATCATTTTTTCCTTAGCTTGGGTACTCTTGAGGAGATAGTCCTATGGGTCACATTCACATACTTCTTCCATCATAGCCTTTCCATCTCTAATCCATCAACTTGAAAATCCATCTTTCATGTCCTATATCTTGCTAGACATTGGGGGAAAACCAATGTGATTTTGTTTGAGAGCTGGTAAAAAGGAAAGCATAGAGTGCTTCTAGATGCATCTGGCATGAACCGAGTTTTTGTAAAATCTTGGAAGTTTGCTCAAGTCCAACATTTTTTCCTATCCAATCAGGGGCATTTGATCTTAATCAGCAAATTTCAGCAAACAAGCATGAATTCACATAAAGGCATTAACTTCAAAAGGATTCAATAATACAACATTCAGTCACATCAGAGAGACTTATCAGAGTTTTAGAAGAGAGATATTTTCATTAACCTTTGATGGATATCATTGTTCACTAACCAAGAATTTGATTACCACAACTTGATCCATGAGCCTTCATTGACTTTATTATTCAGGATTCAAAATTGACAAAACACTTCAAAAAGATCAAAATGCTTGGAAATACTTTTTGAAAATCATGAAACAATGCAAAACACTTGAAGCTTTCTTTTGATGATCTTTACTTACATTGATTTTTATCACATCTTTTTAGCTAATCGATGAGGTTTCGACTAGATTGGCGATGATGGAGACATGATATTTTTCTTGGCTTTAAGTGACTGTCTTGAGGGATATCCAACAACTTATGTGAATTCATCTAACGATGTGGTCATCAAAGAACCATCAAGGACTTTCATATAGGGTGGAAGGTTGACCTTTGTTTGTTTATGCAACATTGAATTCATTGAAACTGGTATTCATATGCTCATAGTTGGTTTATTCGATTAGTGTGGGTTCTACGAGTTCAAAAAGGAGGTTACCAAATGTGATAAAAAGTGGTATTCATATCATCATGTCAGTGGGTAGTGGTGATTGTATCAAATTTTCGGTCCCAAAATGCTCAATGATGAAAATTTATCCTCAATGCATTTATTTGCTAAAAGCTAGTGACACTTAGTTGCATTGCATTGCATTATCATGGAAGGTTAATTGCATTATCATGTTAGATTAATTGCATGTGCATTTGTTTGTAGTATTTTTCCAAGGACAAGGGGGTTCATTCAATCAAAATCTTGATCGATCATCAAATGGGGGGGTTCAATCAAGAATCAAGGAAAGTCCATAAATCAATAAATGCCCATAATATCAAAGATACAATGTCATCAAAGTGATACATCCAAGTCCTGATCAATAACTAAAACATGATATAATATCAACAAACTAAAGGAGCTCCATAATCAATCATCTCAATAACATGTACTCTAGCTGGGTCAACTCATGACTTAAGTCTAAATATCCACGAATCTAAGGTCTGTATATATATCATTTATGGAAATGTGCTTGTTTTGCAAATCAAGGGAATCATATCAGTATTTTATATCAATGAATCATCTTACATCAATCAATCAAGTCAATCAAAGAAATCAAACCTATCATTATTTGTTCGTGTCTCTATGTCTTGAGAGCGAAGTATCAGTTTATCATGTCATATTAGGATATCATATCAGGTTATCATATCAGTTTCATATCAGGAGGCAAATCAGTATCAGATCAGTTTATCATATCATATCAGGCAGCATATCACTATCAGAGACAATATCATATCATCGTACCAACTATCAGAGGTATCAAGGAATCACAGAACCAGAATAGAATCAAATCATCATACCAAGGGAATCTTGAATCAGTGTTCTTCACACATCGACTCAAAGAGGGGCATTTGTAGACACAAAAAATTGGCAAAAAGGCTTAAATCAATCAAAAGGTGCATCAAATCATCAAAATAGCATGAAAAATCAATAAATGGAACAAAGGCAATTCAAATCAAAGGAAAATTCAATTAAATGATTAAATGATTAAATATAGCTTGAAAAGGGGAAAAACACTATGAAATTGATTAAATTCAATTATTGACATATTTGTTGAAAGCAAAAATCAAAATGAACCTCTTACCCCTCATGGCTAAATTTAATTACTTTAATTAATTAATAAATCATAATTTCCCTCAACAAAGCAAATTGGAGACAAAATGGACACAAATCACTCACTTTTGTTGAAATGGTCCAGCCTTTTGAAACCATTTAAATGATTGTCCCCTCCTTGTCCCCCCATTTATGGACAAAGCAAAGCCAATTGACCTTACCCAAGCATAACCATGATCAACTCACTCTACCCCCTACCCTTGGAAAAATCCTATAAGTAGAAAGCATTTTGAGGCATTAAGGATCCATTCCATATCTTTGAATTGCAGCAAAGCTCTTGCAATTTGCATCCACACCACTCACTTGTCAATTTTAATAGCTTAATTGCTTTGATCATAGTAGATTGTTCATCAAATAGAGCTAGAATTTGATTGAATAGATCTTAATTGCATATCATATAGCTTAATTCTCATTTTTAGAGTGTCACTAGTGAGGATCATAGCTGAGAGCCTCATTTACCACTTTATTTTAGAGATCCATGAGATGTTGATAGATTAATTGTGCATTGATTAGATTAGTTCTCACTCTAATTCTTGTTGTTCTTAGTTAATCTTGTAATTTCATGAAGGTGAATAATATCATCACACAGTAAACTCTTCCCTTGTAACTCTTGTAGCTCACTTCTTTGGGGCACTGTAGTGCATTGGTATCTAAAATCCTCTTTTACACAAACGCATAAATCCCCATTTTCAATGATCTTTAAATAATTATCAAGATTGTCCAAATCTGTTAGTTTCTACCAGTGATTAAATCTTTCATCGGATAAATTTAGGTCATTTCAATAGAGACTATCGAGGGCTTGGCATGACATTTTACGCAATTGAGCATATTTTGCAATATACATGGCTCTTTGCTGGGCTTTTTTCATAATGAACATCATTTCTTCTAGCATGCGAAGAAGAGATGCTAAAGTCAAAAGTGTCTCTATATTTCTTAACCTCAGAAGTAGGTCGCCACATCTCTGATTTTTTGCATTGTCCCGATTTTCCTACATCAATCCAATCAAAGATTGATATTCGGAAAAAACTCAATGCGCTGGTCCATCCAAAGAGATCCATCTAGTATCAACCTCTTTAAAAAGTTTGTTTCCATTGGTAATTCCATCAGCAAAGTGTTGAAATTCCCTAAAATGTTTGGGACTTCGACAAAAATATGAGTACAACTCTCTTACTAAATCTTCAACCTTGTTTACTAAAGGAAACTTCTTCACAACTCTAAAAGCAAGATTCATCCTATTGGCCATACAGTGAATGCCAACAACATATGGTGAACAAGAAGCCTGCATCTTTGTGCAAAGACCATTCCTTTGACCTTGCATTACTGAAGCTCCATCCGCTCCAACACAGATCAACTTCTTCGCTATTGTCAATTCATCCATACCTCCATATTCAATTAATTGGTTCTTTACTAATTGAAATAAAGTTTATGATGTCGCATTGTCCCTCAATTTTGCAATAGTGAGTAGATGTGATTGGAAAACATTATTTTGTATAGTATAAACATGCATGCATACCCACGATGTGTTATCTATTGTTGTAACTTCATCTAAGGACAATGCAATAAAGGTTGACTCTTTTATTTTTCTCTGTACATCCTCTATTTCAACTTGGGAAATACAACTTGCCAATTCCCATCCACTTTTTATTGACCAATGAGTGACAGGATAGTTAGGAACTTTCAGAAAGTGTAAAAAACCACTCATTTTTGGATAGTCTATCATTGGACACCCTCTGCTCAAAATATGGAAAACATTACTTAATTGGATAGCTTTTCCGCGATCTTCTACTTCACTTGCTTTTGCAAAAATAGCATTAATAGAACCTTGAACTTCACCAGGCTTCGTCTTAAATTTCTAAAACAAATAATATTCCTCAGCATTCCTTTTATGTTGACATTGCTCCTTTGTTTTATATGTTACCACTTTTATTTCCTTTCCATCAACACTTGAGGTTTCGTAAACCTTAGCAATATGTTTCTCTACGGTGTCTAGTTTAAGCTGCAACCACTTTTCCTTTTTATACTTCCAACTACAAATCGTACATTTGCATTCTACTGGTGGCTCACCTACAATTGGATTATCCATGGGTTCAATGAATGGATACTTTTCTGCCCAATCAAATTTAAATATCCTTGCCATCTCCCATTGATGATCAGTTTTTTCTTTTGATTTTCCTCTCCCTTTAGTGTTACTGTTAACTGAACCATCATGATCACCGAAGTCAATCGCTTCATCCTAGTACTAGTTGTTGACTTGAAATTCTTCTTCAAGGTCATCTTAATCATAGATATCAGGTTTTGCAACTTTGTCACCAGATTTATTAGGCTCCCGAATTTGTTCATTAGACTCCTGTGTAGGTTGAGAACCTTGAAATTGTACAGGTTCCTTTGATGATGTACCTTCCTCACTTTGACCAACACTATCACGTCTGCCCACGCCAAAGTATGAAGATAAATTTTTGCATTTTGTTGGCCTCAGCCTCTCTTGGACATCTCCACCTACAATAGTCCTCTTCCTATTTAACTTTGACTATGACATCTCCAACAAATTAAGGCTGCAAATAAAATTTTACTTGAATAAATTATAAGATACTACGGACTGGCAGTCATTTGCTACTGATTGCAAATGCAATTGTGAGCTCAGAATTAACTAAATCTCTTGAAGTCTCCTTCTCTCCGACATGTTTCAATAATGAAACTCATATCTCTTAAATAGATAACTACAAGTAAACTATTTTCATATTAGCCATCAGATTTTGCCTCATAATCCCCATCGTCCATTTTGGCGAAGAGGCCGACAGTTGCTTATGATAACAACTAATATTTGGCAAACCCACATATTTTCAAATAATTGACTGGGTGAATAGAGTGGGAAATTGGGACACGATTATGTATGATGCATGGCGAATTGGGTCCTAGTGTAAATAAAATTTTTACTTGGGAGAATGGGCCTTTGGCGAATGTTGATCCTTGATGAAGACAACCAATTTAATCCATGGTGAAGAACCTGACTACCGTAATAGAAATATGGACGAAGAACCCAACTACCGTACTGATATTACATAAAAATAGTGGTGAACAATCTGACTACTATATGAGTATTTTATAAAATCTGAGCAAACTGGTCAACTATAGGAGTGTTTTATTTGCCAATTTCCTTCTGCCAATAGGCACATATTCGCCAAATGGTGAATAATCACCACTAAAAAAAACCCTATGGATAGTGTAATGCCTCCACCAGGAATTCATGTCTGAAGTCATTTTTTGGCATTTGTAACATTGAAGCAAGAGTGGCCATAGTATCAGCTACTTTATTATCTTCCCTTGGAATTTGCTAGAAAGAAATGTGTGCAAAATACTATTTGAGATCATCCACCATTCTTTTATAAGGCACTAGCTTGTCATCTTTTGTTTGGTAGACATCAATAACTTGGTTGATGATTAACTGAGAGTCTCCAAAGACCTTGAGATCATCCATATGCCATTAAATGGCTATCTTCATACCATTAATGAGAGCTTCATATTCAGTGATGTTGTTTGTGGAGGGAAACAACATTTTGTAAGCTTTTGGCAATGAGTATCTTTGAGGTGTTATAAATAGAATGCCTGCACCTGATCCTTGCTGAGTGAGTGATCCATCAAAGAACATGCTCCAAGCTTGATGTGTGAGAAGCATGATGGATTCATCTGGGAATTCAATATTTAAAGGCTGGTGATCTTTTAGAGGAGCTTCTGCCAACTGATCAGCAATTGCTTGTCCTTTAATATCTTTTCTTTCTAGATGCTCAATGTCAAATTTACTGAGTATCATAACCCATTTTGCTAGTCTATCCGTGAGGGTAGCCTTGCTCAGTCAGTACTTTAGTGGATCAATTTTTGCAATAAGCCTTGTAGTGTGAGTGAGCATATAATGCCGCAACTTCTGAGAAGAAAACACTACCACTAGACAAGCTTTCTCAATGACAGAATAGTTCATTTCATAAGAAACAAATGTTCTATTGATATAATATATAGCTCTCTCTTTGTTGTTTTGATCTTTTTGAGCTACGAGAGCACCTCAAGATGTGTTCATTGTTGAGATGTATAGTATGAGTGGCTTCCCATGAATAGGAGGCATCAATATAGGCAGATTAGCAAGATACTACTTAATTTGAGTGAGTCCTCTGTCACATTCTTCATTCCATTCATAAGTCACACCCTTATGCAAAGTTTTAGTGAATGGTTGCGACTTGTCAACCAACTGTGAAATGAAATGCCAGATAGATTGTAGCCTTCCCTGTAGTCCTCTCATTTGACTGATGTTCTTGGGTGGAGGCATGTCCATAATAGCCTGTACCTTTTCAGGGTCAACTTCTATGCCTTTAGCTGAAATAATGTAACCCAAGAGTTTCCCAGAAGTGACACCGAATGCACATTTTTTGGGATTAAGTATGAGACTAAATTGCTCCATGTAGTCAAGTATGGGACCCAAATCTATGAGATGAGTTTTTTTTTGCATGATTTTGGCTAAAGTATTGTCCACATAATCTTCCATTGTTTTATGCATCATATCATGGAAAATGGTGGTGACAGCTCTTTGATATGTTGCTCTAGCATTCTTAAGCCCAAAAGGCATGACATTCCAAAAAAAGGTGCCCTAGGAACATGTGGAAGAGGTCTTTTCTTGATCTTCTGGTGCAATTTTTATTTTATTATAGCTAGAAAAGCCATCCATCAAGGAATACATCTTGTATCCTACTGTCATATCCACTATCATGTCAATATTAGGCAGTGGGAAGTCATCTTTTGGACATGCCTTTTTTAGATCCCTGAAGGCTGTACACACATGAATGGATTTATCATGCTTGGTGAATGGAAAAATTTTTGAAATCCATTCTGCATAGTCAATAGTCCTTATGAAACCAGCCTTAAGAAGCTTTTCTAGCTCTGCTTTGACTAAAAGTGCTACGTGTGGATGCATTTTTCGCGGCTTCTATTTAACAAGTTTAATACCTGGTGCAATGGAAAAATGGTGCATGATTAGATTGGGGTCTAATCCAGGCATGTAAGAGTAAGTCCATTCAAAGTTTATTTTCTTTCTTTGAAAGAAGCTAGTGAACTCTTCTTTTTCTTTTGCAGATAATGACTATGCTAGATGAATAATTTTTGGAGCAGCTTCTGTACCCAAATTCACTAGTTGTGTCAGCTCAATCAATACTGATGATCTCTCTTGAAAGTGGCTCAGAAGCATATCAAGTATCTCATCCTTGGGCACCTCAGAGAGGTTTTCACCCTTAGATACCTTTTAGTTTTACTATTTTTGGTTCTGATATTGCCACAATGTGGTTTTCACCATCAGAGCATCTATTTTTTCTTCTTTTAATTTTTTGACTAAGATACTTGATATCCACCTCTATCACACTAACACTACTTTCACTGGTGGAGGACATTATAGGTTTAATAGCATGGAGGTAACAGGCTAGATCTTAATCATTCTAGAATGTGATGACTTCATTGGATGATGAGGGGGAGTTCCAGTTTATCAGATTGGGATTTTTGAGTGAGAGGGAAGTAGTGACCAGTTCAATTGCGTTCACCGTATAACCATCAAAAGTGTGAACAAGCAAGTCAAGACCTAGAGTGATCTCATTTGAAGGAGCATTTGAATCCCTATAAGACCTTACATTGGAAGTAGAGGACAAGTTAACACCAGTGGCATCTAATTCATGTGACCTAACACTAGACCCTTCACCTACTTCGAGAAGTCTTTCATAAGTATACACCATGTATATGTCTTTATCATAAGTAGCATCAAAAAAAGATTCAAACTTGTACTCATGTGAGTCAGTACATGATGTGGGAATTCCATTAGCACTGGCTATATCATCATCTTTACTCCTTGCAATATTAATGGCTCGCTGAAGTAGATCTTTTTCAAACTGCTCTTGGAAATGTGGGGGTATGTACCATTCATGCTGAGAATCAAGATCAACCATTTGCATTTCTCTCCATTGTTTATACATGAGGCGATGCACCAAAGTGGTCTCATCAGAATCACTTTCAGTCTCTACCATGTGGACAGGTATAATAGGTTGATCTGGTTCTACAAAGATTGCAGCAAGTTCTGGAGGAATAGGATATGGAAATGTGTCTTCATTAGAGCTGGCCTCTAGATTTACCTCTGGAGTAGTATCTTTGAATTCAGGTTCAGGTTTAGGTTCTGGCACAAACTTTTTTATCCCTAAATGAAAGGGGATCTTTTTGAAGCCTAAGCCAGTAGTATCCTTTGTGTGGTGACCTATAGTTTCAATGGGTTTTAGCAAACCATTGTCATTCCTTCCTATAGGACCACTCCTCTTATAGCCAAAGTGCTTCATGATCTTGAAGGCTTCACTATATGGCTCTTGTTCTAAGTCTGGAAGTGGAGTAGTTGTTTTAGATGCTTCTTTTCCTTTATAGATCCAAGCCATGATAGCTCTTTCTTCATCGTCATCTTCTAAAGGTTTAGAGGCCCACACAAAGGCACCATTGTAGATTGTTTGAGGAGAGTTATCAGAAGTTTTTTTATTCTCAGAAGGTCTCCCATAAGAGCAAAAAGATGGAGGTAGAGAAGCAAGTGATATCATAGGTTCAATTTGGTATTCTCCCATGCCTATATCCTTAAGTTTAAGATTTTTTTCCATTTCCTTTAGCTTAGCATCATAGAACTCAGTGGACTCTATTAGCTGGAACAAAGCTATCTGCAGATTGCACAAGAGTGTTGCAAGAGTAATTGGTATTAGCAGGCATAGTAACTTCCACCCCATGGAATGGAAACTTAATGCATTGATGGTATGTGGATGGAAAAGCTTGCATCTCATGAATCCATGGCCTACCCAACAAGATGTTGTAGGCAAGAGGAATGTCAAGAACTTGAAAAGTAACATCTCTCTCAATAGGTCCTACATGGATAGGTAGCAAAACTAAGCCTTGGGACTTGTGTTCCTCTTCATCATAAGCTTTGATGGTAATATTTTTGTGGGAGTCTATACAATTCTCATCATAACCTAGCTGAGTAAGCAACTTAGTGAAACAAATATTAAGACTAGCACCATTGTCTATGAGCACTCAATGGATGCACTTAGGACCTATCATGACCTCTATATGAAAGGGAGAATTATGTAGATAGCTTAGAGAGTGATCATCTTTTTCAGAGAAGGATAGATAGTGAGGTGAGGTCAAATGACCCACCATAGATTGGAACTGGTTGAGATCGAGATCCTTGGGAATGTTTTCCTTGGCAAGAGCTTTATCCAAAATCTGCCTATGAGTAGGCAAGATTTTCAATAACTCAAAAATGGTAATCTAAGCATTGGTTCACTGGAGCTGATCTAAGATGCTATAACTAGCTGAGCTAGATGTAGGAACTAACTTCATGTTCTTGTTGGAAGGGCCAACATTAGTCTTATCCGCAGTTTGTTTTTGAGAAAATACAAGAGGATCAAGACCTTTCAAAACAACCCTCCCACATGATCAAGTGATGACATTAGCATAATCTAAAGGTTGTTTAGATTCAGATGAATGAGACACAGAACTATGTGAGATGAAAGGAGTCTTAGGTTTGGGAGCATCGCTGCCCCCCTTAATAGTAATCATGTCACAATACTCTATCTCAATAGGTTTGATCATACCAATAACATTGTCATCATTAGTGTATGTGTAATTGACTTTAGCATTGGTATTCTTAGTGTTTGAAGACTCACCCTTCTCATGAGGAGGGAAGGGATCCTTAAATTCTTGATGGTCCAAATTCTTTTTATGGCCATCCATAACAATGTCACCACTATCAATCAAATATTGGACCTTATGTTTCAGTTGAAGACAAGTAGAAGTCTTGTGACTCTTATTCTGGTGATAGTCATAGTAAGCATTGTCATTCCACCAATGAGGTCGTGGTTGTGGGTCATAGAGACACTTTTCCAAAGGAGTAAGTATCTAATTCTGCATAAGAGTTTTATAGACCACATCAAGTGGTTCTCCCAAGGAAGTAAATTCATGCTTGGGTCGAGATGCCCAAGGTTTGTTCCTAGAAAACCTTGAAGGTTGCTGATTTTCTGTCGCAGGCTTTTCAATAGCTTTGACTACTTGTATGCTAGAAGAGAGATTAAAGATAGACTTAGTAGGCTTCACAGTCACATTTTTTACCACTCCATCATTCACAATGTCTCTATTCTTGTTAACAAACCTATCTTTATCCTTATTTGAGTTTGAAGATCCTTGTTTGTTGTCTTTACTCAAAGTCAATTCCCCTTTTTTGATCATAAAGGCCTCTATTCACACCGCTTGTTTAATCATGCTATCAAAGGTTAGAGGACCTTGTAATTGCACTTGGTATACAAAGTCTGGGACAAGGTTATCCAAGAAAATGTCGAGTCTCTCAGACTCTGGTAGCTTATGAGGACACCTTGTACATAATTGTCTCCACCTTTGGAGAAATGTCAAAAAATATTCTCCTTGTCACTGTTTTAAATTGCAAAGATCCCGGATGTTGACTGGATGCTGAATATTATGTGAGTAATGTTGGAGAAATAGATTAGCCATTTCATCAAAAGTCTTAATGCTAGTGGGAAATCTAGAAAACCACTCCATATCTAGTCCGCCCAAGCTACAAGGAAATAAATGCATAAGATAGGTTTGATCATGTATAAATTCCATAGATAATGTGCCAAACTCCCTTAGGTGATCTTGGGGATCAGTTGCACCTAAGTATTTATCATATTTAGGGAGCTCTACACCTTTAGGAAAAGGTGGCATATGAAGACTTCTATCAAAAGGGAAAGGATAAATACTTTCCATTGTGAATTGTTGAGCGGGTTTGTCCTTATTCTTTTCAAGTTGACTAATCTGATCTTGCATGTCTCAGACCATCTTTTGCAACTTTGCGGTCTCAGTTTCTTCTTTCTTGGCTACAAGTATTTCAACTTGATAGTCTGGGGGTAGCTTGGCCCCTTGTTTAGCTAGCTCAAGAAAGTATTTTTCCTTCTCCTCTAGAAGGAGGATCTCCATCATCTTAATAAGACCCTTGTTTTCCTTCACAATGTCTATGTCATTTTGAGTTATGGTATCATCACCATCATTGCCAAGGATCTCATAAATGCTAGGGACTTGATCTTGACTCTGATCGAAATGAGTAGGACGATAGTGATACACTGGTTGACCACCTTGAGTCTTGTTTTGAGCTTGGTGTTGATCATCTTGGGTTTGATCATAGCATTTCTCATTTTGAGGTTGAGCGTGATGTTGGTCATTAGAAGATTGACCAAAATGTTGGTTGTTTTGAGATTGATCTTAAGTTTGGTTGTATTTGCCTGGCTGGAAGTTGAACAGATCTCCCATCTTGTCAACGTAGGACCATGCAACAATTGAAGCCTCAGTAAAATGGTATGAATGATGCCGAAAGGGTCTAGCTAAGGTAACCTTTGGTGAGAAAATAAGATCAAAAGGATCAATAGGTTCAGATGAGTCAATATCATCAACAAGATCAATAGGTTCAATGATAGGACTAGTCCGAGGAAGCGGTCTTCCAAAGTTGTGAAACAATGAGTTGTTTTGGAAGAATGAGTTGTCTTGAATTTAAAATGAGAAACTAGTTTGTGCTTCAAACAATGGATTAAAACACTCTTGGAACATTGGAGGTGATTGAGATGAGCTATCTTTCAAAGTAGTCAGCGAAGAACTTGAGGATCCCTCACAATGTTCAGATTGCACAATAGGTTTAGGACAACTTGTTTCCTAATTATGAGGTTTATGTCTATCTTGACCAGTATTACGAATGGGGTAATTTTTTCCACTTCAAGTCATCATAGTCATAGATGAAGATGAAATGAGAGAAGACTCGGGATAATGCTAAAACTCCATCTCTAGGAATAATGCAAAGGAGATAAAGGCTAGAACAACCAAGATGTGAAATGCACCTGGTATAAATTATCAGGAGTGTGGCTAGAACATCTGAGATAAGACTATCACAATGCAACATAAAAAAGCACAAAGAGATGAAACAAAAATCAAGGAGACAAATGAGAGTTTAAGCAAAATTGATCAGTTCATAGCTCAAGACACTTAGTTTCTGATAGTGAACAACATGAAAATAGATAAATAGACCTCAAACAAAAACTAGATCAGATAAAAAGTCAACCAGTCAATGGGAAATAAGTCTCTATTTTGGAAAACTAGGCTACAGGTTCACGCGAGAGAATGCCAGGTCGCGAGAGAGAATGCAAGGCTTCATGTGAGAGAATGAAATCTCACGCAAGAAAGTACTCAATTTTTGAAACTTCACGCAGGAAAAGGAAAGTGTTTGATAGTTCAACACAAATTTTGAGATGAAAGACAGGTTTTGGGACACAATGTAAATGGTTGTTAGTCAGGAAATCTAGTTTCAAGATAGATTGAAGGACAATTCAATCAACAATCTCAGTTTGAAGGTTTCAATCATTCATTTACAAGCATGAAGGTTTGATCAAACAATGGTGACACAAGAAGTAGTTGAAAATAGACCTACCAAGGACAAAGCAAGTTGGTAGTATCATGGGAGTCTTTTTTTAATCATGATGGACAAGTTTAAGACTCGATAACAAACACATAATTATCCCTACAAAAAAATGGTGAGAAGACAAAACCTTTGCCCCACTGCTTATGTGCATGCGTGCACCTCACATAGTCGTGTCACCCCCTAGAGGGTGCCCATGTTTTTGGTGTTTCCAAGGACTCAATAGTATATATTCAAAGGTTACCCTTGTGGTAGGGGCCAGTGTCATATACCACCTTCAAGCATCCAGGTGCATGCCTATGGTGGGAATCTACGAGAGAGACTCTTCCCCCTCCTTGCGCAAAGATTATGACTCCTTTTGGAGGTGAACTAGGTAGGCAACTAACTATGGAAATTTCTTAGTGGGCTTCTATTCACATGAACCTTTGGTGCCCCCGATATAGGGCTAGGGCCTCACAGCCACACCAACACCTAGAAGTCATACACCTCCGTAAGTAGGGCTAGGAGCGGCACCGCTCAGTACAACAGATGGAGCCCTCTCAAGATGATGTCAAAATCAAGAGAAGGAAGTTAACATGGTTTTGGAGTCTTTAGACTCAACAAAATATTCTTTATTATAGTGAGGTGGAATCATTGGTGATAGGTGCGTACTCACTTGGGTCATTCCCAGAGGTTCAACTTCTGGCAGGCCCTCTAAAGATGACACAACTTGGCTTAGATCCGAGGGTTTGATTTTATATTTCTCTCAAAGAGAGAAGAACATACTTCTCTACCTCTTCACTTCACCCAAACACATCAAGAAAATTCATCACCAAGTTAGCTTCACTCCACCAAATCCACAAGCTTTTGGGTTTCTAATTCTCTCAAAGAGAGAAGAGCATAATCCCTTGGCAAGTAGAAGTGCTAAAGATTCACTACCTTTCCTCGCTTCCCTAGGTATCCATCATTCTAGCAACATTTGGGTCTCAGTTTCATCCGTGGGCATCACTTCCATGTAATGAAGAGCCTATTCCCCTACTTTTCTATAAGGACCCTTAAGAAATTTTAATGGAGCCCTAATTAGACTATGTGAAAGAAAGAAAGAAAACAAACACAATGTTTTAATTGTTCTTGGGCAATCATCCTGCAAGAAAACCGTTAGCAAGTTTTATGATCGTTGACAAAGCGACCTATAGACCACTGTTATGCTATGACAGAAACAATGATCTGAAATTAATAGCAAAAAGTAGATGTCAGGAAAAAACAACAGTAAATTGTAGAATCTGGAAATTTAACAGACTGAAAGTGAAATTTCACGCAAGGAAGTACTGCACTGTGCATGAGAAAGCACGAGGGCCTGCGTGAGAAAGTAAAATTTCATGTGAGAGAGTGCTACCAGGAGAAAAACTTTGAGTGATATGCTTAGGAATCTCGCATGAACTTCCATACATAGAGAAGTATGGACATACGACAGGTTGTAGAATTCAAAAAAATGTTTAAAATCAATGAGGCCAAAAATCAAATTTTCAGCCCCATGGTGGGTGCCAGAATGTTATAAGCTGAACCTAGACCTCTAATCCAGCTACAAACACAACATAGTCATTTCTCAATCATCGAATCATGAAATTGAGTATGAATTACCCATTCACATGATTCTATCGATTTGACCTATTGCCTTCTAATTAGCTGGGGTGTTTGATTTACTTTGAGAACGAGAGACAACAAACTTAAGACCAAGCTAATATGAAGGATTTTCAAAGCTTGAAAGATAGACAAAACTGAAATTAAGCTAGAAATGAATGCAATTAATCTAAAAGCTTGGAAGAAATATGAAGATGCAAATTTATCTAAAATGTTTTGAAAGAAATATGAAATGCAATTAATCTAAATAACTTGAAAGAAATATGAGATTAATCTAATAGCAAATAAGAAAACTAGACTATTATGAAAATGCAATTGATACTAAATGAGAAATTAAGCTAATTGCAATTGAAACTTGAAAATATGAAATTGAGACTAAAGTTCACTATAGTAAGGATGCTCTCAAAATTGCCTCTTAATTAATGAGGAAGAAGGTTCATTATATAGACAAGCCCGAGAGAGGAATGAAGAGGTTCTTGAAATGAAACGGGTGACTCTTCATTCCCAATTGAGACAAATTTTGAAAGATTTATTTAATTAAGAGAATGAATTATTGCCACATATGGGTGACCTTTTGAGTAATTTGAATTATTAAATTCAAATAAAGAGGTGTCCATTCAAATAACTAAATAAGATTAATTCCTTTTTATGTGTAATAGCCAAATGGGGTGGGTTTAATATAATTTAAAGCACTTAAGACTTTAGAATTAAATTAATGTATCATAGGGATTATTTAGCTAATAAAGTCAAATACTTAGGAATTAATTATGGTGTGAGATTAATGCAAATTAGGGTTTTTGCAATTGACATCAAATCAAAATAAAGTCATGTAGGAGAGAGAAAATTGCCTAGTAAAATATGACTTTAATGATGTAAAATTGAAGAAAATGCACCAAAATTGATTGAAAATATAAGGTGCCAATTTTGGGGTATTACACTTAGGCCTAAGGATAATAATGTTATCGGTACTTAATGGATTTTTAGGAACAAGATGAATGAGAATGGAGAGGTTACAAGGAATAAAGCTAGACTTGTATGCAAGGGATATGCACAGGAGGAAGGCATAGATTATGGTGAAACTTTTACACCTGTTGCTAGACTAGAGGGAGTCTGAATGTTACTTGCATATGCAACACACAAGAAGTTTAAAGTCTATCAAATGGATGTTAAGTATGCTTTTCTGAATGGGATAATAGAAGAGGAAGTCTACATAGAAAAACCAGAAGGGTTTGTTGATCCAGAAAAGAAAGACATGGTATGTAGACTA
Source organism: Chamaecyparis obtusa (assembly GCA_027943335.1). Taxonomy (NCBI): domain Eukaryota; kingdom Viridiplantae; phylum Streptophyta; class Pinopsida; order Cupressales; family Cupressaceae; genus Chamaecyparis; species Chamaecyparis obtusa. The sequence goes on along the minus strand of BSBK01002455.1, from coordinate 1,657,894 downwards.
CATAAAGCTTTATATGGTTTAAAGCAAGAACCTAGAGCCTGGTATGAAAGGCTGCATACTTATTTGTTAAGTATTGGTTTTGTTAGAACTAGTGAAAACAACAATTTGTATATGAAAGGAGAGTCTGATGACACTATTTTGATTGCTAAAATATTTGTGGATGATATAATTTTCAGAGGACAAGATCATATATGTAAATCATTTCTAGATGAGATGTGAAAAGAATTTGAAATGTCTATGTTTGGAGAGATTAAGTTCTTTCTAGGCTTGCAGGTTATTCAATAGAATGATGGAATATTCATCACACAATCAAAGTATATATAGGAATTACTCAGAACATTTGGCATGGAAGATGCTAAACTAGTTGGAACACTGATGGTCATAGGCTACAAATTGACTAAAGATGATGAATCTACAGAGGTAAACCAGACATTGTACCGATCTATGATTAGTAAGTTGATGTATGTAGTTCATAGTAGACCAGATATTGCACATGCTGTGGGAATTGTTGCTATATTTTTTGCAAATCCTGAGTCACACATGGTTGCATCAAAAAGAATCTTAATATACCTAAAGAAAATAGAGGACTATGGATTATGGTATCCTAATGAAGGAAATTTTGAACTAAGAGTCTACACTGACACAGATTGGGTTGGAAATATAGATGATAGAAAGAGTACCACCAGAGGAGCATTTTTCTTTCATGAAAGACTTGTTACTTGGACAAGTAAGAAACAACCTTGTATTTCTCAATCTACTACCAAAGCAGAATATGTTGTTGCTGCTACAAACTATTCAAACATTGCTTACATCAAGCAAGTGTTGGAAGGGATGAATAAGGTAATCACTGAGCTGGTGATTATATATTGTGGCAACACTAGTGCAATAAACATTTCTAAGAATCCTGTATTGCACTCAAAGACCAAGCATATTTCTATTAAGTATCACTACTTAAGAGAACACGTATAGGAGAAGCAAGTTAAACTAGAATATGTTACATCAAAAGAGCAACATGCTGACATATTTACCAAGCCTCTATCGAAGAAAAGTTTTGAATACTTGAGGATTAGACTTGGGGTCCATCCCCTATCTACTGGTCACTAATGTGATCTTGGGGTCACATTAGCCTAATCTTATCAGAAGATCATTCATGTTGATGCAACACAGTTCACACTTTGGATTTTGTCTAAGGTTGTGAAAGATTTTAGGAACAACTATCTGCATATCAGTATACCGAGATACATTGTATGCACTGGACAACAAAGAGTCACATGGCTAATACAAAGTTGTATGTTTATGTGTTTCTTTGGCATTGTTGTCAAAGGGAGAGATAAACAATATAAAAAAATGAGAGATCACTCAAACATCTATCTAAGGGAGAGACAATCTAAGAAAGTCAGGGAGAGTTTTGAAGATTTTTTGTTGAGAACAAAAGGAATATGACAACTAGAAAGATCATATCTGCAAAAAAAAGTCTGCACTTGCAATGTAGTGATTAAACATATTAAGCTAGGGAGAGCTTACTGAGCTACAACATTTTCTTACATAGTTGTAGAATACATGTTTGGTATGTGTATGGTATATTTCATATTGCTTGAGTTTCCATTAATGCCAAAGGGAGAGATTGATGAACTACAACTAATTGAGAACCTGATTGATGAACTACAAGTGATTAGAGATCACCAAGCACTGAATTGATATGTAAGATAATTGAATCAGTCATTATGTTGTCATTGATGTCAACTAGTTTGACAGTACTTATCATGGTAGTTGCAAATACCTATACATCTGTAAAAGAGGAGAAAAGATGAAGAACTGAGATATCTACATGGAGGAAGATGGATATGATAGATGAGGATAAGGAATACTCTTGGTAACTTATTGATGAGTCTATGACTTCATATTGTTAACTTGATTATGTTATACTAATCTATTATGAAGATAGAAGCAAAATGTTACAAAGCAGTGTGGTCAGTTAATGAAGCATTTCAGTATACACCAAGCCAGTGTAGTGTATACTGAACGACATTATCAACCGAGCTTGTGTTCACCGACACATTTCTTTGTTAAACTAGTATGGACAAAAGAACTAATGATTAGTTTAGCCGACAGAAATTGATGAGCTATAAAGTGTATGATTACGAGGTGGAAAGATAAAGTTTGTTATGAGATCAATGGCTAACAAAATTTGAAGAAGATCTAAAGGATGGATTCAAAATGATTCATTGACACATCTGCCAAGGAAGGTTTAAGCTGCAAAATTTGATGGATGAAAAGAAAATGGTTTACTTGTTTATTTAAGAGACTAGGGTTTCATTGTGAAAAATATGCCAGAAGAAGGAGACTATAGAGATATCACATGAACATAGCTTCATGCATGCCTAATTAGACTTGTTGAAGAAGAACCAAGCTGCAGAACAATACCGAGCATCAGAGAGCTTTACCAAGGGACAATAAGTTATTGAATGTTGATGAACTGAATAGAAATATTGATCAAAGGATTGTATGGACTTAGAATAGATCTGAACATCTAAAAAATCAAGTTTTATTGTAATCATATCACCTATTGTTTCATTTTAACCATTGTAATAGAAAAAATATCTTAATCAAGTGGACTTGAAAGTCTTATTATGTCATTCATAGAATGTACATTGTTATCCTGTCAACCCCATAGTTAATGATGGTTGGACAATAACTGTTAGTGTTAAATACTTTAACAAGGTCACACCTTACAGTGTGTTTGTAACCTTTAACAAGGTTGGCTCTTCACCGAGCTCACTTCAGAAGAGTGAAAATATTTTGGGTTACCGGTCCCAAGTGGTTTTTCCCTTTACAAGGTTTCCATGTTAAATATTTGTGTTATGTTTTTATTGGTGATTGTTTGGTTATCATACTTTATATGTTTCATATTTTATTTGGTTGATAATCACTATGAGAAATTAACCGGTAATTGATAATTACATAGACAATTTAGTATTCTTGTTTTACCAACCTCCGGAAATAGCTGAATTTGTTTTTAAGTGATACATTTTGTATTTGGGACTGTGGATAACTGATTCACCCCCCTCTCAGTTATTCTAATAGAGCATGGATTACAGATGTCAGTCCTTAATTGTCAAGATATAATTTTTGTATACTTGTTTTAGATACTGTATGTATCTTAGCAAGGAGTTATGTAATTATTTATACTAGGAAAGCCTAACTGGCCGACCTGATCATGTATAATGTAATATGGTATATACGTAAGATATTTTCTTTTGAAAATATGTATGTGACATGGATAGAATGTGAAAAAGGATTGTGGAAGCTGCAAGCTTATATCTACTAGATGTAGAGAAGAGGTTGATATATACTTCATTGGAACTAATCAAGCAAAGATAGTTTCTTTCAAATAGTTCACAAGGATTGTGTATTTCCTTACATACACTTGTGTTGTGAACAGTGAGTTTTGAAGGTGGACTTAACCTTCTTTGGGAAGTGAGACTAGGTAGTGAGCCTACTCTTTTCTTTGACTCCTAACAAGGTCTATCCTCTAACAAGGACTATGTACTATAATGATTTAATCAGCTCCTAACATGGCTAGATCTTTTAACAGGGATACTATACTCTCAGTACATCATTAGTGGGTGTTAATTCCCATTGGGGTTTTACCTTTAATAGGGTTTCTTCGACATCAAATATTATGTTATTATGTTGGAATTTATTATGTTCATTTGATTTGGTATTTCTTCTATTCAAATTTTAAAGTTTAATAATCTGTCATACAACTGATTCACCCCCCCTCTTAGTTGTATTGGTGGACTGTTATTCCTAACAATTTTGGGTTGGTTAGAGGCCCTATAATTTTTTTTGAGTTAGAGGACATGGATGAGTGCAAGAAGATTAGTTTTTCTAAGTCAAGGATGAGAGGTACAACATTGACATGGTGGAAAAATGTTCAATAAAAAAGAATGGATAGAGGATTAGGAAGACTCACTAGTTGGGAGAGAATGAAAGGAATGGTCAAGAATCAATTCTTGCCTAATAATTTTTTAATACAAACTAAGAGGATAAGACAAAGTTTGAAACAAAGAGAAATGGATGTGATGGTATATACAAAGTAGCTCCACAAGATGAGTATCAAAGGAGGATATGAAGAAGAAGAAGATGAAAAGATAGCAAGGTACGTCAATGGGTTAAGACTCAATATTTAGGATGAAATTGGGTTGAGTATTCTACAAACAATGGGAGAATGTTTTCAACTTTCAGTAAGGGAACAAGAGAAGATAATGATGAAGCATGAAAGGTAAAGTAGCAACAAAGGAGGATCATCTATGAGAGGAAGAGGTGATAGGAAAAGTTTTGATTATCAAAGAAGCAATGATAGAGACAAGGATAAAGGATCTAGTTCAGAGACAAGGGGAGGATACAACCATAGAAGTGGAAGATTTGGAGGAGGAAGAAGAAGTGGGATCTTTACAGGGAAGTGTTTTCATTTCCATGAGGTAGGTCATAAATATTTTTGATGTCCTAAATGGAATGAGTCATATTAGAGAGATAGAAGGGTGCATTTAGTTAAAGAAGAAGAAAAGAAGGAATCTACACTAATAATACCCGAGGAAGGAGAATGTCTTCTTATGAGGAAAGGAGAATCATTGCCATAGACAAGTATTTTTAGATCAAGATGTCTAGTTAAAGGCAATGTATGTACTTTCATTTTTTATTTAGGGGCACATAATAATATGGTTTCAGTTGATATGGTGACTAAATTGGGGTTAACAATAGTAGATCATCCTAACCCTTACAAGGCCACTTGGGTTAATCAAGTGATGAATGTAGAGGTTAGTCAAAGAGCTCTTGTTGATTTTTCATTTGGTCCTTATCATGATCAGGTAATGTGTGATATAATACCTATGACTTGTGGGCATATGATATTAGGAATACCATGGAAATGTGCTAGAAGAACTATTTATGATGGCTATTCAAATACTTAAATTGTGCATAAGGCTAAAGAAAGATTTAAGTTGAAACCTTTAACTTGCAGGAGTAATGAGAATATAACAATGTGTTTTGGAAAAAGGATTTTGCAGGGTTAGAAGAAGTATGATACTAGTTGGAATCCTAAAGAACTAAAGGATAATAGACTGGTTATGATAGGGAAACAAAACAATCCAAAAAATTAGAATGGTTTGGGCTTGGAAAGTATCACAGTTGGATGTATTGAATGCCCTATTCAAAGGGGTAGCAGTATTAGTGTTCTTATGGTGTTGAGGGAGTAGAAGATTAAGTGGAATGGAAGGAATGACATAGTACAAGATGGAAAAAAAATCAAGTAGCAACGTTCTAGAATGGGATAGTCAAAATAATGTTTTAAATCTGACATTTTGTGTGATGTAAGTGTAGGTTGGCATAGAAGGAATAAGACAATCTTGGGAGAGTTCCTCTCCTATCCAAAGGATCAGACTAAGGGAAGCAAGTGGCAAGGTGACAAGATTTATAACTCTTGGGACAAGATTTTCTTTAATGGAGGGGAGTATGATGCAAAAGCATCATGGCATTGCAAGGCACTAGGTGAAGAAAAAGGAGCATGGAAGAATGTGAAAGAGTATAAGACAATCAATTGGCATAAGTAGCACAAGGAGGGACCTAAATAGTTATGGCCAAGGGCACACCTAACTATCCAACCACCTTGCAAAGTAAAATCAATGTAAGAGAACAACACCAAGGAGAGAAGGAACCACAATACTTTATTAATTCATCCAATTATTCACATACATGTCTGGCTATGAGGCCTTCCAGGTTATGACCAACAAGATTTATGAAATTCTAGATTTAGGATCTTCACAAATCCTTCATTACAACTTCTAGTTCCCTGAATTCTCTTTCTCTCTCTCTCTCTCTCTCTCTCTACACCTAGCAACCCTTATTTATACTTTCCAAAATGGTTTATAAAAGATTCTAGATCATTACATAATAGAAGGCTGACCTCAAAATGATCTACACACATCCTAAGACAAGATCCTTACATTAAATTTACAACCTAAATTAAATACATAAGTCAGCTCCAAATAAGAACCAATCATAGATAGACTTAGTCCTAGAAGAACTGAGTATCAATAAACATCACATTTACTCATCATAGGAAAGAACACTTGGCCAACACTAGACAACTCGACACTCACAAGAATGCTCGGCCAACACTGGATAGTTCAGAACACACATAATAACTCCCGGCAATGACTGCACCTCGACACTTACTAGTAGAATGAAGAAAGATGATTAGGATAGAAAGGCAACCCAGGATGCTCTTGCATCAAACAACTGGGGTTTAAAGAAATGATTCTCCTAAATCATTGAGATATCACAACCTGAGATGAATCCAACTCAGATTGAGAAATCCATGTAGCATCTTCAACTGGTCTATTCTTCCACTTCACCAAATATTCATATTAATATTTTCCTCTTGTGCTTTTACCAATGCTCCTCTGATCAAATATTTATTCAACCTCTTCAACCTTCTTCTTAGGATAATTATCTGGTATAAAAAACTCATCATCTGACTCATGATACTTATGAAAATTAGAAATATTGAATATAGGAGATATATCCATGTCATTAGGTAGCTCAACTTCATAAGCATTACCACTGCCAAAATTCCTCAAAATTATACAAGGACCAAACTTATTCATCTTCAGCTTAGTGTATGTTCCAACAGCTAATCTACCCTTCTTCAAATGAAGCATCACCTCATCACCAACTTCAAAAACATGATGTCTCCTAGACTTGTTAGCATTTTCCTTATATTTTTAATTACTTTGTTCCAACTTTAACTTCACTTCCTCATGTAAAGACTTCATAAAATTAGAAAATACTTCCCCTTCAACACTTCTCTTTTCTTCACTAAAAACATCCCTCAAATCTTGTACTCCTCTAGGATGCATTCCAATAACAATCTCAAAAGGTGTTTTTCCTGCACTCCTATTCACAGAATATCATACTCGCACCTACTAGAAGGCAGTAAATTGCTTGGTTAGCTTAATTTCATTTATCTACAGATTTCAATTTTGCTAACCTCTAATGTTTTACTGAAGTGTTGTGTCCGCGACTAGGTGAAATTTTCACACACAGTATACACCTATTTCTGCTCTTGAGAAACCTTGGAGTGACATTAGTATGGATTTTGTTCTTGGATTACCTAAGACAACAAGAGGGTATGATTCCATATTTGTTGTTGTTGATATATTTTCTAAGATGGCACATTTCATACCATGTAAGAAGACATCAAATGCAGTGCATATTGCTAAGATTTTCTCCAAAGAGATTGTTAGATTACATGGATTACCAAGAAGTATTATCTCTGACCAAGATAGTAGGTTTACTATGAATAGGACTTCATTTGTACTTGTCATTTTGTGTATGATTGATATCATGCGATGTAAATGCTTTGAGTAGTATAGAATGTATGGAATATGCAATGCAATGGTTTCTTTTCAAATGTATGGATTATGCAATGTGTTTGATTATGGATCATGAAAATGTATGAGTTGTTTTATGCTTTTATGGATGCATATGTATGTAATGTAATGAATGATGGAATGATTTATGATATGAAAATGTAAATGCAATGATGCACATGATATATTTTGTAGGTATTGATGAAGACAATTACTTGGTCATTTGTCAAAAGGATGTTTAACCTAGGATGGTGATTGCTTGCGGATCTGTGAAGAGACCTTCGTGTAAGACTCAGTCTTCATGTCATGTTTAAGCATTATTTTTGAAGAATCATTTAAGTGTTAAGCTGATTTGGCAATTGTGAGATTACGCAATCATGCAAAGTGCAAAGTGACATGCAGAATAAAATGCAAACCTAGGACCTAGGACCTAGGACTTAGTCACTAATCATGTGTTGGTCATTTTCATTATAGAATTTTTATTAGGTAACCGGATAAATCAATACACTATTCACTAGTTGGGAGACTATGAGCATATGAATATTGATTTTGGCATCAAAGTCAATACAATGCCCACAGGCTAGACAACCATGGACATATGAATATTGATTTTGTTTTCGGAATGTCGGATTAGGTATAAGCACCAAGGCAAAAACACCATGATGACCTGAATATCATGTCCATTTTGATATAGCAATTTTTATAAGCATCAAAACATAAATTTCGCGATGACCTGAATACGCCTTGCAGTTGCAAACACATCAAGTAGTCAAGAGGTCATTCTAAATCCATTGTGAATTACCCGCAATGACCCTTTATCGTTCACATCCTTGGATAAGATCGTGTTTCACAGTAGGAGTAAGAATTCACTCAAAAGATAAAGTTAGATCAAACCTCCTTGAATTTTATGAGTATCAATGGTTGAGGTACACATGGCCATCCAATACGTGATGGAGGCTCTTATAGATGGACACCATTTTAATCCAGAATTTCCAAAGTTGTTAGATTTTCACACAAAGCAGAAAACAAAGAAAAGATTATGCCCCCAGTTATCACTCAATAAAGCCTGTAAAGGACATCATTGAAGAGCTCAAAAGGACATAAAATGCAAAAATCTTAATGCGAAACAGTAAGCATACAAGGAGATAAAAGTAGTGAAGCAAATTTTGTTTTCATTTGTGTTGATGTTTGTTTGTGTTTGATTGCAAAATCATTTCTAGTAAGGAGACAGACACACTGACTCAAATGAAGCTTCAAAGAATTCTGACTGGATATGACTCATCTGAGGTATGACATTGATTTCCCTCAAGTTTAAACATTGATAGGATACAGATGCTTTTGCAGATTGGTGTACAAACTGACTTTATTGAAAATAGGAATGCGGAAACAAACCAAGAGATATGTACAAACTAAAGCAGGATTGAAAGCTGGGAAAGACCAAGATTGCACTGATAGATGGAGCATTTTTTGAACAAGTGGCCCCCATTTGCCGGGTTTTCACCATCTTGGTAGAGATTCTATTTTTGCTACCGAGGTGCCTGTTTCCAGGTTTTCACCAAGGCACTTTTTTCTTTTTCTCATTTTCTTTGTATTTTTCATTTTTTCAATTTTTTTGTACTTTTCATTTTTTTTTTGATACATCAAGGTGCCTATTTGCTAGGTTTTCACCAAGATCATTTTTTCAAGACTTTTTTTTATTTTTATGATTTTTTCAGGACATTTTTGAATACTGAATGCCTTAGGCATAGAATTTCTTCAGATGGAGAACGTTGATTGGTTCTTGGAACTGTTCTCCTTTAGTCGTTGAGAGTTGATAGGCTCCAAAGCTAAAAGTAGTAGTGATAAAAAAGGGACCCAACCAGTTGGGTTCAAACTTCCCCTTGTGTTCTCTATGTGATTGATTTTTAGGATTCTCTCTCAAGACTAGATCGCCAACCTGAAATTCTCTGTGTCTGACTTTCTTGTTGTAGCCCCAAGACATTCTTTTCTAATATACTCTGAGATGATCATATGTTTCTTGTCTATGTTCATCTAGTAGTTCAAGTTCTTGTAACCTAGACACTTTGTAGTCATCATCAGTTACTAGACCATGCATTTTGATTCTTAGTGATGGGATTTCAACCTCAATAGGTAGTACCACTTCAGACCCATAAACTAAAGTGAATGGTGTAGCCCCAGTGGGCATTCTGATACTTGTTCTGTAGGCCCAAAGAGCTGGATTGATCATGAGATGCCAGTCTCTTCCTATTTTATTAATTGTCTGATGAAAGATTTTCAATAGGTTCTTGTTTGATGCCTCTACTTGTCCATTCCCTTGAGGATAGTAGATTGATGACCAATGTTGTGTAATCTTGAATTTGTCACATAGATCATCTAGGTCTCTATTCTTGAATTGACCACCATTATCTATGACTATTGAATGTGGGATTCCATACCGACATATGATGTAGTTCAGGATGAACATTGATATTTGCTTCTTGGTTGCTTGAGTCAAAGGGACTGGTTCTATCCATTTTGTGAAATAGTCTGTAGCTATAATTATATGGGTACGTCCATTAGAAGAATGTGGATAAATGATGCCTATTAGATCAAAGGCCCATTGTTGAAAAGGCCATTATGTAGTAAAGGGAATAAGATCTCTCCCTAGTGTATGAATCAAGTTTCCATGTAGTTGACACTTTTGACAGTTCTTAGCATACTTGATAGCCTCTTTTTCTATTTCAAGCCAATAGTACCCAGCCCTAACAAGTTTTTGAGCTAGTGTTAAACCGTTTGACTATGTTCCACATATTCCATCATGGAATTCTTCTAATGCACATTGAGACTCATCATTTTCTAAACACCTAAGAAGAGTTCCATCTAGACTTCATTTGTATAGATCATTGCCAATGATAACATATCGAGATGCATTTTGGATAAGGTTTCATTTCTCATATTGATTAAAGGATTCAGGAATGATTTGGTCTTGAAGATAGGAAAATAGGTGTTTGTATCTAGAAGAATCATGACCTACAATAGTGCAAATCATTCAGGTTTCTAGGCAATTATAGGCTAGGAATGACAATGCTTCCACCAGGAACTCATAATGTAGCTCATGTTCGGGCTACTGTAGTAGAGATGATAGTGTTTCCATAGCATCAAAAACCTTATTCTTTGTTCTTGGAATTTTCTCAAACTTGATAGATATGAAATATTTCTTGAGATCATCTACCATGTGTTTGTATGGAATAAGTTTCTCATCTTTTTTTTGGTACACATCATTGACTTGTTGGATGACTAGTTGTGAGTCTCCACCAATGTGTAACTCTGTCACTTGCCATTCTATTGCTATCTTCATACCATTAAGTAGAGCTTTATATTCATCAATATTGTTTGTGCAAGGAAACTTGATTCTGAATGCTTTAGGTATTGAGTAACCTTGAGGTGTTATGAATAATATGCCTACTCCAGTTCCATTATGTGTATAAGATCCATCAAAGAATTGACGCCATGTCCTAGAAGATATGTGCATGATGGATGAATCAATAAATTCCATCTGTAATGGTGCATCATCAAACAATGGTGCTTCAGCCAATTGATCTACAATGACTTGGCCTTTAATAGCTTTCCTTTCAACATATTCTATGTCAAATTCGCTCAATAGCATTACCCATTTAGCCAGTTTACATGTGAGGGCAACTTTTCTTAGTAAGTACTTTAGGATCAATCTTAGCTATTAGTTGTGTTGTATGAGCTAATATGTAGTGTCTTAGTTTCTATGATGCAAAAATCATAGCTAGACAAGCTTTCTCAATCATTGAATAGTTGTTCTCATATGCTACTAATGTTCTGCTGATATGATAAATAGCTCTTTCCTTCTTGTTTTCATCATGTTGTGCTAGTAATTCCACAGTGATGTATTTGTGGTAGAGACATATAGGATCAATGGCTTACCTTGAGAAAGAGGAATCAAAATAGGAGGATTTGATAGATATTTCTTGATATGATTGAAGTTCTTTTCACATTCCTCATTGCATGAGAAGGTCATGCCTTTATGCAATGTCTTTGTGAAAGGTTGTGATATGTCAGCTAATTGAGAGATGAAATGTCTAATTGATTTCACTCTTCCTTGTAAGGTTCTCATTTGACTAATATTATTAGGAGGTTGCATCTCCATGATAGCTTTGACCTTAGCAGGATCTAGTTCAATGCCTTTCTTTGAAACAATGTAGCCTAGGAGCTTTCTAGAAGTGACACCAAAAGAACACTTTTAGGGTTCAGTCTGAGACTAAACTTCTCCATTCTATCTAGTATTATGCTCAAGTCACTCAAATATTTAGATCTTATCATTGATTTAGCCAAGGTGTCATCAATATAGTCTTCCATAGTTTGATGCATCATATCATGAAAGATAGATGTCATAGCTCATTGATATGTATCACCAGTATTCTTAAGACCAAATGACATGACATTCCAACAAAAGGTACCCCATGCACATGTAAAAGTTGTTTTCTCTTGATCTTCTAGAGAAATTTTGATTTGGTTATATCTAGAGAAACCATCCATTAAAGAATACATCTCAAATCCCAGATTCATATCTACTATCATATCAATGTTTGGAAGTGGAAAATCATCCTTAGGGCATGCTTTGTTTACATCTCTGAAGTCCATGCATACTCTGATAGATTTTTCTAGCTTTGAAATAGGAACTATGTTGGAGATCCATTCTACATAATCTATGACTCGGATAAATCTGGCTTTTAGTAACTTTTCTAGCTCAGCCTTTACGAGAAGTGCAACATGTGGATGCATCTTTCACAACCTTTTTTTAATAGGTTTGACTCCTGGAGCAATAGAAAGATGATGCATTATTAGATTTGGATCTAACCCTAGCATATTTGAATACTTCCATGCAAAGTTGATTTTCTTCTTTGTCAAGAAACTAGTGAATGTTTGTTTCTCTTCCTCTGATAGGGACTGTGCTACATGAATCGGTTGTGGTTCCTCTATTGTACCCAAGTTGATAGATTGAGTTGGCTCTATCAATACTGGAGATTTGTCTTATAAATGACTCAAAAGGACATCAAATATCTCATCCTTAGGTGTCTCAAAGAGGTTTTCACCTTTGGATACGTCATTTATTTTTACTATTTTAGGTTCTGAGATTGCCACAAAGTGGTTTTCACCCTCATAACTCTTTTTCTTTTTACTTTTGTTCTTTTGATTGAGATATTTGATATCCAAATCTGTCATGCTAACACTAGGTTTGCTGAAGGAAGTCATCATAGGTTCAACGACATTTAGATAATAGGCAAGGGCATAGTCCGATTTGAAGGTATAGATGTCTTGGTTTGGATTTTTAGACATTTGGTCTATAAGCTCTGGATATTGGATAGTAAGCTTAGGAAGGGATTGGCTAATCATGTTAACGCACATGATATTGGCATCATTGGTAATGATCTGAGTTATGAAATCAAAGGTCATACTACTACTCGAGATGTTATGTTCATTAAGAGTCACAACATCATTATGGGATTCCACTTCAGGAATAGGTGCATCAGACTTGATAAGTTTAGTACTTTTCTCTAGAATTACATTGTGTAGGTGCATATTGGTGAATGACATCTACATGTTTCTCTATGATGAGTTCATCTTCTTTGGGAATGATTCCCCATTCATAATCATTTGATTCATCCTCTAATTCTTCATCTAGACTTTTAGGAAATCTAAGAACATGTGTAAAGTTAGGACGAATCCCCCAAGCAAGATTACCTTCTGATTATGATTTGAATTCATACTCATGGGAGTCTATTTCAGAATCACTATTGTGTTCTTCTTTTTTAAATTCAAGATCAGCTGGTTCTTGTTTGGTGACTGTCATTTGTGTAGTAGTAGGTTCTTGTGTTTCTACTACATTGATTCTTTTGATTGGCTCATCTTCAACTTTGAGAAGATCTAAGATTTCTTGAGATAAGCGTTCATAAGGAATAAGTTCAGAGCTATCTGAATCATCACTGACTAATTGTTTGTTATCTTCTTCCTCGTTGTTGGTCTCTTCTAGTTCAATCTATTCTATCACATGAGAGGAGTTACTATTGAGATAAAAGGGTTTCTTTCAATAGCCTAGGCCTGTAGTATCTTTGTTTGGTCAACCCACATGTGCAATGGGTGCCATGAGACCTTTTCCTCAAACTCCTAGAGGTCCTTTACCAAGATATCCCATTTTAGCTATCAGTTTATTCCCTGGCCCATATGACTTGGAAGGAATTTTTGGTGTTTTAGAGTCATATGCTTGAATATTTTTGGATTGAGACTCATCTTTGTATATCCATGCAAGCACAACTTCATCCTCTTCAAATTCTTGTTTAGACACTTGTTCTGGAACAAAAATTCCATTGTAGATAAGTTGAGGTTCTTTAGATTCTGGTTTTGGCTATTTCAAAGACTGTCCATAAGATTTAGGTGAGATGGGGAGAGATGTTAGAGATAGGAATGGTTCCATAGTATATTATCCCATGCCATTTTCTTTGATTTTGACTTCTTTTGCAATGTCTACCATCTTGGATGTAGATGCAACATCTATTTTCTTAGTGGAAGATTCTCTATTATTTGGAACAAGTTTGTTAGCACTTTCTTTCAATGCATTGCAAGTTGTAGATATGTCAGCTGGAATGGTTACTTCTACTCCCTCACAAGGAAATTTCACACATTGATGGTATGTGGAAGGAATAGCTCGCATTTCATGTATCTAGGGTCTCCCTAGGAGAATGTTGTAAGCCAAATGTAGATCTAGAACTTGACATGTGATGTCTTTGATAACTAGACCTGTTCTGATAGGTAAGACAGTTGTTCCTTTGGAAGACCTTTCTTGTTCATCATATGCCTTGATAGTTATCTTCTTTTTAGAATCAATGGCAGCTTTCGATAATCCTAGTTGTATGATCAAGTTGTAAGAACAAATGTTTAAACCAGTGCCACCATCTATCAACACGCATTTGACTTGACAGTTTTGGATCAAGACTTCAATGTGAAAGGGTTGGTTATGTGGATGACTCAATGAATTTTCATCTTCCTCTGAAAAGGAGATATACTAGGTTGATGTTAGATGACCAACCATAGTCTAGAATCTATCTAGATCAAGATTGTCAGGAACATTGGAACCAAGCAGAGCTTTATCTAGAATAGCCCTATGAGTAGGAGATATCTGAAGCAACTCAAACATGGATATTTTAGCATTGGTATGCTGGATTTGTTGGACAATACTATATGATGTTGGCCTCATGTCTTTTAGATTTGATGATTTGGAGGCATCCCTCTATTTAGAAGTAGATCAAAGATTAAAAGGCATCTTAGGAACATTTGATGAATATGAATTTTGTCCTTGTAGATGCACCTAAGATTGTGATTGAGTAACTGCATTTGCTGATTGATTATCTCTATCTTTTCACACAATGGTGATGACATTGCAATGTTTAGATAAGCAAGGTTCCACCATGTTTATAACAACATTGTTTCTAGAGTAAGCAACTTTAGCACCCATATTATGTTGAGAAGATGGATCTCCTTGATTATGCTTCAGAAATGGTTCTGTGAATGTCATATGATCATTATTTCTCTTATGATTGTCAATTATAATTTCTCCATTATGAATCTTGTCTTGTATGAGATGCTTCAAGCATATGCAGTTATTGGTTTTATGACCCTTATTATGATGGAAATCATAGAAATCATTCTCTTTCCACCATTTTGGTTTAAGTTCAGGATCAAATGGTTGGATCTCAAGTAATGTGATGATTTTGTTGGCCAACAGAGTTTTCATGGTAGACTCTAAGGATTCTCCAAGAGGAGTAAACTTGCATTTAGGATATGTAGCCCAAGGTTTCTAGTCAAATGGCTTCTTGTTTGATTCTGTTGCCTTTACCTCTGAGGCTTTGATGGCTTGGGTACCAATAGTGAGATTGAAAGTGGGTGCCTTAGATGGGTTACAGACATTGTCAACAACGCGATCTGTGACAATCCCTTTATTCTTGTTCCAGTTTTTGTTCTTGTCTTTGGAACTAGATCTAGATTCATACTTCTCTTTTTGAAGTGATATGTCTCCTTTTTTCACAAGTACTTTCAAAATTTTGATTACATTGTCTACCATCTTATCGAAGGATGTGTGATTTTGCATTTGTAAAGGGTAGTTGATTTCTAGAACAAGATTGCTAATGAAAATTTCTAGCTTCTCTGTTTCTAGATGGGTCTAGCATATAGAGAAACCTTCTTCCTCCATCATTTGAGGAAAGTTAGGAATGGTTCTCTTGGGTATTGTTTAATATTACAAATGTCGATCATAGTGACTAGATATTTGATGTTGTAGGAGTATTGTTGATAGAATAGATTGATTAACTCCTTAAAGGTCTTGATTGTGGGAGGCATTTTTGAGAACCAATAAATGGTTGTTCTTCCTAGAGATTGTGGGAAAAGATGCATTAAGTAATTTGGTTCATGCATGAATTCCATGGATTGAGTACAGAATTCTCTGACATGATCTTGGGGATCAGATTTTCCATCGTATTTGTCATATTTAGGAATTT
This sequence comes from Chamaecyparis obtusa, assembly GCA_027943335.1. Classification (NCBI taxonomy): domain Eukaryota; kingdom Viridiplantae; phylum Streptophyta; class Pinopsida; order Cupressales; family Cupressaceae; genus Chamaecyparis; species Chamaecyparis obtusa. The sequence goes on along the minus strand of BSBK01002455.1, from coordinate 1,641,903 downwards.
CCACTCTTTTTGGGAATGGTGGCATATACAAGCCTTTATCAAATGGAAAAGGCCATAGAGCCTCCATGGAGAACTCCTTAGGTTCCTTCTCTTTTTCAAGTTTGTTGAGCTTGACTTGCATGGCATGCATCTATTTCATTATAGTCATGATAGGAGTTTCTTCCTCTTGAGTAATGATATCTTTGACATTAAAGTTTGGAGGAAGTTTAGCTCCTTGTTGGGCTAATTCTAGGAAGTATGCCTCTCTGTCTTCTCTCAAGAAGTGTCTCATCATTCTCTTGAAGTTATCATCATTCTGCTACTGGGCAATTTCAGAGGGTGTTGTTTCGGTATCTCCATCATGATTAGAGTGATGGCCTTGTGAGCCTTGGTTTGCTTTGCCTTGAGACATAGTGTTGTTGTGAGGATTATTTTTAATTGATTGAGGTGGGGTTGGTTGATTACCTATGTGAATCGATGCTAGAGGGGTGAAGTAACCACCTTTCAAGAAAATTTTTATGAGAGCATCCTCTCCAAATTTAGTAGTGTTGTAGGGTTGATGAAATGTTTGAGCAATCACAGAAGATGCTGCTGAAGAGAATTTGGGTTGTTCTCCTTGTTTTCTTTGTGATGAAGCCCTAGTTTCCACCATTAACCTTAGGTGAAGCAAAAGAGAAAGATGCTGATAGCTAAAGAATGACTTGATTCAACAAGATCGAATGATGCAACCTTGTCAAGATTGGATTGATTGAATATTGATTGGATGTAAATGAAGGATATTGTGCCCTAGTTTTATGGGTAGACACCCAAAAGATGGTGGCACAAGCTCCAACACTTAGCCATTTTGAGGATTGATTTTGTAGATGACGTTGACAAGGTTTTGACACAAGATGAATGAGATTCAAATTGATAGATCAGGAGCCTGGATCAAACTCAAGAGACCACTTTTGGAAAATGGGTTGGATTCTTTTGGTTTCTACTTTGTTCCTGACATAGTGAATTTTTTGACAGAATCTAGAATTAGGCTATAAAAACTAGATTTCTGACAAATTCTAGAGTTTTCTGACAACTTTTGAAAATTCTAATACAAGTTTCTCTAGGCTCATACAAGTCTGGGTTGGCTTTGGCATGACTTTTGACAAAGCTCGTATGACAATTGACACTAGGGTTTTTTATTTTTCTTGACTTTGAGACAAAAATTGTACGACAATGTATAGGCTCCCGTACGACAATTTGGGGGTTCTGAAATGACTCTTGGGAAAAACTCATACAACTTTCTGAGACTGCAGGGCAAGTTTTGACTCAAGAAAGGATTTTTTATTTAGATTTACAATTTTTCATTTTTTCAGTTTCAGATCATTTGCAAAGTTTTCTGTCCAAGTTTGAAGATCTATGCAATAGTTCATCTTGGGTTTGTTCGTTTCAAGTAACCAAATAGATATCAAGTATGCAAAATAGCAAGGGAAGCAAACAATCATCTTAAAACAATGAACAAGGGCAAAAGCAACCTTGCACATGAACAAGAAATTGTGACTTATTATGCTAATCCCTAGGAATGCTACTTGTGTATGTTCTCAAGAGTTTTTCAATAACGCACATAGTCCTAGAAAATGAAAAATTGGCCTCACTAAGGTTTTTAGTAATGGTCTGAATTTGCAACTTTTGTGATCTCAAGAGGGTGAACTCCAATCTAGTTTCACTGAGGTTTTGATACAGTTCGAGAATTTAATCAATCAAGAGTTGCTAGGAAGATCTGATAGCCCAAGAAGAGACCACACTTGTGGAGATTTCTTCCACAAAGACATTTATATAGCGGCTGCTACTACCATGGTGAAAATAGCTATTACCTCTTGAGAATCTATCCACGTGGGTGAACCAATAAAGGGAATGTCCACTATGGTTAACCCTCTCTAAAGGTGACTCACAAAATATACCACATGGGGACTTGATCCAGATTCAAGGATCTGAGTTTCTGATACTACCCAAAAAGAGAGTAGAGCATAGTCCTCTATCCTTTTCACTTTTACCCAAACACATCAGATAGATTCTTTGACACACTAAGACTGAAATCACCTCACCAAGGCTTGTGATATCAACAATGATGTCTATCGAGCTCTCTAAGTGGGACCAAGAGAGAATGTATCGATCAAAGTTGAGGACCAAACCAAGTAGAATGTGAGATAATCATAGTATCCTCCCTACGTAAAATGGGATATGTCATCAAGAAGAGCTTCACATGAAAAACAAGTGAATGAAGCCCACTCTCTCAAGATCATTTGCAAATAGTGTTTATAGGGCCTATTTACTGTGTGTAACAGATGCAAAAAGAAAATCTATGTTCATTTTTATAGCCCAAAACTGAAGTCTATTTTATGAAAGCTGGAAAGGCACTCAAGCTAGACACGTGAGATGTTCATTTTATGTCCCAAATCAAAATGTTATCAGATTGTAGTAAAATACCTAAACTCCCTTGCAATGCACTTAGTATATTTTTACCTGATTTTTAGCTATGTTGAGAAATACCGCGAGCAAAGAGATCAAAAATAGTAGATATCAATCGTTAGGGTTAGCTATCAAAATCTGAAATCAAATCTAAAATGACTATTTTTTCAATTTTGCTAAAAACAAAAATGAAATTCTGGCACCAAAACTCGTACAACAGTGGATTGTTGCTTGTACAAACATTCAAGCACAAAATGACAGTGGGTTAGCACACACAAAACTTTTCAAAAACTCATACGACAGTCTGCATATAGTCGGCATGACACTTCAGATTGTCTTCTATCGTATGATAGACATAGGGTCCTGATATGACAATCTGTCAAATGTCATATGAAAAATGTACGGACAGAAAGTAAAAATCATAGTTTTGAAAGAAAATTGATAGAAAATTGATCAGAAAGAAATGGAAACCCATTTCAGGGCCCCATAGTGGGCACCATAAATGTGTGTGTGAAAATTGTACCTAGCTGTGGACACAACACTTTAGTAAAATATTAGAGGTTAGTAAAATTGAAATCTATAGATAAATGAAATTAAGCTAACCAAGGGATTTATTGCCTTCTTGTAGGTGCGAGTATGGCATTCTCAGATTAGACTGAGATCAATGATAATGCAACACCTAAATGAAGGATTTAAATGATTGAAAGCAATGAGATATGAATGTAGATTAATCTATTTCTTTGGATTTTTGATGCAATAAGATGAAAAACTATATGAATCTAATCTAGATGAATGAAATTGATATGCAAATTGATCTAACAAGGATATGCTAAATGCTATGAATGCTCAAAAACAATAATGAAAAATCTCCCAATAGCCTTGATTCGCAAAAACTTGATTCTTCAGATGCAAATTCGCTAGAGTGATTGTGCGAATTTGAGGTAGGTCCTTTTGTGAAGAGTTGAGCCTTGTTTTTATAGAAATCCAAGGCTTGAGGATGCATTGAGAAAAGCCATAAATTACTCTTGATAAACTCAAGTTGATTTTTGAGTTTACAAGAAATCAAAATTAATTAACTCATAAAATCATGCAAAATATGCAAAAATAGCTTTTTGACTTAAATCAGAAGTTTAGATCACTTTTTCAACTCACAATCAGATGTTGAGTTTGAAAGTTAACAAATTCAAATTGAAAATTGATTTAAAGTTGACTTGTTTTCTGATTGTGCATGATTTAATATGAATAAATTTAAAAATAAAGTGATTTATTGTCAACTTAACTGATTTTGAGTTTAAAAAATAACTGATTTATGGGTTAATCAATTATTAAATCAAACTTTATTCCAAACTATATTATTAAATATTGACAACTGGATTTAATCAATTAAATAAGAATTTAATCAATTGTTCATAAGATTTTTGATTTATTATCAAAATTAAATAATATAATTTAAGAATAAATATAATTAAATCTAATTAAATAATTAAGTGGTAGAATTAAATTAATTAATTAAATATTTAACATATTCAATTAATCAAATTTAGGATAAATGAGATTTATCACCAAATAATATTCAATTAAATATAATTAGGATAATTAGGAATATTCAAGGAATATTCCCCGATGCAGAATTAAGATAATCAATTAGGATTTTGATAAACTGATGTGCAAATGTGCCTTAGGTTAGGACTTTGATATCGATTTCATTCGATTTGATGATGCAGGAGGTTAATGAACCTATAGCCCATTTTTTGGGTATTACATATACAATCCAGTATTCTAACTTACTCCTTTTGCAACCTGACCAATTCCACAACTCCTTACAAACTTCTGAACATCCTTATATGTATGTGACTAGTAATACTTTTCCTTAAGAAAACTCAATGTCTTATCAATTCCAAGATGTCTAGCCAATCCACCACAATGCTTTTCCTTAATCAAATTAATTCTCATGGAACTTCTTGGTATACACAACTGAATTCCTTTGAACAACATACCTTCTTAGATGAAATAATCCTCAAACTTACATGGTTGTTCTAATAGATTTAGTTCTCTGCACTCTCTCCATGCCTCAAAAATATCAAGGTCAGTATCATACAACTCCTTCATCTCATCAAAACTAAGAACTCCAACCTTCATCTTGGTAAAAAAAGAACGTCTTTTTCTCAGTGCATCTACAACTCAGTTACTAACTCCACTCTTATGCTTGATCACAAATGTGAAACTCTACAAATATTCAACCCACTTCATATGTCTCTGATTCAACTTATGTTGACTTCCCAAATATTGTGAAGCTTTATGATTAGTATACAACACAAACTCCTTAGGAATCAAATAATGTCTCCACTTTTTCAAAACTTGAACAATAGCATAAAACTCTTGATCATACACATAATAATTACTTTTAGCATCATTCAAATTCTCACTAAAGAAAGCAACAAGTTTACCTTCTTGAATCAGCACAAATCCTATTGCACTACCACTTGCATCACTCTCAACTTGAAATACCTTATTGAAATCAGGTAAAGCTAACATAAGTAACTCGACAACCTTTTGTTTCAAAGTCTCAAAACTCTTGTTACCTCCATGTGTCCACTTAAAATCTTTTTTATCTCCTCTCATAGTCTTAGTCATAGCATTACAAACAAAACTAAAATTCTTAATGAATTTTCTTTAGGAACTATCCAAACCATGAAATGATCTTACCTCACCCACACTCTTAGGTGTAGGCCACTCTAGAATTTTTTTAACCTTCTCAAGGTCCATTGTTAAACCATCAGCTGAAATTACAAATCCCAAATACATAATCTCTTCTTGCATAAAGGAACACTTCTTCAAATTAATCAGTAGCTTCTCCTCTTTCAGTCTTATCAACATTTATTGAATATGCTCAAGGTGTTCTTCCTTAGTCCTATTGAATATCAGAATACATCCAAATAAAAAATCACAAACTTACCCAAAAATATCTTTAGAAATTTATTCATCAACCTCATGAAACTACTAGGTGCATTACTCAAACCAAAAGGCATAACTAACCACTCATACATATCATCTTTTTTCTTGAAAGTAGTCTTCCATTCATCACCTTCTCTGATTATGATATGATGATAACCACTCTTCAAATCAATCTTGGTAAAATACTTTTCTCCACTCAAACAATCCATTATGTCATCCATCCTCGGTATAGGAAACCTATACTTCACTGTTATCATGTTGATAGCTCTAGAATGAGTACACATTCTCCATTCTTCTTAGGTTCTATCACAAAAATTACAACACATGGAGTCAATCTTTCTATGATAAAACCTTTCCACAACAACTCCTGCACTTGTGTGTGAAGTTCTTCATTCTTAGTAGGCGTCAATCTATATGGTGCTTTATTCAGAAATCTAGCTCCAAGAATTAGATCCATATAATGACTTATACTTCTTATCGGTGGTAAACCATCAAGAATATCCTCTTCAACAATCTCATTGTATTCATTCAACAAGATTTCAATTTTTGTTGGCACTCGGTCCCCACTATCTTCTGTAACTTGGCCATTACTATTTTCTGTCACTTGGCCATTACTACCACAACTCGGCCCCTTAGGAATTATATAAAAATAGACTTGGTTATTCTTCATGTCTTTCTCAAATTTCTTTCCATTAACCATGAAAATTATCATAGTAGTACAGTTTATCTCATCTAGAACCTCAATCAAAGGTAACAATGTTTTATTTCTTCCATTCACCCAAAGAGTATATTGATTCAATCTACCATCATGTACAACATGTTTATCATACTTCCAAAGTCTACCTAAAAAAATATGACAATAATCCATAGGCATAATATCACATAGAACTTCATCAAAGTAATTTCCAATCTTGAATTCACAATACATTTCTCACTTACCAACAATTTATGCTCATCCTTGATCCATGAAACATGATAGGGTTTAGGGTGTCTCAACCTTTGCAATTGAAAATTTGCAACCAGCTCCTCTGATGCCAAATTCACTAAATTGCCACTGTCAACAATCACTTTGTAACATTTTCCTTCCATCTTACACCTAGTCTTGAAAAGACTTCTCCTCAAGACAGGTTCTTCATCAATTCCTTTATTAAACAAAGTTATCCTTACCATTAGGTTTTCTCCAACCTCAGGTCCACTCGATGAACCCTTAAGACCCTCTTGTACCATAGAATTTATATGAGTTTTCTCATTTCCATCAGAGTGTCTACACTCAAAAGATCTATGCCCTTGTTTATCACATTTGAAACAATTACCACTAAATCCACCTCTAGAATAAGGACTACCACTTCCTCGGTATGAGCTAGTACCTCCTTGGTAAGAACTACCACCTTTCCACTCAGTCTTTCTTTTATCTTTAGTTTTCCACTTAGATTTTCCCTTATCTTGCATAAAATTATCAGATATGCCTGATGTAGGAGCATCCTAGGATTCTTGGCAATCCTATATCAACCAAAAAATATGTTTGTCTTTGAAGGTAGATTGTTGATTTTGATCTTGGTTTGATGGAATACTTGCTCAGTTTGGGAGACCAGTTCCTCAGTTTCTATGGTTACTGGGGTGCTCGGTCTCTAAAGAATGCTTGGTGACTAAAGGCATCGGTTCACTGGTGCTTGATGATAACTGCATTGCTCGGGCATGCTTGTTGTGCTTGGTCGACTGGTGCTTGGTTATTTTCTCTTTTGCTTGGTGTTCTTGCTTACCGATTGGATTGTTTTGTTAGATCAGTTTGGCCAACTAGTACATTTGATTTGGGTCATGCTCCTCATGTTATGGATTGACCTTTGGATGTGTAGGGACCTATAACTGGTGTGTTGCATTCTTCTATGTGGATTTGTTGACCGTTGGGGCCATCCTTGAGAGTTTTTTTATTTTGTAAGGCTATGTGAGAGCCGACTGATGTTTTAACATTTAATGTTTGTTTGTAAGGGTTTATTATTTCATTAGCTAACTTGTGGATGAGAATCAATATTTATAGGTTTCTTGGATAGTTGTTTAGGCATGATGAGATAGTGGAAGGAAGGCTAGTAGCCTACGAGCTTAGGAGTAGGAAGATTGCTTAGAAGTTTGAGTACAAGTTTAGATCTTTCCTGGGTGCCTACCAGTGTGTTGTGCATTACAGACCTGGGCTAGCTAAATGCTAATGTTGGGGAAAAGATTTGGATCCTGTGAGATCTTGTAAATTGATACTTTCTTTGTATCTATCCATAACGGAGAAGGCCTTACAACCCAACACATTGCATGTAATTGGTAATTTGATCAATAAAGACTTCTATTTGATTTTAGATCTGTTGTTGTTATTAAGTATTTCTATTGCATATTGGTTTGGCAACAAGGTTGGTCAGTCCTTAATTAGATCCACTAGCCTTGACTACATCAAGTGGTATCAGAGTGAAGTTTGTTCTTGTTTGAGAAAAGTTTATTCTTGTTGGAGCCAAGTGGATCTTCTATATCTAGATCTTGATTTGAAGATGCCTCTGAGGAGAAATCATGAGATCTCAGAGGAAGAGGAAACTACTAGAGAATTCTATCTTGATGATTTTAGGGCCTTGCAAAAACAAGTGCAAGACTTACAAGAATAATTGAGAAAGAAGAAGCCTACCTTGAAAGAGGATAGTGATGATGAATGTGAGGAAGATCATTTTGAAGAAGTTGTCAAAGAAACTCGAGATCCAGAGGAAAATAGAATCTTGAAATCTATGTCTAAGATTGGGAAAAGACCTAAGATTCAAGTTTCTACATTTGCTGGAAGCCTTAGGCCATAAGAACTGATTGATTGGATCAATGAGATTGATGAATACTTTGAGCATGAAGAAATAAAAGATCTTGATAGGGTTAGATTTTCAAATACTAAGTTGAAGGGTCATGCAAATATTTGGTGGAGAGATGTTTAGTTGGAAAGAGGTAGAAGAGGAAAATAAAAGATCACTAAGTGGAACCGATTGGTTGACAAGTTGAAGAAGCAATTCATTCTAGTGGATTATGAATTGGACATGTTTAAGAAGATGCAAGGTTTGAAGCAGGCTAACAAATCGGTACAGGAGTATACCGCTTAGATTTTTATAGAATCCTGATTAGGACTGGTCATTCTGAAGCTGAGAAAGAGAAGGTTACTAGGTTTGTCTATGGGTTACGACCTAGTATTCAAGAAGAGTTATTGTGCAGATGAAAAAAATCAGTGATGCTTATCAGAGGGCATTGAAGATTGAAGAGAAGATGAATAAGAAGTATGAAGGAAAACATAGTAATAAGAATCGAGGTGGTAAAACTGCTGAGACAGTTGTTGAGAGTAATGTGACAGAGAATCCTAAGTCTGATGTGGGATCTAGCAGTGGTCAAGTTACTAAGAATGTTGGACAAAGAGGAAGGTGGAAGAATTGTATGATTAGAAATTGAAATAGATTGCATGCATATGAAATAACCACAAGATTCATACAAACAAACATGCAAAGAAACTCTAATCTACGCATGAGAAACAACTTAGAAAATGAAGAATAGAAATCTATCTAAACTCCCTCCAAGATTTAGTTCCCATGTCCTCCTTTCTTCTCCCAAAGATGGGTTGATGTAGCTCTCCAAATGCCTTGAAATGCACTATATGTTTGAAAGCAATACTATGAGAATACTAGGAGTGTGGTTTAGAAATAGATAGAAGATAGAATAGAAGAATTTGGATCCCTTAGATCTATAATAACAATGCTAATGAAGGCTCCCTTTGTAAAGGGAAATGAAGTCCTATTTATAAGATTTTTAGGAGAATCAACGGTCAGGATTTTATGAAAATGAAGGGTTGAGATTCTCTCATTTGAATTATTTAATTCAAGGTGGGTGGATGGGGGGTGGATGGGTGGATCCACTTTGAAAAATGAAACCTACCCAAATTCGTATGAAATGCTTAAGTGAGGTTTTGGAGGGGTTAGGAGGCTTCTAAAAGGTAGTTAGTGTCAAATTTAACTTCCCCACTTGATATACTTAGGGTAGGGTGTTGAATTTTGGTCACTAGGTGGCCCAAGACTCATAAAAAAGCCTCCAAAAATGACCCCAAAGTCCAAATCCGAGTTTGTGGAGTTTTGGATTATTTGGACAAAGTATATTTCTTCCATGTGGTTGTTTTTGACTTGAGAGGAGAAGTGAAGACTTTAGAGGTTGAAGAAATTATTATTTTAATTTTAGTGGGTAGGTAAGAAAGATGAGTTTGGTGAGAATTAGGAGTCATGTGCTCAAATAGAATTAAATATAATATTTAATTCCAAGTGGGTTAAAAGGAAAATATGAATTAATTTAAATAGATAAATATATTTATTTTACAAAGGGAGCCTTCATTAGCATTGTTATTATAGATCTAAGGGATCCAAATTCTTCTATTCTATCTTCTATCTATTTCTAAACCACACTCCTAGTATTCTCATAGCATTGCTTTCAAACATATAGTGCATTTCAAGGCATTTGGAGAGCTACATCAACGCATCTTTGGGAGAAGAAAGGAGGACATGCAAACTAAATCTTGGAAGGAGTTTAGATAGATTTCTATTCTTTATTTTTTAAGTTGTTTCTCATGTGTAGATTAGAGTTGCTTTGCATGTTTGTTTGTATGAATCTTGTGGTTATTTCATATGCATGCAATCTAACATAACTCACCTACACCTAACATAAGTTTAGAGCAAAGTAATGAACCTCGTGAATCTAATTCACTTAATACTAATAATGGAATCACTAACGCCGTTGAAATGATTAATGAACTAGACATTCTTAGTAGTGATACTATCTTCGAATTCAAGAGTCAGGTTAAAACCAATGATGACAACACCATAAGTGTAAACACCATCAGTCAATCTTTCCTATGAAGTGAAAAATGTTTCTTTAACCACCATGAAAAATGTTCCCTTATCTGAAATGCATCGTGGTATGTCATCATTGGTAATGATCTATACAAACGAAGTCTAGATGGTACACTTCTTAGGTGTTTAGAACATGAAAAGTCTCAAACATGAATTTGGATCCCTTAGATCTATAATCTAACCTTGAATAATAATATCCTGGTCATTGTACAATAGGATCCAATCTCTATTGATCACTTTGTTGACCTTGTTCAAAGAAGCTAGAGAATATCGGATACCTCGGTACTGGTCGATGTATGACAGGATTCCATCTCTGTTGATCACCTTGTGGACCTTGTTTGAAGAAGCTGGAGAGTATCAGATAGTTTGATCTCCATGAGGCATATTGCTCCTGGGATCTGGCCTCCTGCCTTCTCTCATCAGTTTCCTCCTGCCTTCCCTCACCTGCATCCTTTGTCCATTCTCTCCATGCCGCCTATGACATCAAAGGACCTGGATCTCTCTGGGGATGTCTTATCATGAGATTTGGCCTCACCCATCTCCCATCTGTACTCTCATCACTACCATCTTCATTCCTTCTACTTTCTTTCATTATGCCTACTGCCTTTTCTTCTCCCCACTAATGATATTTCTTTCTTCACCTTCTTCTCTGATACACTTGATTTTTTTTCTCTTGTAAATTTTCTATGGCCTTTTCTCTTGCTAAATACCAATCGTTCACACCTACGCACCCTACCGCTATTAGCTCATCTTGTCCTTATACCTATTGTATATAGCGCGGTGGCACTTCTTCCTAAAAAATAAATCTTGTCAAAAAATCTTGAGATTTTCTTCATCCACTGTACACATCCTCATAAATCTTGCAATAACATTTGGTCAGAAATCTTGTCCCATCAAGCCCTATACTTTAGAAGCTCCTAGGGGAGACTCTTGCCTAGCTATTATTGTGATCTCTCTCCTTGAGAATTTTCCTCATAACAGTCACCAGTGGTTCTCATTGCATCTGCCTACTCTTGTCATCCTATTGTTCATCCTATGAAGTGAACGCGTGGGTCACTGTGAACATGCTTATCAGATGTTGGGGCAAGTTCTTACTTGTGCATCTCTGTAATATCCTTAGAAAATATATTTTTTTTTTTAAAAAAAGAGGGTAAAATGTCTTGAAAAATGTGTAAAACTATCAAATATTTTTTTCAAAAATCCTAAAAAAATAAAAAATCACATACTTGAAAATCTGTAATAAATTTGTTCATAATATTTTCCTTGTCTTTGTTTTGACTTATGCTTGTTGGACAATCTTCTGAGATCCTGAGGCATTTGTTCATATGTCTTAGGAAAGATGAGATCACTCTCTGTCTGCTATGTGTTTGTTTACACAAATGGATCATTGTCCTAGCTTTTTATGCTAGGTATGACATATCCACTTTTGCAACATCAAAATAAATCTCTAATGACGTGAGGTGCACTTATGAAAGCAAGTATCATCACCAATCATCTTTCCTCTGTCTAACATTCCTTCCATCAATCTTATCTAACCTCAATCTTTTTGAAAAATTGTCCTTGCATCAATTTTTGCCCAATTTTTTGAGGGGGCATCATATCTCTCTTTTGTCAATCCACTGAGGCACATTGCTCAGGGCAATCTAATCTCAACCCCTGAAAATCAATTCTAACTAGTATTTGGAAAACCTAACCTAGATTCCAAAAATCAAAACTCTGTTCTAGAGATAATCTTGAAATCTACACAACACTTGGGGCATATCAGATTCATCAAAATCCATATCAATCTGGTATTCTTTTAATCTTGTTAACTATATCAATTTTTTGTAACTATCGGTTCATCAGTGCTATTTCCTTGATTCTTCATAACTGAAGGGTTCAGATGTGATACCAATGTGATTCTTATTGACAATCAGGTCTGGAATCGGTCACTCACTTCTTTGTAATCATAGGTTCAGAATCAGTCATCTTATCACTTGTTTATAATCATCGGTTCATTGTTGGTACCATTAACAACATCTCAAATCTTTGGTCGATCAAGACCCAATCTAGACATCAATCATCATATCAGACTATTTTTTGAACCACTACGCTTCATGCAGTAATTCAAAGAGGGGAAAAATGTAATACCCCAAAATTGGCCTCAGTATATCAATCATTCTAAACCATCAAAGTCCTATTATACTAGGCAATTATGTCTTCTAATGGACTCTACTTGACTTAGTGTCAAATACAGAAAACCTTAAATCTGTATTAATCACATGCTACATTTAATATAATGGCTAAAAAAACCTTATGATTGATTAATTTAAAGTCCTAGTACTTTTATTAATTAAATCCCCTTCTTCTATTAATTTAAATAAATACATTTAAATTAATTCACATTTCCCTTTTTAATCCACTTGGAATTAAATATTACATTTAATTCTATTTTCTTCTATTAATTTAAATAAATATATTTATCTATTTAAATTAATTCATATTTCCTTTATTTATCCACTTGAAATTAAATATTATATTTAATTATATTTTCTTCTATTAATTTAAATAAATATATTTATCTATTTAAATTAATTCATATCTCCCTTTTAACCCACTTGGAATTAAATATTATATTTAATTCTATTTGAGCACATGACTCCTAATTTTAACCAAACTCATCTTTCTTACCCACCCACTAAAATTAAAATAATGATTTCTTCAACCTCTAAAGTCTTCACTTCTCCTCTCAAGTCAAAAACAACCACATGAAAGAAATATACTTTGTCCAAATAATCCAAAACTCCACAAACTCGGATTTGGACTTTGGGGTCATTTTTGGAGGTTCTTTTATGAGTCTTGGGCCACCTAGTGACCAAAAATCAACACCTAACCCTAAGTATATCAAGTGGGGAAGCTAAAATTGACTTTAACTACCCTCTAGAAGCCTCTTAACCCCTCCAAAACCTCACTTAAGCATTCCATACGAATTTGGGTAGCTTTCATTTTTCAAAGTGGATCCACCTATCCACCCCCCATCCACCCACTTTGAATTAAATAATTCAAATGAGAGAATCTCAACCCTTCATTTTCATAAAATCCTGACCATTGATTCTCCTAAAAATCTTATAAATAGGACTTCATTTCCCTTTACAAAGGGAGCCTTCATTAGCATTGTTATTATAGATCTAAGGGATCCAAATTCTTCTATTCTATCTTCTATCTATTTTTAAACCACACTCCTAGTATTCTCATAGCATTGTTTTCAAACATATAGTGCATTTCAAGGTATTTGGAGAGCTACATCAACCCATCTTTGGGAGAAGAAAGGAGGACATGGGAACTAAATCTTGTAAGGAGTTTAGATAGATTTCTATTCTTCATTTTCTAAGTTGTTTCTCATGCGTAGATTAGAGTTGCTTTGCATGTTTGTTTGTATGAATCTTGTGGTTATTTCATATGCATGCAATCTATTCCAATTTCTAATCATACAAGAATGAGTTCACTGGTACTTGTTATAACTGTGGTGAAGCTGGTCATAGAAGTTGGCAATGTCCTAGGAAAAGAGTTGCATTAGTTACTGAATAAGACATTGAGAATGTTCCAGAGAAAGGTGAATGTATTGTCACTAGAAGGTTAGCTACATGTGTTCATGAACTAGTGTAAAGGAGAAATTTTTTTAGAACTAGATGTAAGTGCAAGGATAAATTATGTAATGTCATAGTTGATGGTGGTAGTTCTAAGAACTTTGTTTTAGATGAAATGGTTAGTAAGTTGAATTTGGAAAGAAGGAAACATCCTAATCCTTATCAGATTAGCTAGATACAAGATGTGTCTAAGGTTAGAGTTAAAGAACAATGCTTGGTTAATTTTTAGATTGGATCTTACCATGATGAGTTTTTGTGTGATGTATTGCCTATGGATGCTTGTCATCTGTTGCTTAGTAGACCCTGGCAGTTTGACAGGAATGTTTTGTTTGATGGTCATGCTAATACCTATGTGGTTAGACATGAAGGAAATCAGCATAAGCTGATACCTTTACAGAAGATAGGGGTTAAGGGATGTGGAGTTATCAGGTGTTGTCCTTATGACAAACCTCAGGAGCAGAGGATTGATGAACCTATTCTTGTTAATTCTAGTTTGAAGGAGAAGGAGAATGATATCTCTAAAGAGTTTGTTGAGATTAAGAAATAGATGGTCTTGCTGGTAGAGATGGTACAATAGATGGTAACATTTGTGACATAGAGAGATGAAGATGATACATCATTGGTTAAGGAGTCAGGAATGGATGAACCTTACCGAGGCATTGAGGTGATCGGTAGTGGTTAGAGTCAGTTGCTATCAATTGCTGACCGGAGGACTAAACACAGTGGAAAGTAGAAGAACTTTATGCATGAGACAGTGAATGAAGTAAAGAATACTTGGGATGAAGGACAAGAGGAGATATGGGTGAAGAACAGATTTGGCATACTTGTTTTGATTCCCTTGAGGCATTCCTGATTTCCATATGAGAAAATCTTTCTTACCTGGGGTGTCTGATGTAGGAGCATCCTAGGATTCTTGGAAATCCTGTATCAACAAAAAATATGTTTTTCTTTGAAGGTAGATTGTTGGTTTTGATCTTGGTTTGATGGAATACTTGCTCAGTTTGGGAGACTGGTTTCTCAGTTTCTATGGTTATTGGGGTGCTCGGTCTCTGAAGAATACTCAGTGACTGAAGGCATCGGTTCACTAGCGCTTAGTGATAACTACATTTCTTGGTCATGCTTGGTGTGGTCGGTCGACTGGTGCTCAGTTATTTCCTTTGTTGCTCAGTGTTCTTGCTTACCGACTGGATTGTTTTGTTAGATCAGCTTGGCCGACTATTGCATTTGATTTAGGTCATGCTCCTCATGTTATGGATTGACCATTGGACATGTGGGGACCTAGATCTGGCATGTTGCATTCTTCTATGTAGATTTGATGACCGTTGGGGCCATCTTTGAGAGTTTTTAAAATTTTTAAGGCTATGTGAGAGTCGACTGATGTTTTAGCATTTAATATTTGTTTTTAAGGATTTATTATTTCATCATTTGACTTGTGGCTAGGAATTAATATTTATAGGTTTCTTGGATAGTTGTTTAGGCATGATGAGACAGTGGAAGGAAGGTTAGTAGCCTGTGAGCTTAGGAGTAGGAATATTTCTTGGAAGTTTAAGTACAAGTTCAGATCTTTCCTAGGTGCCTACTAGTGTGCTATACATTATAGACCTAGGCTAGTTGAATTCTAATGTTGGGGAAAAGATTTGGATCCTATGAGATCTTGTAGACTAATACTTTCTTTGTATCTGGTCATAACTAGGAAGGTCTTACAGCCTGACACAGTGCATGTAATCGATAATTTGATGAATAAAGACTTCTGTTTGATTTCAATTCTATTGTTGTTAGTGTATTTTTGCTACATATTGGTTTGGCTGTAAGGTTGGTCAGTACTTAATTGGATCCACCAGCCTTGACTACATCACTACCTCCTTCACCATAGGATCTACCTCTACCTCTTTGTCTTTGTTCATTATTCTTTATCAATATCTCCTCAACTTTCATGGCATATTTATATGCTTCTTCCACACAATCCAATTTCACAAAACTTATTTCATCTTGAATTTTAGATCTCAATCCATTAAGGTACCTTGCAACTTTCTCAACCTCATCATCCACATGTCCAGATTTGATGTCCAATCTATAGAATTCCTCACCATATTCCTTTACAGTCATATCCCTTTGTCTAAGGTTTTGCATCTTCCTCAACAAGCTAACTTGGTAATCAGTAGGATAGAACTTCTTTTTCACCTTGTTCGCCATTTTTAACCAAGTTCTGATCTTTTCCTTTCCTCTTCTTTTCTTATCAGTTTGCAAATTCTCCCACCACAGTGAGGCATGTCCTTTCAGCCTAGTGAATGCAATTTTCACCTTCCTATTATCAGGAGTTCTTTCAAACTCAAAGGAATTTTCCATATCAGAGATCCAAACCAACACAACATTAGTATCCAACTTTCCATCATAAGGAATAACTTCAACAAGAGGCTTTGAATGTGCGCTAGTCAATACTCTCAATAATATTTCCTCATCTTAATCTCCCTTAGGCTCTAGATTAGGGTCTGGTGCCACTACTTCATCATCACTCACATCATCAAAATGTGCTTCTCTCCTCTAGGTTGTCTCCACAACATCTAATCTGGCTGCAATTTGTCTTAATACGTCCATTATGGCATTATCAACATTTCCTCTGCCTCGAACCATCTTGACAAATAGGTTCCTGCAAGATCATAATCCTCTACAAGTTATAGGTCAAATCCATAGATCTTCCACCCTACAACCAAATCCAACTCAGGGTTCTACATGATCCAATATCCTGAAGGATGAACTTGACACTTTGATACCAACTGGTGCAAGGAGGGACCTAAATAGATAGGGCCAAGGGTACACCTAACTATCCAACCACCTTGCTGAGTAAACTCAATGGAAGAAAAAAACACATAGAACAACACCAAGGAGAGAAGGAACCACAATACTGTATTAATTCATCCAATTAGCTACATACATGCCTGATTGTGAGGTCTTCTGAGTTATGGCCAACAAGATTTATGAAATTCCAAACTTAGGATCTTCATAAATCCTTCATTACAACTTCTAGTTCCCTCACTTTTCTATCTTATATCACTTCTTTCTTTATCTTTCTCTATCTACACCAAGCCACCCCTATTTATACTTTCTAAAATGTCTTACAGAAGATTCTAGATCATTACATAATAGAAGGCTGACCTCATAAAGGTCTGCACACATCCCAATATAAGATCCTTACATTAAATTCACAACCTAAATCAAATACATAAGTTGGCTCCAACTAAGAACCAATAAAAAATAGACTCAGTCAAAGAAGAACCAAGTATCAACAAACATCAGGTTCACTAGGAACAAGAAATAACACTCGGCTAACACTGGATAAATCGACACATACAGGAACACTCGACGAACATTGGACAGTTTGTCACACACATGGGAATGCCCAACAATGACTGCACCTTGACACTTACTGGTAGAATGAAAAAAGATGAGAAGGGTAGCAAGGAAACCCAGGATTCTCCTGCATCAATAAGTTAGAACCAATTATGGCCTTTAAGGTCAGTGAATGTAATCAATTTGTAATAAATCTTAAAGGGTATGGTAAGGACCTTAGGATCATTAATGATGTAATAAGAGCATAAGGACTAAATTGGATTATATTAGGTCCTTAGGGGTTTAGAAGTGTTTAGTAAAGTTTAAAAAGGTTATAAGTATCTAATAATAATGTTTGAGGAGTCAATTAGATGAAATATGCAATAATTTGTAAGTTGGAAATTCATATTTTTGAAATCCAACGACTAGTTGTGTTTAGGAGGGAATTTAGTTTTCTAAGTGTTTTAAGCCTAACCAAACCTTGTAACTGATCCAAATAGGTTGGGATAGTTGGGGAGAAGTTTATAGGTTTGGTTTTAGTCATTGTACGAATATGCAATTAGAGATTTGTCTGGTGTACGGCTGGAAGAATCATTTTCAATACAAATTTAGAATTTGAAAAGTTTAATGATTTCCTTGGCATAGTTGAATTCGTATTGATCATTTAATGTTATATATACATTGAGAAAATATTTATTTGTGTTCATATCAAGTTTGAATGCTTTGAGATTTCATTGGTTTCAGATTGCACCATTGGTGTTGACCTTTCCTTGGGAAATCACTATTTTTACCTTAACAATTTGGTTTTTGCAATGTAATTGATCATTCCATGAATGAATATATACTGATTCTCATGGAATGATACCATTTTGACATGTACAATACATTTCTAACATGAGTTTTTGTAGATAAAGTGAATTGGGAAGGTGATCATTGAGAGAAAGTATATGAAGGTTCATGAAATTGCTTGGTTGTGAGTAACAACAATTAAACTAGTTGAACAAGGGGAATTTTTAAGAGTTTGGAGTGTCTTATTATGGTGAATGAATGGATAATCCACCATTGGATGAGTTAGGAAAGGCTTGGAGGTCATACATTTAGAAAGCCCTAGCTTTGAGGGCTTGCGAGAGACCAATGTGGGGCTTTTATGCCTATGAAGGTCTGAGGTTCAAATTGATTGTAGAATCCTTGATTTGGATTCATTTATAAAGACTTTTGAGAGTCTAAGGGTTTGGGAGTAGATACATCTTATACTTTTTTAATTGACCATATTTTATGCTTGAAGTAGGGGTATAGTCTAAGTATCTATATGTTGGTCTAAAACAACCAATCCTATATTTGGGATATTGTTGTACGCTAAAAAGTGTATCAAAAAACATTAAGAGTTTGTTTAGTGTTTTGGGAAAGTTGCAAGGAAATTGCACTTTTATATCACTGGAGACCTACTAGGAGGGCTATTAGGCCTATTGGACAGTTTGAAGGATTTGAGTGTTGGGTATTGTTGGGAACCCTATAAATTGTTTAAACCTTTCAAATCCAACTTGAATAGACCTAAGACAATCATATTTTCCAATAAGAAGGTGTTTGAGTAGTTTGGAAACATTTGAGGCTTGAGGGCTAGGTAGGAGTGTTCCCAAATCTCTCAAAACTTGAATCATTTAGGTAGTTGAACTCAACAACCACCCAACCCACTGCATCAGAGATCCTATTTGAAAGATCTAGGTTCATCATCGATACTCAACTTAGAAAACACACAATGAAAATCTAGTGGACTATACCTGTTGACTAGATTTATTTTTTAATACTGTGGACTTCCTCAAGATACAATTGATGGGATCTTCTTATTCTTCTTCTTCCTTTGTGTTATCAATCATACACACCATCTAATTTTTTTAATCCATCATCTTCTCTATCCCCAAATCTATGTTATTCTTCTTGCACATAAGAATCTTCCACTTCTCCATTTTTTATTTTGAAGTCTGCTAGTTTAATCTTATATTTCTCCTTTGGCTATTCTTCACCTTAGAAATCTCTAAATTGTTTTATTTATTCACAACATGCCCCATATTTTATCTTAGAACAATAGGCACCCATTTTTAACTAATGGAAAAATCCCACTTAGATTATTTGGAATATTCAAAGTTTCCTAAAAGAACCAAACCACCCCACTATTTGGAAAGAAATCCCAAAATAACATAACTTTCCTAGAGAAGTAAGTTAAAATTTATTATGGCAAAGAAATTATGAATTGTAGAAGTTTTGGTTCCAATGAAACTAGACATATGATCAAAATTTCACATCCGGTTAAAAAACCTACAATCTCCCATATCTATCTAATGACCAACAAAGACCAAAACATAGTTAAACCAAATATTGTTAGCCGAATGGACATATATGCATGAGATCAATTTATCATATCATGAAACTTATCATCCTAATTGAGTTGTATGTATATATAAACTTAGATGTTTAGTTTCACTTGGAATAATTTTAGATACAAATCATGAAAGTCAAAAGGAATACATTGTATGAAGGTAATGGTGTCATATGAGTTAATGTTTTATCTAGTTGGTGATTACCTATGGACCTATTATGTATTGAATAAATAATAGCATAACTATATTTGATTATTATATGTAGAGTATACTAAGAGATATATTTAGAAAATCTAAACTTAAAATTGGAAATAACATACTAATAAAAATAGAACATACTAATTGAATCTAATAGAACTTTTAAAAAAAAAAAAAAAAATTTCCTATTTTTATCAAAGTACATTAATACCCATAATTTATCATTTCTTCTTCAAAATCAATAACCAAGAATGAATAAGAAAATTACCAAGAATGTTCAATGACAAAAATTAAATAAATAGCTTTTAGAAAAAAAAATTACTTTATAAAATGAATAGGTGTTCATCTCAAAGACAATTTGAAAATCTAAACTCATTAAAATTAGGATTCTCATTTTAACGAGAAAGATTTCATCTTACAAAAGTTTATATTTAACAAAAGTTTATATTTTACAAAATGGACTAATGAGAAAGCTTAAGGCTTTAAGCTTAGAAATTTTTAGAAAATATGATCATATGATTTTTTTATTAAGAACTAATGTTAAATTTTTTTAAGTAAATTATTATTTAACAATAATTAGTGATAAAAAATAAAGATACTTGATATGTGGCAAAAATCTTCCTAGATAATAGAATAAAATTCAAGCTCATCTCCCATAGACATATGTAGAAATTGAAACTATTAAAATATTCTAGTATTTTACGATTCAATACAAATGAAGCTCATATTTTATGATTCAATACATCTTTAAAATAATTATTTTTGACATTTTATATTCACATATTAAACCATTTCTACATTGAGTTATTTTTTAAGAGCAAATATTAGGTGTTACATGTTTTGATGATGAATCTCAAAGACATGGAGAAACATAAACAAGTTTTTAAGTGAGAATTTTTTAACGCAACTATTTATAGTAAATTTAGATTTTATGTATATTGTTAACTATTAATAATTATGTTATATTCCTTCACTTTTTTGTATGATTATAATATATTTATTGGAAAATATTTCTTCTTCATTTTGAGAAGTCTAATAATTTTTTTAATTTGTATTTTATGCTTTTAAAAAAAATCTATATTAACAATTCAATAATGGTAAATCTAAATCATGCAAAAGGAAAAATGTAATTGTATGATATAAAGACACAAATTGTAGATTTACTTTCTTAATAAGAATTAAAGACATGCAAAATGTGGAATAATAGATGATACTCAATGCCTTAAAGAGATGCCATATAAGTGATATATACAAAATTTATTTGTTGAAAAGGCTTTATAAAATTTGAAAATAATATATTTTATGAAGGTAATGGTGTCATATGAGCTAATATTTTACCTTGTTGGTGATTACCTATGAACCTGTTACATATTGAATACATATTAGACAATATTTTTTCAAATGATTTCTTTGATATAAAATCTTGAGCATGAAATGGTCACTGTAAAAGGAGAGTCTCAATATAAGTAGAAGAGTCTTGGAAAAGACATTATAATCACTCAAGTAAAATAAAATTTACATCAATACTGGGTGCTATCTTCACCTAAACTTAAATTTCAAAAACCTTGGCGTATTGACAACTAACCATTTTCCTTATTTTCTCTATTACACAAGAATATGTCATGTTGGATTTATACATATAATAGGGTTTTAATGGAATCTATAATACCTTTTATTCATCATAAACAACCATACATAAGAATCACATGCTCATAAATTTCTAGTCTATATAGTTTAGGTTGAACTAAATTTCCTAAGGGATTGATTAATATTATTTTTCAAGTGGACATAACAAACATGTTCCCCTTTCTATATGAGTTAGATCCTATGAATTTATAGAAGTACCTATCATTCGTAATATACAAGAAAATTGACAATAAATAGATGAATAAACACCCACTACATAAACAATAATGTCTAAAGTTCGAACTCGACACTATCTCCAACATCAAAGAAAGGTTGCTACCATACTAGTGAAATTCTACCATGATTCTCATATTTGAACTCTAAAGGTCATATTTTTTTTAATTCTACTTTATTTATGTTTATAGCATGTAGGTGTTATATTATTACAATCATGACCACTATTTGTAGTTCAATATTATAACTTGAGTTCTATTTTTTATAAATTCAAAACTTATGAACCAAATAGAAAGGCACACCACACAACTGAGAGGGGGGGGGGTGAATCAGTTGTGTATAATAATTGCAAACTTTAAACTTATGAACCAAATCATTAATTAAGAATATAATAGTTCTAAACAAGATGAACAAGATAGACAACAACCCCATAACTCATAGAGTTTTTGATGCAGGAAAGGTAAGGAGGATCCAATTAAGGACAATCCAATTATGCAGCCAAACACCACAATGTAGAATAACACAACAAGATAATGTTTTCAACTGAATTTTCATTAACATGCCCGATTGTAAGGCCTTCTGGGTTAGGGCCAAATACAATCAAAGTATTTATGCAATCTTCCAGCTAGTCCAACTCTGAAACAATGAGCAACTAATGGAAACACTAAGGCAGATTTGAACATGAGCTCGCAAGCCTCTAAGAAATCTCCTTGTCTCCAAGCATGCAAACCACTAGCTCTTCTATTACAACTATCAGATAATAATCCAATCTTCAAGATCTCACAGGATCCAGATCTATCCTTCACACTTACTACCTCTATAAACAACTACCCAAGCACTCCTTAAATACATTTCCTCAACCAAAAGTCAGATGGAAGAAATAATTAACTCCTAAGCCAAGTCATCTTCTATTACAAACAAATATTAAATGCAAAAATAGTCGGCTCTCAAATAGACTTACAAACATTTAATTCTCCATGTCGACCTCTAGATCTACATAAGTGAATACAGCCAAAGCTACCAATAATAAATGCACCAAGTGGGCCAACCAAATCTCCAATAACTCTAGTTGGTAAACCAAAACTACCGAGTACAAGAGAAAAAAATGAGAACTAGTGAAACAACTGACCACGCCAAGCATCACCGAGAAAGAACATTGACTAAGCACCATAGGCATCACTAAGTATAAGTTCCAATAAGTGCAAGAGGTTTCACTGAGCTCCTTCAGCAATTGAGCTTCCCTCAATAACTGAGACCATCAGTTAAAGATGCAATTGAGTAACACATAACCAAATCAACACACCACCATGCAGATTCATCGAGTAACCTAGAATGCCCCTACATCAGACACCCTAGGTTTGAAAAGATGTTCTCATAGGCTAGAAGATATCCTCCAAGATTCAGCACATAAACCCTGAACTGGTTCTCCACATACAAGGCCTTCAAATCTTCACTTTGCATACTCTTCCACTTCTATTTCCTCTGTCTTTTAAAATCTTTCCTTGATAACATGCATGCTTGTTCTCCATACTGATCTATCCTTTCATAATTTCTCAACTCATCTTGGCTACCAAAGCTCAGGTTTCTCCTACTGAGTGTTGTATCCCGCAAAGGCATTAGGGAAAGCTTTCTGTTATTCTTCTCAATAGTAAACACTTTCTTGACACAATCATACATAGCTCTGCAATCATATTACCAAGGTCTACCGAGCAATATATGACAACTATTCATCTCCACAATATCACACAACACTAGATCCTTATATTGACCAATCTAAAAATCAACAAAGCACTGCTCCCTCACTTCCAGAGCATGAACATATTTTAACCAACCAATCCTATAAGGATAAGGATGTCTCATTCTGTTCAAACCAAGTTTTTGAACCATGTCCTTAGCAACAAGGTTATCAATACTACCACTATCAACAATTACATCACAAAGTTTACCTCCAGACTTGCACCGAGCTCTAAATAAATTAATCCTCTTACAAGGTTCCTCCTTTGCACCAAGCAATGTTCTCCGAACCAACAAGTTCTCAGATTCAAGTTCATTCTGAATATTCTCATTTACTACAGCATTCCTTCGGTCACCAAAATTATTTTGTGTACATTCAAATGATTGATGTCCTTCTTCACCATAATTATAATAATTACCCTTAAAGATAATCCTACATGTCTTCTTCTTCAATTCCATAGGTTTCAGTTCATCTTCAATAGTTAGTTTATCCTTCACTGAGTGATCAATCTTCTCCTTCCCTCGGGGATTAATATGTTGTCTCCTTTTCAACTTATCTTCTGCCTTTAGAGCATACTGATAAGCATATTTAACTGAAACATACCAAGCTCATCCTAAATATTGAATCTCAAACCATTCACATACGGAGCTAATTTTTCTTTACCAAGTTCTCTGTGTCCAAACCAAAGAGTCAACTTATAGAACTCCTTGGTATAGTCCTCCATAGTCAAATCTTTTTTCTTCAGATTCTGCAACTTCTTAAACAAGTCAAGCTCATAGTCGGTAGGTATGAACTTAGCTTTCAATTTAGTCACCATCAACCTCCACCGATTGATCTTCATTTCACCTTCATCTTCTCTATCTCTTTGCAATTATTTCCACCAAAGAGTAGCATGTCCTTTCAACTTAGTCTGTGCCAATCTTACTCTAAGAGGATCTTCAATTTATTCTAGCCGAAAGAAGTCTTCTAATTCACCAATCCAATCAATCAAGTCCTTGGGTCTCAAAGTACTAGAGAAAGTAGAAACTTCCATTCGGTAACTAGTACTTAACCAAGCTCCAGATCTATGCAACTGACCAGTTCTATCTTCACTAGATCTATCTCTTCAATCATCACCACTAGATCCAACAACTTCCTCATAACCATCATTAGTACCAAGATTCCTCAGTATACTAGCAATAGCTCTCATGACCTCAATGATCATGTAATTCTTCATCAATTCCATCTCAGATCTGAAATCAACTTTAACCTTCTCTATAATCTTTGATTCCACAACATCACAGAGATTTGTAATCTCTCTAGGGTCAAATATTCTCGGAGGCATCCTTCAAGATTTAAAAAAACCCAAAGCAATAAATCACTAACCAAGGTCTTGGTGTAAACAACGTCAACTCGGAGATCAATTTACACACTCAAGAACTTCAAGCTCTGATACCACCTGACATAGGAAAGGTAAGGAGGATCTGATTAAGGACAGTCCAAACATGCATCCAAAAACCACAATATGGAATAATACAACAAGTCAATATTTTCAATTGAATTTTCATTAACATGCCTGGCTTTAAGGCCTTCCAGGTTAGGGCCAAATATAATCAAAGTATTTCAGCAATCTTCTAGCTAGTCCAGCTCTAAAACAATCAACAACTAATGGAAACACAAAGGCAGATCTGAACTTGAGCTCGTAAGCATCTAATCAATCTCCTTGTCTCCAAGCATGCAAACCACTAGCTCTTCTATTACAACTACCAGATAACAATCCAATCTTCAAGATCTTGCAAGATCTAGATCTATCCTTCACACTTACTACCTCTCTAAACAACTACCCAAGCACTCCTTAAATACATTTCCTTAACCACAAGTCAGCTAGAAGAAATGATTAACTCCTAAGCCAAGTCAGCTTATATTATGAACAAATATTAAATGAAACAATAGTCAGCTCTCAAATAGCCTTACAAACATTTAATTCTCCATGTCAGCCTATAGATCTACATAGGTGAATACAACCAAAGCTACCAACAATAAATGTAGCAAGTCAGCCAACCAAATCCCCAAGAACTCCAAACAATAAACCAGAACTACCGAGCACCAGAGAAACAACTGAGCACCAATGAAATAATTGACAAAGCCAAACATCACTAAGAAACAAAATCATCTCTAAGAAAGCATGTCGACTAAGCACCACATGCATCACAAGTTCCACCGAGTGTAAGAGGTTTCACCGAGCTCCTTTAGCAACCGAGCTTCCCTCAATAAATGAGACCGTCGGTTAAAGTTGCAATTGAGTAAAATAGAATGAAATCAACACACCACCATGTAGATTCAATGAATACCCTAGAATGACCCTACATCAATTTTTTTATTGGGGAAAACCCTGTTAAGGGAAAAACCCTGGTGGGGATGAAACCCACTAGATAGTTCACTAGTATGAAAATGTCCCTGTTAGGAGACCTATCCATGTTAGGAGCTAATAAAATACATCCAATACAATAGACCATGTTAAAGTACATAATGTATACACCTAAAAATGGTCACCTAGACTATTAGCCCCTTTTGCTAAATCATAAATTACTTATTCTTGATCAAATCCTAGTTCTATCATTTATTCGATTATTTTCTATGGGCTAACCATCTTATCCTAAGTTTTTATTTATTTAAAAGGAATATTCCCTCCCCTTTTAATAAATAAAAAGCCCCCACTTTTCCTCTTATCCTAAGTTGCACAAATAAAGCATTATTTTATAAAAAGGGAAAAAAGCACTTTTTGTCTCATATGGACACAAAAGTCAACTCTTATTTTCCTATTGGAGGATACTTGTGCACATGGATTGCTCTTCTTTCAAGCTCCACCGTTGATTAAATCTTTTGCCTCTTAATCTCCATGGTCCATTTCTCCTCATTTCCTATAAAAGAAGAGCTCTCTTCTTCATTCTAGATCCCCAACTTTTTATGCTAATATTATGCTACAGGTTTTCTAGGTCATCTTGGAGCTTTTGGAGATATTCTTGCATCTAGGGTTTGAAGATTTGGAGCATTGTTGGCATTCATCTTAGATCTTCATCAACACTCTATCTTCTTGTCTTCATTCTTGCATCATCATGGCTTTCTTGCTTCATAGTGGGCGCCAGTCATTGCTTGAGACCCTCTGGAAACAGGCATTGCTTGAGACCCTCTGCACCTATGTCTATCAGTCTTGTGTGGTGCTCTTTCGCTCCACTTCTCGCTTTGCCTCTCCTAGCCTGGAATTGATTCTTGTCTTAGTCTAGGGGGCATATGTTCCTTTAAGCTTATCTTGGGTCTCTTTGTGCGTCTGGGTTTCTTGGGCAACTTGGTTCCAATGGTGTTTTTCAACACCACCCCAACTGTGTTTTTCAACACTTCCCCTTGCGTCGAGTGTTTCTCAACACTTATCAGATGTCCTACCTGCAGTCTAGTATGATGCGATATTTCTCATTTGCAGATGCAATACTCAAAGTTTGACTCTATGACCAACACACACACACTTAAACAATCAACTTGCTTGAGATATGTTGACTTTATTTTTCTTTGTGTGCTATCTATGAAGATTTCTTTGATGAGTGATCTCTCCCTGAGAAGTTTTCGATGATGCATAGCTAGAAGACTGAGGGTATGAGAACATGTTTTATTGCTTTTTCTGCTTGTGGGTATATTTTGTTGATCCTAACTGTCATGAGCATTTATGCTGGTCTTACTTGACACTGTGGATTGACAGGGTATTATCCTTGATTGTTTTTGTGCAAGTGCATACTTGTAGCCATCTTGACTTTCCTTGTGTCTCGATGCGAGTATAATCTTGCGATATTAAACTTAGGTAATCTCACTGTGCTAGTCATCTTGACCTACATGTCTTTGATGCCTAGGTGAGATTTCCACATTCCTATCTGATAAAGATCATATTCATATTCACATAGTTATGCTAGTGTGTATTGTATGATCTTGCGATGCTACCAATAACGCTCGATGATGAATATTAGATGTCTATTGGCTTTGTAACCTTGCAAGTAAACCACTTTTCATGTAGCTTGCATTTCTTAGGTTCATGTTAGTTTAGTTTTGCATCTTGCATATGGAGAGAGCTCTCCTTTCATTTTTCATGGACTTGTTAATCAGCTGCGCTCACCTTTCGCTTCTTCCTGATCATGTCTTTCACTTTCTTGTCTTTCATCTCACATCATTTTCTCTTCATTTCGGGATCCAAACCGAAATCCACATTCACCTTGACCCTTTCTCCTTTTTCCACGCAGTTGACTAACCTTTTGAGGCCTGATCCTTCGATCTTTGCTGGGGCATTCTTCACCTCTTCATCTCCATCTCTTTCAAAATTCTAGTCTTTCATTCACTTTCAAATCTCAAGTTCAAATTCTTCCCCTCCATGGTGTTTTCGGGTTGAGGGACCGCTTGGTTCGTGCCCCGTGTCCCATGTGTGGGGCATCCCTTCACTGCTTGATGGTTATTCTATTCTATTTCTTTGATTATGATTTCTAGTGATTTGATCATGTTGCTCTTGCTTCTGCTTTCCCTCTACTTGGATTTCGCTTTCAATCCCGAGGGGGCAGACACATCATATCTTATTAGCTATCTCTTTCCTAAGTGTTCAGTACTGTCGCTACCAGGCTGACCATGCAGGATTTGCTATCTCTCTGCACTTCATTCTTTGGAGTCAGATCGCTATTTGCTTGCCTTCTTGGCTATCTCTTGCCTTCTTGGCTGATCTGAGTTGTTTTGTGATCCCAAATCGATCTCACATTTCAACTTCATTCTTTGACTACATGTGTTCCCAAATCGATCACACATTAGTCAAAGAGGGGCAAATGTATACATCTAAAAATGGTCACCTAGACTATTAGCCCCTTTTGCTAAATCATAAATTACTTATTCTTGATCAAATCCTAGTTCTATCATTTATTCGATTATTTTCTATGGGCTAACCATCTTATCCTAAGTTTTTATTTATTTAAAAGGAATATTCCCTCCCCTTTTAATAAATAAAAAGCCCCCACTTTTCCTCTTATCCTAAGTTGCACAAATAAAGCATTATTTTATAAAAAGGGAAAAAAGCACTTTTTGTCTCATATGGACACAAAAGTCAACTCTTATTTTCCTATTGGAGGATACTTGTGCACATGGATTGCTCTTCTTTCAAGCTCCACCGTTGATTAAATCTTTTGCCTCTTAATCTCCATGGTCCATTTCTCCTCATTTCCTATAAAAGAAGAGCTCTCTTCTTCATTCTAGATCCCCAACTTTTTATGCTAATATTATGCTACAGGTTTTCTAGGTCATCTTGGAGCTTTTGGAGATATTCTTGCATCTAGGGTTTGAAGATTTGGAGCATTGTTGGCATTCATCTTAGATCTTCATCAACACTCTATCTTCTTGTCTTCATTCTTGCATCATCGTGGCTTTCTTGCTTCATAGTTAGATTTCATTTCTTGCATAGTAGCTTCATTTTCATGGCATTCTTAGCTTAGATTTCCTTTATGCTTTAGATTAATTCATCTAGTTTAACTAGAAGGCTTTGTAATACCTGCATCTTTCATTTCCATAGTTTAGCTTGCATTTCCATTCTTAATCTAGCTTGCATTGCATTTCATTCTTGATTCTTGAGGATATTGGCATTCTTGCCCTTGTCTTCATTGAATCTCCCATTGCATGGTTTACTAGCAAGGTTATTGGCTAAATAGCTCTAGCTGAGAGCATTCTTAAAACCCTTGCACTCCATGCCTAGGGAGCTATGGATCGATTTGTGAGGCCTCATTCTTGAGTTTCCTTGCATGCAATGATCCATAGAAGTGTGACACATTTATAGCACACACATAACACCTATTAAAAGGTCGTTCAACCCTATTAGGAGATGATGAGAACAAAAAGGAACACTGCTCCAAGGAGAAGGTTAAACTCACCTTCAAGACTCACTGTCCAAATAAAATGAAGTGAACTTACTATTTAAATGAATTAAATGACTGATAGAAACTTAATTTCCTTTATAGTCCCATTGAAGTGTACAAGGAATGATCATAGATTCCACTCATACCTCTTCTCTTCATCTCTTCTCTTATTACAATTCTCACATGCACAATCACACATACCTCCTATAAATATTCATCACATTACATTAGAGAATTTAATCTCCTTTATACAAGCTACAAGTATTAATTAGGTTAGCCTCTTAGGAATTCCCTAATGCACAAATAATTACATTACACAATGCTAATACACGGTACTTGATACAAATATAAAACAATTAAAAATATTAATTTACGTGCCAAGATCCAAAATTAATGCTTGCCAACCCATGGAACACGTTACACCACCTAGTTGGTTCACAAAAGAAATTATCCAAGTTCATACACTAGTGTTGTCCTCAACATGACCCAATCAAGCCATAAATCCTAGAGTGTATTTCATCTATTCTTTTGTGCTGATGTATTCTAATCTAACTTCCTTCTCTGCAAATTTTTCTCTCAAAAAGTGACATTTAAAGATTAGCAGAGTAGAAGATAAAGTTTGATTTAGCACACATAGAGTATTATAGATGAGGCTATGCAGAGATGAGGAGATATTTCTTATGGTCTCTTGATATCATGGTTAAGAGAGTGTATAGAAATTCAAGTATTTGCATCATTTATAAGTAATCTAGTGGAAACTGTATTTTGACAGTGTTCTTGAGAAGCGGTTTGTGATAATTGGATTATATCTCCTAACAGGGATAGAATATGGAAAAGAAAAGTTACAAAGAGGTTGAAGAAATTGCATAGGTGACTTGGATGAGTCATCATAGTCAAAGGTTTCATGTGTGAATATTTATTAAGTTTGTGAGATGACAATTTTATGTAATTATGGAAATATTATGTAACGTGTAATGTTTTATATTTTGTAATTGGTTAAGCTTAATTAGCTGACTCAATTATGAAATATTAAGCATGATATAAAGGAAGGATTGTTTTCCTTGATTGAAATATAAATTAAATGTAAGATGTGAAGGTGAAATAATACAAATTAGTGATCTAAGGAATTGTTATGTGAGGCGAAGTGAGAAGATCTAGTATTGAGATCTGGTGAAGCATTTGGTGTGGTTTTGGCACAGTGAGAGGAGAGAAGAGAAGTTGTTGATATCAATCATACTTGGTATTATTCTATTTGGATAATACAAAGATCAGTTGGAGATTGTGTTCAGTGATCTTTCCCTTGAAGCTATTTGGATAGTAGGTCCTTCTGTCTTTGTTAACTCCTATCGGGGTTAGAATCTCCTCACAGGGATTCAAAGTCTCCTAACAGGGATTGATATGTACTAAATTTATTTCATAAGACTCCTAACAAAGTCCATCCTCTCACAAGGAATTTTCATATTAGTACATATTTTGTGGGTACCATCCCCACCGGGGTTTACTCTATGATCAAGAGGTTCCCTAGTTAACAAATCTGTTGTCATTGTGTATGGTTATCTTTTTATGGTTTCTGTTTATGTTGATCACATGTTTGAGATATAATAAGATTAATAAAAGTGTTTTTAATCAGATAACTAATTCAACCCCCCTCTCATTTATCTTGGTGGACTTTACTTTCTAACAATTAGTATCAGAGCATCAGGTCCTTGAAGGAAAAGTTTAACATCTTAAGGAGATCCATGGTGAGTCATTTCAGAAAAAAAATTCCTAAGTTTGATAGAGTTAACTATGATAGCTGGAAAGAGAAGATGAAGACACATCTGATATGTTTAGGGATAGGATATTGGTTGACTACAAATAATGAGAAATCTATCATTGAAGAAGAAATGATTGAGGATTGAACTGAAAAAAAAGAGATCTATTCATGTGAAACATACTTGCTAGAGAAGCACTTTTGTTAGCTCTTCCTGAGAATGAATGCATTCAGGTAAAAATATGAAGACATCTCATGAAATTTGGTTAGCTTTTGAATCTAATTTTGAAGGTGATAAACATGCTAAGAGGATCAGATTAAAAAATTGGATATGTTTATTTCAAGAAGCTAAAATGATGGAATGTGAATCTGTTAGAAGCTATATTGGTAGAATATCAAATATTGTTGCAGGTATCAAAGATTGTGAAGGAAATAAGGATGAAGATGAGATCACATGGAAGATATTGAAAACATTGACCCCAATATTTAAGAAGATAATGTCAATGATTGAACAAATCATACCTGGTAATGAGAAGTTTACTAGAGAGACTCTTCTTGGAAGATTGGAAGCAACGGAGATAAGTCTGAAATAATCAAGAGACTTACCTAGGATTGAAACTACATTCATCGCACTTAGTGTTCACCCTAATTTTTCAAGGAGTACTAGTGTCAATGGATATTATGCCAGCAACAATAGATCTAAGACTAAAGAAGATAGAAATATGGAAGAAGGAATTTCCTTGCTTGTGAAAAGAGAACCAGAAATGTACTAAGAGAGTGAAGAAATATAAGAAGAAATTTAAGCCTAGAAGACCTAAAGAATGTTATGATGCTAATGATGAATAATTTGAAGCTAGTATTGAGAAACTCTTAAGCGAAAGTGATGATATAGGGTTTGTTGTAATAAAAGAAGAAAATTCTGAAACAAAAATCAAAGAAAAAGCTTTAGTGTCTCAAGTTGAAAATAAAAATGATTGGATCATAGATAGTGGTTTTTCACATCATATGAATGGTGATATGAATAAGTTTATAAAGTTTAACAATTATGATGGAGGAATTGTTAGAGTTGGAAACAATGCACCTTGCCAAATAAAAGGAATAGGATCTATTACTCTTCATGTAAAGAATAACACTAATGTTGTTTACTTTGTGGATAGATTGAAACATAATATTTTAAGTGTTGGACAATTAGTTGATAAGGGATATCAGGTTTGGTTTACTGAAAAGACTTGTATGGTCAAGGATAAGAATGGTAAGATGATTGGACTATGAGCAATAACCAAAGGTAATGTATTTCAGTTCAATCCTACTGAGATGACATGTTTGATTGCTAAATTTGATGATAGTTGGTTATAAAACAAGAGGTTTTGTCACATAAAGTTTGATAACATTGTGAAAGTAAGCACTAAATTTGTAGTAAGATATTTGCCTAAAATTGTGAAACCTACTAATATGGTGTGTAAGGAATGTGTTATGGAAAAACATAAGAGAAGTTCTTTTCCCAACAAGAAGTTCACCACAACAAGAAAATTGGAGATTGTTCATACGGATATGAGTGGTCCTAAAAGAACAAGAGGATTCTATGGTGAAATGTATTTTATGATTCTTGTTGATGACTTTACTAGGATGATGTGGGTAGCATTTCTTAAAGAGAAGTCAGAAACATTTGAAAATTTTAGATTGCTTAAGAATAGAGTTGAGAATGAATCAAGATTGAATATTAGATGTTTAAGATCTGATAGAGGTGGATAGTTTACTTCAAATGAGTTTAATATTTTTTATGAAGTGAATGACATTACGAGACATCTTTCAGCCCCTAAAACTCCTGAGAAAAATAGTATTGCTGAAAGAATAAATAGGTCAGTAACTGAGGTAGCAAGGGCTATGTTGCTTAAGAATGATGTAGCAAAGATATTTTGGAGAGAAGTAGTGAATACAATAGTATATACAATAAACTAGATCAGATAAGATACAAATAAGACTCCTTATTAATTATGGTTGCGACATTTACCATCAGTAAAATACTTTAGAATCTTTGGAAGTAAGTGTTAGATAAAGAGAGATGATAATATCGGTAAGTTTGATTTGAGAAGTGATGAAGGTATGTTCCTTGGTTATTCATTGAAAATAAAATCTTATAGATGTTTTAATAAGAGAACTAAGACTATTGTTGAGAGCACAAAAGTTAAAGTGGATGAAAAGTTTAAAATTTAGCAAAGAGTACTTGATTATGATTTAGATGAAGAAGCCTATCCTAAAACTAATCAAGAAAATTTTGAGTTGTTTTATGAAACTGACAATGATTTGTAGAATGAGATTCATGGTGAAGAAAAAAGAGAAGAACCAAGATCTAAACCTAGAATTGAAGAAAGAGTTGAAATAGTAATACCTAATAAGAATCTGATAAGGAATCATCCAGCTGATAAGATTATTGGGAGAAAAGACAAAGGAGTTATGAAAATAAATAAGGTACATGAAGAATCATGTTTGATTTCTCAGATTGAACCTAAGACTATTGATGAAGCTTGTAAAGATCATACCTGGATTCAAGCAATGAAGGAAGAATTAGATCAAATTCAAAAAAATAACACTTGGGAATTAATTCCCAGACCTAAGGACAAAAATGTTATTGGAACTAAATGGGTTTTTAGAAAAAAGATGAATGAACAAGGTGAAGTTGTAAGAAATAAAGCAAGAATAGTATACAAAGGATACTCAGAGCAAGAAGGTATAGATTATGAAGAAATATTTGTACCTATTTCAAGAATTTAGATAGTAAGAATGTTTTAGGCCTATGAAGCCTATAAGAAATTCAAAGTATATCAGATGGATGTGAAGTCAGTATTTCTAAATGGTGAATTAGAAGAAGAAGTCTACATTGAGAAACCAGAGGGTTTTCCTTTGACTTAAGAAGGAGATATGGTTTGCAAATTGAACAAAGCACTATATGGACTAAAGCAAGCACCTAGAACCTAGTATGTGAGGTTGGATAAATATTTGGCAAAATTGGGATTTGCTAAAGGTACTGCATATAGTAACTTGTATCTAAAATAAATAGAGAATGGTATATTGATTGTAGTTATTTTTGTTGATGATATAATCTTTGAAGGATAAGATGAGGAAAGTGATAAATTTGTTGATGAAATGAAGAAAGAATTTGAGATGAGCATGATTGGAGAAATGAAATTTTACTTGGTTTTGTAGATTGTGCAGAATAGTGATGGTATTTTCCTATCTCAAACTAAGTATCTGAAAGACCTATTACAAAGATTTAGTTTGGAAAGTTGTAAGCCTGTTGGTACACCTATGGTAACTGGTCATAAGTTATCTAGAAAGGATGAGACTCCTGTAGTTGAAAAAAGGAAGTACAGATCTATGATTGGAGGTTTGCAATATCTAACCCAAAAAAGACTAGATATAGCACATGCAGTTGGAATCATTGTGAGATTTCAAGATGCTCCTAAGGAATCACATTATGAAGAAGTAAAGAGGATATTTAGATATTTGAAAGGTACAACTAATTATGGGTTGTGGTATGATAAATCAAATGACTTTACCCTATGTGCATGCATATACATATGTGGATTGGGGAGGTAGTGTGGATGATAAAAAAGAGTACAATTGGTGGAGCATTTTTTCTTGGAGGAAGATTGGTTTCTTGGCTAAGGAAGAAACATAATTGTATCTCACAGAGTACAATAGAAGTAGAATGTGTAGCAACAAAAAATAATTATAATCAAATAATATAGATGAAACATATGTTGAAGGATATTGGGATTGATTTTAATGAACCTATTATCATACATTGTGATAACACAAGTACAGTAAGTATGTCTGAGAATCCTATGTTACATTCTAAAAAAAAATATAGAGATAAAGTATCATGTTGAATGAGAGAAAGTGATAGAGAAAGAAGTCAGACTTGAGTATATTAGCACAAAAGAGTAGGGAGATGATATCTTTACAAAGCCTTTACCTAAAGATACATTTGAGTATTTGAGAGGTTTGCTTGGGGTTATGCCCCAACCTACTTTTGAGTAGTGATTGGATAGAAAGTTGCATCTGTCTAGTGGTATAGAGCACTATCTTTCTGGACTGTATGCTGATGCTTCCTCTATGGGGGAGTATATCTGTTTTGAGCTGAGTCATGAAGGACTCTTGGTAAAAGGTTTCTTCAAATAGTGTCTTTGGACATTTGAGCTTGTATTGGATTGACATAGTGATCCTTTCTTTGTCATTGATGTCAATGGGGAAGAAGAATACATGAAAAAAATTGAAATGATTGATGAAAAAGATTTGAAAAGTCAAAGAAAGAGAAAGAAAATTACATTTTGGTATTCATGGAACTTGGATGTTTTTCATCTTTGTTTCCATCAATGCCAATGGGGGATATTGTTAGCATGAACATTTAATATTTCCTATGGGGGATTATTCTAGCACTTCTGGAGCAATAGCATGTTGCATTCATGACTGTGTTTATCATTGATGTCAATATCCTGATTATACTAATGATTAGCAGAGTAGCAGACAGAGTTTGGTTTAGCACACATAGAGTATTATAGATGAGGTTATGCACAGATGAGGACATGTTTCTTATGGCATCCTAATATTATGGTTTATAGCATATAAAAAAATTCAATTATTTGCGTCACTTATAAGTAATCTAGTGGAAACTATATTCTGACAGTGTTCATGAGAAGCGGTTTATGATAATCGGATTATATCTCCTAACACGGATAGAATATGGACAAGAGAAGTTATGTAGAGGTTGAAGAAATTGTGGAGGTGACCTAGATGAGTCAACATAGTCAAAGATTACACGTGTGAATATTTATTAAGTGCGTGAGCTGACAATTTTATGTAATTATGGAAATATTATGTAATGTGTAATGTTTTATATTTTTTAATTGGTTAAGCTTAATTGGCCAACTCAATTATGAAATATTAAGCATAGTATAAAGGAAGGATTGTTTTCCCTAATTTAGATATAAATGAAATGTAAGATGTGAAGATAAAATAATGTGAATCGGTGATCTACGAAATTTTTATGTGATACAAAGTGAGGAGGTCTAGTGAAGCATTTGGTGTAGTTTTGGCACAGTTAGAGGAGAGAAGAGGAGTTTCTGAGATTAGTTATACTTGGTATTATTCTTTTTGGATAATACAGAGATCAGTTGGACAGTGTGTTTGGTGATCTTTCCCTTGACGTTGTTTGGACAATGGGTTCTTATGTCTTCCTTAACTCCTAATAGGGATATAATCTCTTCACAGGGATTCAAAGTCTCCTAACAAGGACTGATATGTACAGAATGTATTTCATAATACTCCCAACAGATTCCATCCTCTCAAAAGGAATTTTCATATTAGTACATATTTTGTGGGTAGCATCCCCACTAGGGTTTACTCTCTAATCAAGAGGTTCTCTAGTTAAAAAATTTGGTGTCATTTTGTATGGTTATCTTTTTATAGTTTTTGTTTATGTTGATCACATGTTTGAGATATAACAAGGTTAATAAAAAAAATTTTAATCAGATAACTAATTCACCCCCCCTCTCAGTTATCTTGGTGGACTTTACTTTCTAACATAAAAGTCTCATCAAAGTCAATACCTTCTTGTTGTGAGTATCCTTTACAAAAAATTCTTTATTTATTTCTTATAACTTCACCCTACTCATTCATCTCATTCCTAAAATCCCATTTAGTTCCTATAACATTTTTGTCTTTAGGCCTTGGTACAAGCTAATCTAATTTTCTTTCTTTTTCCTCTATTTCTACCCATTCCTTAGCATATTATCCAAGATCTTCATACTTGTCACTTCTATTTGTGCTAAAATTATTTGTTAGCATCTTATTTTCCTTATGAATAGTAGCCTTTAAAGAATATTCAAGTTTAGGTAAAGAATCTTGTAATTTAGAGGTTTCAAATGCAGATAACTTACCAATCAAAGTCTCCCTTGTAAATCCCTTTGTGAGTGGTATAATCTCTTCAATTTTTATTACCATGGTGTCATATGCAGGTGTCAAAGATCTTAGAATCTTTGCAATGATTTCATCTTCTATAATAGGCCCTCCTCTATTCATGATGACAATAAAAGTCTCTATCACTTTGAAGATATGCTCTAATAGACCCATCTTCTTGCATCCTCATATTATCCAACCTTTTTTCCGAATACTCCAACTTGGCCTCTTTGGTATATTTGTCTCCTTTATATAGGGCTTCTAACTTTGTCTAGATCTCATGTGTTAACTCAAGCTCCTTGACCTCTATAAATTCTACCTTAGAAAGTGCACTAATTATGGATTCTTTAGAATTATATTGCAAGTAAGTTTATTCCTTTCATCCTTTGTACTATTTTCCAATTCATCCTTAGTCTTGACATACTATTTTTTCTTTTTAGTGAACCAATATTCAATTCCCAAGAAGATCAAATGATTTTTCATCTTATTTTTCCATCTGTGAAAATTTTCTCCATGAAATTTATGATTGTCCTTCCTATATCTTTCTATTCTGGATCTCCTCAAGCAGCTAAGATTTCTCCAAGAGGACCAACCTAGCTCTAATACCAATTGTTAGTAATATAAAGCTAGACCACACAACTGGGAGGGAGGGGGTGAATCAATTGTGTATAATAATTATAAACTTTAAACTTCTGAACTAGATCATTAATTAAGAATATAAGAGTGCTAAAAAAGATGAACAAGATAGAGAAAAACACCATAACTCAGAGTTTTATTCTCAAGGAAAAATCCTGGTGGGGATGGAACCCACTAGATAGTGCACTAGTATAAAAATGTCCCTATTAGGAGACCTGGCCCTGTTAGGAGATGATACAATACATCTAGTACAATAGTCCCTTTTCAAGGACATAAACCCTATTAAAGGGCCCTTTAAAAATTTTAGGAGTTGATGAGAACAAAAATTCACACTTCTTGAGCACATTGCTCCAAGGAGAAGGTTAAGCCCACCTTCAAAAATCACTATCCAAATACAATGAAGTGAACTTAATATTTAAATGACTGAACTTACCGATAGAAACTTACTTTCCTTTATAGTTTATTGAAGTGCACAAGGAATGATCATAGATTCCACTCATACCTCTTCTCTTCAGCTCTTCTCTTATTACAGTTATTGCATGTACAATCACGTATACCTCCCATACATATTTTTAACATTACATTAGAGAATTTACTCTCCTTTATACAAGTTACAAGTCTCAATTAGGTTAGCATGTTAGGACTTCCCTAATGCACAAAAAATTACATTACACAATGCTAAGGCACACACGGTACTTGATACAAATATAAAATAGTTACAAATATTAGTTTATGTACCAAGATCTACAATTAATGCTCACCAATCCATGGAACATGTTACACCACCTATTTAGATTCTAAAAGAAATTATCCAAGTTCATACACTAGTGTTGTCATCAACATGACCCAATCAAGCCACAAATCATAGAGTGTACTTCATCCTATATTTTCTTCCATGCCTAAAGCTCGCATATCATGATTCCATCTCACAACCAACATATGCTGAAAACTCAGCAACTAAATTTGTCAAATTCCCTGTCTCTATCCTATAACCGGTCTTCACCAAAATAATTGTAACTCACTCAAATCATCATATTAATCCATGTGACCTTAGACATAAGATCTATACATCTTTAGAATGATAAAACAAAGCTCACATACTTTGAACTATCGTACAATGTTCTTACATTTCTATCCAACTTCTTGTAGTAACTAGAAACATAATCAGTCTGATATAACCAACTCAAAACTAAAGTATATACATCATATGTTGACATTAATGACAAAACCTGAACAACAACAATAGAAAAAATTCAAACCAATATCTAACAAATTCTTAATCTTATATTTCTCATTTTAGTCTACCTTCTTTAACTATGTAATCAATAAATTAAAAATGTCTTATGAACTCACTTGACTTTTTTCAATAACATAACTAATTCATTTAATACTATTGAACAACCAAAACTCAGAGGGGGGGTGTGAATTAGTATTCCCTTGAATCATTAAGATAAATTTACTTAAAGCTTACCCAAATTCTTCTTATCATTCATATATTTGAAAGAAACATGTAATAAAATGAAAAACTAAATAAACATATCACGTGCACAAGTGAACACTCAATTTTTATCATGGAAAAAAGGGAAAAACCACGAAGAGGGTTAAATTTCAATATAGTATAACTAGTTATAATATAGCACAAGTGCTCACTACAAGGCTTATTGTCGGAGGGCTCACTACCCAAAGTAGAATAAGTAAACAAAATGAACTATTACAATTTCATATGACATATGCAAAAAATCAGCTCCTTTGAAGCCTTGAAAAAAGACTTAACACACTTCATTTGTTCTTCATCAATTCACATTTGACTTTGTCACATATTCCTGAATATTTCTTCGCATGTTCCTACACACACACACACACACACACACACACACTTATACACAAACAAAATAAGTATATCAATCATATAGATAAAAAGCCCAAACATATTCCAAGTCGGCCATACACACTGCACCAATAAGTTGGCTATGATAGTTCTTTGCACATTTTATCCAAAGCATACCATACATTTTACTTTCATAGGTCAACCAAAATACAATGATTGTTGATACCAACTTGAAAGCATAGATTTCATCCATACCAAGTATCCTTGTTCCAAATCATAAGACCAAAAACATCCAAAAGAAGAAATGTGAACACATTGATAACCTATTTTCTTTCAAAGGAACAAAGTAACTAGTAAACTTATCTTTTGTGAAAAGTAGAAATTTGACCGAATCACCAAAACATATGAAAAATTGAATACAAAAGCATTTAATAGACCACAACATGTTAGAAAAAACTGATACAGTCTATATCTCTAGTTGCAGAGCAACATGGAACAAAATAAGATCACTAAAATTTTGAAATCCATAACAATATAAGCCAACAAAAGTATGTTTACATCAGTGACAACTAGTATAATATGCCCACAATATTCTTCTTCATCAATGATAAACTTCCAACAAATACATCTTAATTCTATTATTATTTAATATTATAGATTTTATTATTTATATTACTTTCTTTATATTTGAAATAAATAAATAAATATTATTATAA
Source organism: Chamaecyparis obtusa (assembly GCA_027943335.1). Lineage (NCBI taxonomy): Eukaryota > Viridiplantae > Streptophyta > Pinopsida > Cupressales > Cupressaceae > Chamaecyparis > Chamaecyparis obtusa. The sequence goes on along the minus strand of BSBK01002455.1, from coordinate 1,601,714 downwards.
TTTATCAAATAAAATTTAATTTTATTAAAATTTAATTAATCTTATTTTTCATTTATTATATTATTTATCCTTATGTTTAAATAAGAAAAACAAATAATTTAATAAAGTGATAAAAAAATGCTAGAACATTATTAAATTCTTCCCTAGAGAGATACATACATTATCATTCCAAATCAACATTCAAGCCTAATAGATGCAATTTCACCTATTTGGAAATATCACATCATAAGCCTTTAAAAATCACAATATATGATGTGCACGTTTAAACACATCTTTGTACATAATAATCTATTACTATTTACTACTATCAATTTCATATTATTGAAAAGTCATATCATTGCATAAAGAAACTATTTAATACATATTGTTTAAGTGCAATACTTTAAAACATAGTAATAATTAGATAGAGGCTCTCATAAGATCCAAACATGTAATATCATTAAATAAAGGTACACAAATTATTAACACATAAACTCTAATCAAAAGAGGCTCTCAAGTAGACAAATGTCCATTCATTTATTGTCCTACCACCATTCACTTTGACATGTTTTATAATAGATGACAAATTTACAAACCTTTCTAATTATGATAACTACAAAATATTTATCAAAATAAATTATTTTATTATAAATAATTGAGTGGTTATCTGATATGATTCTCCTTCTAACAACCATAATAAAAGATCTAGACTCAAATAATATAATGAAAAATAAAAATGTTAATGTAATCATAGTTTTCACAAATTTGATATTAAAGTGGATATTAAAGAATGAAGTTTTAATATATAAATTATATTTTAAAAAATTTTACACATTTTATTATAGTCATTAATAGATTATAATATGAATTTTAGTTAATTCTACAAAAATATTTCATACATAGAATATGTGAAAGAAAAATCTTTGGTTCAGTAAAATCTTGTACAATCTTTAAAAGAAATATATATTCACTAGCAAAATAAATGGACAAAACACATCAGATTATCTTGAGTAGCAAATTTGTATTCTTCAAAATTGATGGAAACACAATGCTGACGCATATATACATTCAAAACTTCTAAGATGTTGTCCTATTCTTACAATCATGTAAAGAGTATGCAAACATAAAATCCGAATGAAAAGAATCAAGAAATTAAACTTGAAAGCCCGAAGCTCTAAGTTCAACACTAGCTTGTCAACTTTTGATCCCTAAAAATAAAAAATTTCTAGCCTTATATATAGAAAGAAGATCTTACTAGATGACATTAAACAACAAAAATAAAAGATGACAATTTGGAACATTTCAACTCTTGTAAAACTTTGACTAAGTCAATACCCACCAACACTTTGTTGAATAGATAGAATAGTAAGAGAGGGGGGGAGGGGGGGGGGGGGAGTGAATCAATATTCCCTACATATCACAACTTATATACAATGTAGATCCATAATAGCTTAACTTGTATTATAGAAAATGATAGAGAAACAACATCCACAATAGTATACACAAGGAGATATTAAATTTTTATGTGGAAACCTAAAAATTCATCCCAAAATCCTAACATGGAGTTCATACTCAACCCAAACCCTTCACACATACTAATCACCCTTAATTAGCTAATGACCCATGATTAGCTAATCCAACCCTCCATTCATTCTCTCTCCTCCTATCACATCCTCCTAACCTTCCCACTTGCCTCATAATCCAAGCCTAATCACCTCCTAAGCATTTACACAAT